>CM062804.1:194310737-194910737 GCA_031772625.1 Pinus tabuliformis | reverse complement strand
AAGCATTCATTGAAAATCTGTGAAAGGAAAAATTTTCCTTTCAAAATTAGCTTCTCTCACAAGGCTGGTTTTTCCTTCTCATGGCAGGATGATGAAGACACACTACAAATATGGAGAACATGGAGAAGAGAAAACTAAGGTGGCTACTATGACAATAAGGCTAATAAAACTATAACTATAATAGTCTTTACTGTATGGAATGAAAACATACAAGAAGCAGTCTTTTGGAGGTATTGTCGAACTTACTTGATGGAACAAAGCTATGATTAGTTCATGCATTGACCCAACAGATTCTCATCCCAGTTGCATTTGATCTTGTTGAAGCACCCTTAGTAGTTGCATTTTCTCTCACCGACTAAGCTAAAGCACAAGCAGGATCATATGAGCTCGTTAAAAACCTGAGAGCTCTCTAAAGTTCAGTGCATCGGTGTGTAGTTAAGGAAAGATTGAGTTTAGTTTAGTAATGGGTTTAGTTGGCCCACCTGTGTGATATGTGACCTATTCATTCACTTTTTTTACGTTCTTCATGCTACATATGTGTTGTGTGAGTTATAAGTGCACTCTTAGCTAGTCCTGGGCCATACCTTCCACCCCGGTTACCCTTCAACTGCCACCAGATTACCTTTTAATCACCAAGTCTCACAACTAATAGATAGATGCATAATCAGGCTCAACAAACAGATGATGCTAATATGTTCTTACCATAATGAATACTCATATTTTTATTACCATATTAAGATAGATCTCTACTTCATCTTTGTCCTATAAAGGAAACCCCATCACATTTGTCCATACTGTGAATCTTGGTGTCCTTTTTATGCTGATTATCCCTTATTTGAAGCCATCTTGACTACCCTTAATCTCCCTACCAAAATCAATCAATCTCCCTTCTTAGATTATCCCCTCCATGATTGTTGGATGTACAAGATGAATTAGTTGTGTGTGTTGACAACCCATGATCACTTAGCTCTCATGCATGAAGTACATGCCTCCACCTTAGAGACCATTTTGGCTCTTGAAAAACCTTACAAAACTTATAGCCTGATTTTTTCTAGTCCACTATGAAACATCAAATTGAAACCTTCATTCATAATTACCCTCTTAAGCTTGCAAATCAGAAACACAATATTTATCAGCCTTTTCATGTCCCTTTAAGGCAATAGGAATCTTTATCTATTTATTTTCTGGGTAATTTCTTGCGTTCCAAGATTTAGAGTTGTCTCCTAGCTAGCTAGGGGTGCTGTCAAGGGCCTTATAACAGTAAGGTGGTCCTCAAGGAACGAGTGATTCGATCCAAGATTCTAAATGGAGGGGTGATTTGATCTAAAATTTTCAAGGGAGGGGTGATTCAATCCAAGATTTTCAAGGCACTGTCTTCTTTACTAATTAAATCATAGTGGCATGTACATGTCTCACTTACATAATTGTATTGCAATGTGGGTTGCATACAATCATTCCATGAGTACCCAAAAGCTTGTCATGTTGTTTTTAATTTTTATATTTCTTAATTATATAATATAGAAATATTATGAAACCTCAGAATTGTTCTTGTTGGCATTATGATGCATGTGTTGTACTTGATGGCAACCCACTTATAGAATAACAACTCACTTGTATACGGTAACTAGATGAATCCACAGGAGAGATATCAGATGTGACAGAATGCATGGCAATTGTGTTTATGTGACAAAATGCAGGGCAGTTCAAAGAAATCAGTTTAGAAGTAATGTACAATGAAAAATCACATTATAATAGGTCTATTCAGAGGGAAGAAAGTAATGATACAAAAGAATAGGACGAAGGAACAAAGGACTACATATCAGAATCAAGAAGTTGAATAAAACTGACATTTTCAGGTATATTAAGTTGTATGCGTGGGTTCACTGTAGAAAAAGAGCGTATACACGTAGGTTAATAGAACAAAAGGAGTGTATACATATACACGCACTTTCACAGGAGGAAAAGCGTGTACATGTTGGAAAACCAAGGTTTTGGTCTGAGGTATTTAGTCCAAGGTATTGATCCAAGGTATTTGGTCCGAGGTATTGACCCTAGGTATTTGGTCCAAGGTATTGGTCCTAAGTGGTTTTGGTCCAAGGTATTGAGAAAGGCCTAAAACTATATAAGGAGGAGAAGATCATTAGGCCAAGGTGTGCAAGTATTGAATATCTTATGAAGTGTTAGATCAAATATGCAGGTTATGGGTTTCTGATGCTTTGCTTGATCTGAACTAAGGATGCACCTATGTGGTTGATGATGGATGATGGATTAGGATCATAAGGCCTGAAATGAATTATCATTATGTGATATGATAATGGATGGGCTAGATTTGATTGCTAACACATGTTTTATCCGTTATATCTGATGATCTAGGTATGTCTAAAGTCAGGAATTGCAGCGAAGTTATAAGTAATTATTTGCAGATCTATATGCTGGTTCGCTTTGGAAAAGGTGATATACACACTGGTTCAACTCTTCCAAGTAGCGTATGCAAAAGAAAATCTTGATGTTCAATGATGACTGGTCTATCAGATTAGTGCTACTGTTTTACTACTGTCTTTCAATGAAGTCTTCTTAGATCTGAAAGTAAAATTGAAAGCATAAAGAGTTTGTGTCTCATTGATTAATTGATTGAGAAAGAAGGGTGATCCTTGTTTCTATCTGTTTAGAACTCCGTAATATGATAGTAGATCTTCAGAATGTTATTGATTGGTACAAATTTTGGTTCAGTGGTTTTATGATTCAGTTGTGTCAGAGGTTCAGAGGTTTTAGTGATTGATTGTTCCAATTATATTAGAGATTGATGATTGGGTTTAAGTTATATCAGAGATTGATTGGGTTTTACTGATTGGTTGATAGTCTAGATTTGAATACTGACGCATGTTTTATTTTGTAAATATTATGATCTTGGTATCACTCAAGTTTGGAATAGTTGTGAAGTTTTAAGTTAGTATTTGCAGATCTATACGGTGGTTCGCTTTGGTAAAAGCGCATATACATGCTGGTTCGACACATCAAAGTAGTGTATACATTATGAAATATGATGTTTGAAGTTGCAGTTGGTTCTGGTTGTTGATGCAGAGTTCCGGGTTATGCTTTGTGTTATAGTGACATTATTCTGAATGTTTAGATTGATTGTGATTTGCTTCAGTGATGATGGGTGTTTAGTGATTGATTGATTCAGTGGTGATTGATTCAAAGAATGATGATTGAGTTTCAGTGATTAGTTGATGTAGATGTATTTGATGGTGGTATTGCAGTTATGATTTTGAGCTTCAATGATGTTGATGGGTCCAATATGAAAATTGGATGAAACATGGTCTTCAGATTGTGGTGTTGTGTTCCAGGAGTATCTAGTCTGAAAAATTATGAAATGTGGTCCCTAGAGGAAGAGAGAAGGTCATAGCCTTCTATAGGCTGATGCCTACATACTGGTAAACATATCAGCCAGTACAAGAGCCAGGGGGTTGGATCTCCCTTCCAGTAGCGGCTGTAAAACAAGTGAAGGTTGGATCCTTCTGTAGGTCGGTGCCTACGTACTAGTAAATGGATCGGCTAGTACAAGAGCTAGGGCATTGTAGCTCCCTTTTAGTAGAAGCTGGAGAATAAGAGAAGGTTGTAACATTCTACAGGTGGGTTCCTGCATATTGGTATGAGTCTGCACCAGTACAAGATTGTAAAACAAATTTTCTTATTAATAAAAGAAGACAGAGACAACAGCAGCAGGTGGTTTTCACCCACATTGGGTTTCCACCTTAAATCTTGGTGTTCATGTGTGTTGCTTATGTGTGATGGTTTATTCTATTATTACTACGCATGGTTACTATTTAATGTTTAATAAAGTACTGATGCACTGATTAAAAATCAACATATGATGAATTAACTGAATCATAAGTTCACTGGATATACGCTGGTTGCCTTAAGAACTATTACGTTCACACGCGAGTTACCTTCACTGAAGTAGCGTATATAAATCTGATTATGGAAATGAAAAAGTTATTGATTTGTACATACTGATTCACCCCCCCTCTTAGTATTATTTCCAACAATTGGCATCAAAGCAGGTCCTTTGGCAGAAGCTTGATCACTTGAATGAGATCCGTAGAAACAATGGAAAAGAAGCTAAAGAAGAAAGCACCTCAAAAGAAGAAGGCATCTCAAAGGAATTGTGACAGTGGAAGGGACGATTGGGGATTATGTGGAAGAAACTCTTCAGATTTAGAATCACCTTAGAATGAAGACGAACAAGAAAAATAACTATCAGGTATGAATTTGTTGTCCTCTGGTGATACATTTCTTTGTTCATTTGAAGATAGTGAAAGTGACATTGAAACAACTGAATTTTCTCTTATGGGTTAAAGTGAAGGAAATCAAATAGAGGCAGAATTTAGAAGGCTCACAGATATAATTAGAGATCAAAAGGATCTAATTGATAAAAGTGAATGTTCCTACAACGAATAAGTTACCAGATTAAAATATCAGTTAGAGGAAGGAAGCAGTACAAGGAGAAGGAAGATCAATGTCAAAAGTTGCAGGATGAAGTGACATCAATAAGAAATGAAGTAAGTGAAAAGAGTACAAAAATCAAGATACTTAAAAATATATCTAGTTAATATGAAAGTCTTAAAGCTAAGATCCTCTCTCTAAAAGAAGATCTTGAAAAATCAAATAAGCAAAATGAAGAACTACTCCAAGCAGATGAAGAACAAGAAAATGACATTCTCAAATTAAGGCAACAAGTGGAAGAAGGAAGAAAGGCTGAAGAAATCTTGAAGAAGCAATATTTTGAAAAGGAAGAGCAATATCAAGTTGAGGTAAATATCTTAAAAGGTAAATTAGAAGAAAAGGATAAATTGTTACGATTTCAAGACAGTAATAAGATTTTGGATAATATTCTTAGTAGTCAAAGGTCTCCTACCATCAAAACTGGTCTTGGTTTTCATGAATTTGTGGAAGGTGAATCTAGCTGACAAGGTGAGACAAGGAACTCTAAGGCAAAATCTAAAATGCTCAATAAGGAGATGAGAGGTCAACCCCATCAACAACCAAGGAAAGAAAGTCTTCAAAGAAAATATTTTGTGCCTAACTATGGAAGTGATAGTCGGTTATTTCCTCCGATGAATAATGTTGAATGTTTTATATGTCATAATTTTGGACATGTTGCAGCAAGATGCAAAAGTAAAATGGTTCAGGACCGTCACACAGAAATATCATCAGCTTCTAGGTACTTTAAGGGATGTTGTTTTTCTTGCAATATGTTTGGTCACAAAGCGATTGACTGCCACAGCAGGAATGTGAAACATGTAAGATGTTATGCTTGTAACAAGTTTGGACATATAGCGAAGGAATTCAGGAGAAAATTTTAGGCACCATACCAAAAGGAGAGAACATCATCATACTCAAAGAAATGGAAGAAGAAGGAAGTACAGTTAGAAAGATGTGGCTTATCATAGTGTACAGACATAACAGACTCAGGGGGAGCTAAAAGTGTGAAAGTTCAATGTTCTAAATCACATACTTAATTTTCATGAAGACAAGTCACGTATATACACGAGTTTGAAGCTGCACAGTCACGTATATGTGGGTTTGAGGAAAAAGCAGTCAGACAGACTCAGAAAAATGGGTCTGATATGGTTCAATCAATTATCAAATATCTGGTTGATGATGATTACTATCTACTAATAATATGTAGAAGTGCTCTTGGCCCTCATAAGTTGTTTATGACTTGACATATATCTGATTCATGATGATGCCTTGATATTTCTTACTGATATATGTAAAGATCAGATTTGACATTGAACAGGTGGCATACGTTCAGGGGGAGAATATGATATTCTTTTAATATTACATTGTTGGAATTATTTTTAGAAGTCTTTGGTACCTAATTATTCTTATCAATGGTGATGAGGCTTATGTGGCTAAAAGTGTTTAAATGATACATCATGCTATGTTGCGGTTATGAGTTGCCTATGATGATGATACTTGTATTTCTTGGGGTTACATAGTTCTTATTCAGATCAGATTTATGGATGATTGTGGATGACTTTTTGATGATGCATACAATACATATATGTTGCTTACATGATGATCTTCACAAGGACAAGGAGAAGTACAATGCTTGACTACACAACTTCATTATTTGATGATGAGCCACTCATTTTTTTTATGTTGGTGTCATCATGCCTTTTAAGATGCATAAAATTCATATGGTACAGTTATGATGCAGGATTCCTATAATTCTTGGCTCTAACATTGTTGAGGATTGTTGTTGTTGATGGTATGAAGAAATCTTAACAAATGACCATGCAGTCATGGTTTGCTAGATACATAATTGATGGATACACATTATTACTTAAGTTGCATATTGATAAATATTGTTCGTTGGCCAAGAGAATGGTGTTATTGAAGGTCTCATGAAGACATAGCTATTTGAAGACATGGATATTCAGAGACATGGCTTACTGAGTCACATAATAATGATGAATTATTAGCTTATGATGATATGTTGATACTCACATATGTTGATTATCATGGTTGATGCTTATTAGATGTGAGATGTTCCCTAGTGATGATCCATGGTTGATATATTGAGGGTTCTTGTGGAAAGATCATGTTGTTCTTGATGATGATGTTATGATCATAGCTGATGACTATGGTATTTTCACATACATGTGATATGTTGTGAATGATTTTGTGTTACTGCTTAGAGATATGATATATGCTTAATTGATTCATGGAAGGTTATGATAAGGGTCTTTCTACTAAGGAAACAAAGCAAGTTGATCTTGATGAGATCAAGAGGATGTGTCGATATCTATATGTGGCATACTTTGTCACAAGTTGACGATATTTATTTTTTCATATCTTTAGAACTGATGATGGACATATACAGGTTGCGGGTTTGAATGTTGCTAACAGATGATCATGGTGCAAATCATATATGGTGTATGATAGTTGCTGATGACTATCATGGTCTTGTTTAGATCTTTGGTATTTGTTATAAATGTCATGTATATCACTCGATGAAAAAGTCATATAAAGGCCATGATGTAATAATATGTCTTTTTCTGTCATAGTCTTTTAATGAGTCCTTTTGGTCATATGATGTAATTTATACCCCCACTATGCATGGGAAGGATGATGTAATAATTGCTATATTTCAGTCATGTATAAACATTTGGTATATCCCCACTTGGTTGGGTAGATGAGTCAAATTTGGTATATCCCCACTAGGTTGGGAGATTGATGTATGTATGAATCATTGGTGATAGGAAGGTCATACTCCCATAGTTGAGTTATAAAGTCATGTCATTCTTTTAGAAAAATATATTTGCAGACTTTGCATGTGCTCAGGGGAAGCATGGATGATATAGTGCATCTCAGCATGTACAAAGGGAGAGTTTAATCAGAGAATTCAGCATGTTCCTAGGGGGAGCATGATCAATGTTTATATTTAGCTTTTTAGATATGAAAGTCTTCATTTTGGTCAACCCTTTGCCCTTGATATCAAAGGGGGAGAATATCTTAGTCTGCCCTTTGCCCTTGATGTCAAAGGGGGAGAGCATTTTGGTGTTTCTTGTTATCTCTCACAGTTTCTATAGCTTGCAGTAATTAAGACCAACATGGTTGCCATCAAGTCCAAAGGGGGAGATTATTGGCATTATGATGCATGTGTTGTACTTGACGGCAACCCACTTATAGCAGAACAACTCACTTGTATATGGTAACTAGATAAATCTACGTAACTAGATGAATCTACAGGAGAGATATCAGATGTGACAGAATGCATGGCAATTGCGTTTACATATGTCACAAAATGCAGGGTAGTTCAAAGGAATCAGTTCAGAAGTAATGTACAAAGGAAAATCACATTATAATAGGTCTATTCGGAGGGAACAAAGTATTGATACAAAAGAATAGGATGAAGGAACAAAGGACTACAAATCAGAATCAAGAAGTTGAATAAAAAGGACATTTTCAGGTATCTTAAGTTGTATACGCGGGTTCACTATAGAAAAAGAGCGTATACACGCAGGTTAACAGAGCAAAAGGTGCATATACATATATGCGCACTTTCACAGGGGAAAAAGTGTGTACATGATGGAAAACCAAAGTTTTGGTTCGAGATATTTAGTCAAAGGTATTTTGGCCCAAGGTATTGATCCAAGGTATTTGGTCTGAGGTATTGACGCTAGTTATTTGGTCCAAGGTATTGGTCCTAAGTGGTTTTGGTCCAAGGTATTGAGAAAGGCCTAAAACTATATAAAGAGGAGAAGATCATTAGGCCAAGGTGTGCAAGTATTGAATATTTTATGAAATGTTAGATCAAATATGCAAGTTATGGGTTTCTGATGCTTTGCTTGATCTGAACTAAGGATGCACCTATGTGTTTGATGATGGATGATGGATCAGGATCATAAGGCCTGAAATGAATTATCATTATGTGATCTGATAATGGATGGGCTAGATCTGATTGCTAAGACATGTTTTATCCTTTATATGTGATGATTTGGGTATGTCTGAAGTCAGGAATTGCAGCAAAGTTATAAGTAAGTATTTGCACATCTATATGCTAGTTCACTTTGGCGAAGGTGCATATACATGCTGGTTCGGCTCTCCCAAGTAGCGTATGCAAAAGAAAAGCTTGATGTTCAAGGATGACTGGTCTATCAGATCAATGCTACTGTTTTACTACTGTCTGGCAATAAAGTCTTCTTAGATATGAAAGTAAAATTGAATGCATAAAGAGTTTGTTTCTCATTGATTAATTGATTGAGAAAGAAGGGTGATCCTTGTTGCTATCTATTTAGAACTTTGTAATATGATAGTAGATCTTCAGAAAGTCATTGATTGGTACAGTTTGTGGTTAAAAGGTTTTATGATTCAATTGTGTCAGAGGTTCAGAGGTTTTAGTGATTGATAGTTTCAGTTATATTAGAGATTGATTGGGTTTTAGTGATTGGTTGATAGTCTAGATCTGAATATTGACACATGTTTTAATTCGTGAATGTTATGATCTTGGTATCACTGAAGTTTGGAATAGCAGTGAAGTTTTAGGTTAGTATTTGTAGATTTGTACGCTGGTTCGCTTTGGTAAAAGCGCGTATACACGCTGGTTTGACACATCAAAGTAGCGTATAAATTATGAAATATGATGTTTGAAGTTGCAGTTGGTTCAGGTTGTTGATGTAGAGTTTTGGGTTATGCTTTGTGTTCTGGTGATTGCATTATAGTGACATTGTTTTAAATGTTCAGATTGATTGTGATTTGCTTCAGTGATGATGGGTTGTTAGTGATTGATTGATTCGGTTGTGGTTGATTCAGCGAGTGATGATTGAGTTTTAGTGATTAGTTGATGTAGATGTATTTGATGGTGGTATTACAGTTATGAGTTTGAGCTTCAATGATGTTGATGGGTCCAGTATGAAAATTGGATGAACCATGGCCTTCAGATTGTGGTGTTGTGTTCCAGGAGTATCCAGTCTGAAAATTTGTGAAACGTGGTCCTTTGAGGAAGAGAGAAGGTCGTAGATTTCTGTAGGTCAGTGCCTATGTACTGGTAAACATATCAACCAGTACAAGAGCCAGGGGGTTGGAGCTCCCTTCCAGTAGCAGCTAGAAAATGAGTGAAGGTTGGAGCGTTCTATAGGTTGGTGCCTACATACTAGTAAATGGATCAGCTAGTACAAGAGCTAGGGGGTTGTAGCTCCCTTCCAGTAGAAGCTAGAGAATGAGAGAAGGTTGTAGCCTTATGCAAGTGTGCACCAGTACAAGATTGTAAACAGATTTTCTTATTATTAAAATAAGACAAAGACAATAGAAGCAGGTGCTTTTCACCCACATTGGTTTTCCACCTTAAATCTTGGTGTTCATGTGTGTTTCTTATGTGTGATGGTTTATTATGTTATTATTTCACATGGTTACTATTTAATGTTTAATAAAGTATTGATACACTAATTAAAGATCAACATATGATGAATTAACGTAATCATAAGTTCACTGGATATACGTTGGTTGCCTTAAGACTATTGCGTGCACACACGAGTTACCTTCACTAAAGTAGCGTATATAAATCTGATTATGGAAATGAAAAAGTTATTGATTTTTAAATACTGATTCACCCCCCCTCTCAGTATTATTTCCAACTATTCTTATCATTTGATTTGTAAAAACATGCATCACTGGCAACCTCAATTATGGGTTGAGTTTGCACATTCATTATTTAGCTGGTAATTGGAATGACTCTACCGACATTTTTCTTCTTTTTCTTGGGTCAGAACCCACATGAGGTATGGTAAAATGTTTCTAAGATGTTGTCCCCTTAAACTGCTACAAAAATCTGCTACCCCTTAAGTTACTTTACTAGTGAATAGACAATTGTGTCTCTGGCCATGTCCCTTGGTCAATAGGCCAGTGATCATGCAGTAGTCTTAAGGTTCATGTGTGAGTTTGTCATTACAAAAAATTTTGGTCCCATCTCACAGAACTTCACAAGTGGATCTCCCAAGTTTAGAAAACCCTTCTCCATGAGGAAACTTTTCTCCTTGAGCTCACATGCTTTTTATATTTGAATTTGAATCTAATGAAGACAAGGATAGAATCATTCTTAGGGCCATGTTTTTTGGGGCATGCAACCCTATGCCATAAAACACGGTCTCCATTATGTGAACCCTACATTAAATGTGGGTAAGGATCCCCAATCTAAATTTTTCAATTTAGGGGACTTGAATCTTTGGCTTCCATGATAAATACTTGAGATTAGTTTCATTTTTTCTCGCTACAAATGAACAACAGACATATCATAACCCAAATAAAGTATTGGTTTCGCAGATTGTCTGGTCAAAAGATTTTTAATTAATGGAGCTCACAACATCTAGAAGCAAAAACTTGACTACAAGCAAGTAGATTTCATATGTAGATCACGATTTGAGTATGGTAAACCCCCCTAATGGTTTCCTACCCAATGCAAAGAATGTAGATGCTAATTGTTACAAGAGGTGTACTTATATTGTTCGTACAGTACATCATATCGGAATGATAGAGAAGATGAGGATGATCCAATACAATATTAGGATATTCCAATGGAATCCAACCTTGTTTCAACAATTGTCCTTAATAGCATGGGTTTTGATAGAAAACGTTTCTTATTTTAGGTATAGTTTGTAAACATAAATTTTTCCTATTCCTAGCAACACTATAGAAAAGGAAACTCTTTAGGGAAAGGTAACAATTACACCACCTATTTCTAGGTAAACTAGAATGAGGAAAGATTTAACCATATGGAGCTTGAGCCTCATCTAAACTTGTATATGACAAAGTGGAATTGAAAGAATATGGTCAAGGAGTGAAGAAGGTTGTGGCTTAGCAAAGACACCAAAAATATCCTTGGTCATCCATTTAAATATAATGGTTATTACAAATATATAAGATCTTTTTTTGACAAATATTACAATTTACAACGAATCATTCCTAGCTATGTTGCAAGTGATGTTTTTTGATTACAATGCTAGGAATTTTTTATTCAATGTCAGACTTATAGTGTAATGAAGGCTTTGGATTTTGTTGGAGCTGGTATGAATGCAAGGTAAAATCACAAATATCTATTTTCCCGACTCTAATAAACTCCTTAAGTCCATTTTGCAAATGAATTGGATCTAACACAAAACTTGTTGGAGGGTTTGAGGATTTCATGCTCAGTTATGTTTCCTTTCATTGGGGCCAATCCTGAGTTATTATTGATTAGGTAAACACTTTTTACCTCTCTCAGTCTTAGGAACAATAGTCATTTCCTTTTATAACCTAAAATTGTGACAAACAGGAGAAATATACTTGTTCTCTAAACTTACAAATAGTTATTGTCAAATAATATACACCATGTTATCACTAAAAATTGATCTTCTAGCCTAATTTACTAGATGGATTGAAGTACACCATGTAAATCAAGTTTTACCATAATAAAATTGCTTTCACTGTGAGAAATTACTTAATAAACCACCTTCGTCAAGTAATTTATAGTTAAACCCATGAAGAATAATTAAATAAATCACTATTTATTTTATTTTCCTCTCGGAATAATTAATTAAACCATTTCTCAATTAATATTCCTTGTCATATTTAACCCAATTATGAAAAAACAACACATAAATTATTAATTATCATATTTTTCTCTAGGAATAATTAATTAATCACTAATTAATTATTATTACTTGTCAGATTTGACTAAATCCCTTAGGAATAATTAAATAAATCATTATTTGTTTATTATTCCCTAACTAATTTCTTGAGATGATAAATAAATAATTTATGTATTTATTATTTCTAAATAAAATTTTAAATACTTTTTCCCTCCTAACCAAATATAATAAAATATTCCAAGTGGTTATTCCAAGAATGGGGCTAATAATATTTTATTATTGCTCATTATTAGAGGATAACTCAATATTTTTTTATAAATAGAAGGGTTTTCCATTCATTATTGACTTTTGATTATTTACATTGTTGCACTCGTTGTAACTCTGATTATTTTCATTGTCGCAGACCATTTTTTGCTCGGTTTACACATTATAGAGGAGAGAGACTCTACACAAGTTGAAGACATTTGATTATAGTCAATAACCCATCTCATAGATGGGGACTAGTAAAATTTATTTGTTCCCTTCACAGGTGTTATATTAAAATCTATTCTTTGTATATCTAGTTTCCATTGGATGATTGGAGTTATTATTGTTTCTTCTAGTTGTTTAACTATGATTGTGGCATAGATGAGGACTTTGGCAAGTTTTGTTTCTATCAGTTCATGCAGATCTACAATGTTTAGCATCCATTTATATTATTGATATTGTTTGTCATCCACAATATTAAGTGGGTTCTTTCATACATTTTTGAGAAGAAAACACTACAACAAAATTGGTGACTCCACTGGTTTTATACATCAAATCCAGAAACCTAGATGACCTTCAATTTTTGGCTTAGGGTTTCTTCTTTTTTCAGTATCTTAATGTTTCCTAGCTTTTTAACCCTAGATCTGTTAAATTTCTGACTTTCGCAAGTTTTCTGGTATTTTCCGTAGGTCACAGGAATCAACTGCGACAAAGACGACAATTTTTTTTCCGCGATTTGACGACCTAGAATCAAGGAGAAGGAATCACAGTTTTTAGCCCAAAAAGTGTGATCTAGAGACCAGAGCACACATTTTAATGCAAAAAGTGTGAGCCCACCTGAAAACATGTCAATACTTGCGATTTTAGGGTTTATGGGTTTTTATCAGATCTATTTTTGGGTTTTGCCGAGAGCTATTTGCTGGGTTGTTTGACCTCTCTCTCATGCCGCTTCAGCCTTGATCTACTCATAATTACTCATCAAAGTGGAATTTAGCCCCCTAGGGCTTCTAGTACAACTCCACCTTTATAGGAGGAGTTTAGCTGAGTTAGTAATTTGCATTTTTGCAGCACTTTCAACCATATTTTCTAGATCTGTACCCTTCTATTTTAGCTCCATAAAGATAGGTTGTGTCCATCCATATTTTCATATTAAACCTTGTTTGGTCATTTGCCTTAGGGTCCCATTGGTTGCCGTAAGGTTTTTTACCTATCTCCCTATCTTTTTGCAACGATTTTCCTCTGGTTTTTTGTTGTAGTTGCACCAGTTTCAAGAAGCCTAGTGTCATTTGATCTGAGTCACACTGCCTGTTAGATCTCTTGACCTTCTTAGTCTGTTTTCCAGTCGATCTCACCACCAACCAGCACAGTGTTTGCAAACCCAGTCTAGGTGGGGTCTAGTTAATTATTTTGTTGTTCATTTTTTGTTGTTAATTCCAGTTTATTTTTTAGCAAGATTTTTTCTTTTTTTTTTACAAACACGATCTGGGATTAATCAATAAATACACTTTCCCACACAAGCACACCTTAAGAGAAGGGCGCTTGGTTTACACCACCAAGCCAAGACTTAACATAAAAAATTTATCTCCCCTAATCGAGACAAAGGCATATTGTTGATCTCCCTTCAACATTTTTGTGTCGCGTGTGTCATTCCACCATTATTCCATGACGGTGTTTGTCACGGAGACTATTACACCTTCACCCGTAGTTTCTGCTTGGTCATATTTCCCCTCCACATCGGGTTCAAGTTCATATCCCTCTAAGTTCTCATACCGACACTTCTCCTGGTTCATCTGATTCCTCATCTGATTTTAAGCCTCCTTCACGGCATATTGTCACCATGTCTGGACTCACAGCTAATGTAGGAACCCAACTAGGTGTTGGCTGTGGTTCTATCCCAGTGGTCATATCAAGAGGAATAGTCTCAGGAACCGTTCTGGTAGCCCCATGCTCCCTTTCATGGCTGGGTTAAGTCTTCTAGATTTCAGCCAATTGATAAATGACCCTGTACACCACAATGTTGGTTGGCCTGCTATGTCCACTAAGCTTCCCTCAAACATCCCAAAGTTTGAGGGTAATTCTAGAGAGGAACCTACTAATCATGTGTGCTCCTTCCACATGTGGTGTTCGTCCAACTCCATTACCAATGACTCCATCCATCTTCAGTTGTTCCAATGCATGCTCACTGAAGACGTTGCAAAATGGTATGTATACCAAGATGTTGCATCTCATTCCATTTTTACGATGCTTGCTAAAGCGTTTCTCTCATATCTCCATTTACCTCTTTGGTATGACACTGGAACGGAGCTATTTACCTCACTCTGTCAGTCCTCTACCACTCACCTATCCAACCATGTTCAAGAGTGGCGTAGAAGGAGGAGCACATGCTGTGCCCTACCCTTCGAAGACCGTGTCTATCTAGATTAGTTCCTTAGGATCCTTTTAGCACCCATTGGAAAATATGTCACGTCTAGCTTTTCCTCCAAACCACTCTAAGATATGACTTGATTTATGCACAATCTGGTTATGTTTATACAATCATTCTAGACCTTCTCCATCTTAGAGGTTCCAATGCACCGGGGGCATCCCACGGCACCACAGGTATCGTTCGAACACTTTCACGCCCTTCACCATATACTCAACAAATTTATGGCTATCTGTAGGGGGTAGTAGTTCCTCTAACACTCATTCCCCTCTTGCTAGCAACATGTTTTTAGGACCCCAGCCTATCTACCAAACCATTGCTCCTCCTTATGCACAGTCGAGCGCTTCAGCCCCTAAAGAATTGGTGCCACAGGCTCCCATGCATCCTCAGCCCCAACAGCCACCATCCCCTCAGAGTCAAGCGTTTGCATAGCAGAGTGCGACCAATCACAAAAATTCAAAGAAAAAGAATAAAGGGAAGGGTAACAAGGGTAACTAGGTTAATCAAGGTAATCAACCTACTGAAACCCATGGGAACTAGCCTAACACCAATAACTAGCAACAAGCTGCTAGCCCAAGCAGAACAATACTATTTGTACGACCAAATCCATGCACATGTTGTGGTGTACATCGCCATTATACACATGAGTGTCCTCTCTTACTGCAGATGCGCCAATTGTGGGAAGCTCAAACAACTTCCAGAGGTAAACAATCACCTCAGAATCCTGCTCCATCTCAATGACAGTGCTTACAAATCCTTTCCCTTAGCAAGGATTTGTTGCTACTCAAGCTCAGCCAGGTCAAGTAGCCCATGCCCTCCAACCTTCTGGTCTTGGTGACTAACAGATCCTTATGATGAATTATGATGAGGTTAATCCCTCTGATATCAACCTGCAAACTCGGTCGTGTCAATATGACAAACCATCAACTTCGTCCGCCGTTGAGTCGAAAACCAAAATATATGCTGAGCCTCTTACGACACCAAATGGTCTGCTACAAATCCCTCAACCTAAATTTGAGGCCATTCCCAAAATCCCAAAGAGACCATTTCACCGTAATGTGGCTTCTAACCAAGATACCCATACATACAATATAGTAGACAACTTGGCACAATCATCTGCTGCCATGTCAACACTAGAGCTACTCTAGTCATGCCCATCTCAAAAGAAATCTATACTAACTGCTTTGTGCATAGTACATCCTTCAAATGATTTTTTTATTGTCTTCCCAGTTGATACATCAGAACATCCCCAATTACCTTCATTTGTTGCTTTCCAGATACCAGTCTAAGTGTGTAATACCATCATCTCCCGATGCATTATTGATGAAGGTGCATCCACCTGTGTGACATACACTATTGTTTGGAAACAACTTAAGTCACTTGAGTTGTCCCCATCCACCATCACTTTGCGTGCTTGGGACGGTCACTCCTCCCAGCCTCTTGGCATGTATCGCAATTGTCCAATGACTCTTGTAGCAAAAATTTTTCATGTAGACATCGAGGTTATTAATGTCCCTTTAGATTACAATAATCTCTTGGGTTGTAGTTACACATATGCCATGTCAGCCATTGCATCTGTTAGTTTCAACAAGATGTGCTTCCCCCATGAAGGGAAGATCATCACCATCGATCAATTGACATACTACAAGTCAGCATCAGTGACCTCTCGTGAGTGCATTATCTTGTCTATGTTCTATTATTAGTCTAGCACTACTCCCCTTATCCGTGTTTCACATGTAGTCTATAAATATTCCTCATCATTGGGTGCTTTCCCTGGTCCTCCCCCTCTCATCTCAGAACCTAACTCTTTGACTATTTGCATGTTACAGGTGTCACAATAACTAGCAACAAGCAGCCAGCCCAAGCAGAAAAATACTATTTGTACGACCAAATCCATGCACATGTTGTGGTGTACATCGCCATTATACACATGAGTGTCCTCTCTTACTGCATATGCGCCAAATGTGGGAAGCTCAAGCAACTTCTAGAGGTAAACAATCACCTAAGAATCCTGCTCCATCTCAATGACAGTGCTTACAAATCCTTTCCCTCAGCAAGGATTTGTTGCTGCTCAAGCTCAGCCAGGTCAAGCAACCCATGCCCCCCAACCTTCTAGTCTTGGTGACTAACAGATCCTTATCATGAATTATGATGAGGTTAATCCCTTTGATATCAACATGCAAACTCGGTCGTGTCAATATGACAAACCATCAACTTTGTCCGTCGTTGAGTTGAAAACCAAAGCATATGCTGAGCCTCTTAAGACACCAAATGGTCTGCTACAAATCCCTCAACCTAAATTTGAGGCCATTCCCAAGATCCCAAAGAGACCATTACACCGTAATGTGGCTTCTAACCGAGATACCCATACATACAATATAGTAGACAACTTGGCACAATCATCTGCTGCCATGTCAACACTAGAGCTACTCTAGTCATGCCCATCTCAAAAGAAATCTATACTAACTGCTTTGTGCATAGTACATCCTTCAAATGATTTTTTTATTGTCTTCCCAGTTGATACATCAGAACATCCCCAATTACCTTCATTTGTTGCTTTCCAGATACCAGTCTGAGTGCGTAATACCATCATCTCCCGATGCATTATTGATGAAGGTGCATCCACCTGTGTGAGGTACACTATTGTTTGGAAACAACTTAAGTCACTTGAGTTGTCCCCATCCACCATCACTTTGTGTGCTTGGGATGGTCACTCCTCCCTGCCTCTTGGCATGTATCGCAATTGTCCAATGACTCTTGTAGGAAAAATTGTTCATGTAGACATCGAGGTTATGGATGTCCCTTTAGATTACAATAATCTCTTAGGTTGTAGTTACACATATTCCATGTCATGTCAGCCATTGCATCTGTTATTTTCGACAAGATGTGCCTCCCCCATGAAGGGAAGATCATCACCATCGATCAATTGACATACTACAAGTTAGCATTAGTGACCTCTCCTGAGTCCATTATCTCGTTGATGTTCGATTATTAGTCTACCACTACTCCCCTTATCTGTGTTTCATGTATAGTCTATAAATATTCCTCACCATTGGGTGCTTTCCCTGATCCTCCCCCTCTCATCTCAAAACTTAACTCTTTGACTGTTTGCATGTTAGAAGTGTCACGGGCTGCTCTCAAGCTGTTTCGTGCATCTGATCAATAGTTAGATCCTCAGCACCCTGTTGTTGCCATCCCAGTTGATCCCTCAGGATCCATCCCCCCAGGACCTCCTTCATTTTTGGGTGCCTCTCCTATGTTCCCACTAAGAACTGTTCCTCCATGTGTCAACCATCCAAGAGTTGTTCCGTTGGGACATTACCCTGCAGGCCATATATATTTCTTATTTCCCCCTCTAGGAGTGTTTTCTGTTCCTATCATGGCTTCTCTAGTCCTCCCTAATATGACTTTGGGGATCCTAGTATAGTACATCGATCCCCCTGCAAGCATTCTACCTGGTTAGCTAAGACATTATCATGCTTTGACCCCGGTTCAACTGATCTCTATGGCCCCTGCCACTACTTCAGTTCCTTCACAATCTCAAGAGGAACCTACTCCTGTTTTGCAAGAATCCAGACATGGAGGCAAAGCTAAAAGGAAGGAACCGAAGGATAAGGCTCCCCAAGCTCCTCGAGGCCCTAAGGCCCCAAAGTCGTCACCTGCATGTGCTTTATGTAAAGTTGTTGAGCATGCCACCAATAATTGTCCCGATCTTCTTCATCTCAAACCTTTGGTTCATGGAACGTTCCCTCAGTCAAATATCCCTAAAGTCCATGTTAACTTTATGGGTCCACCCAAGAAACTCCAAACATTATGCAAAAATCATCCTGTGTGTTGTGCGATCATCATGGTCACTACTCCCATTGTTTCCCTCGCCTTGATGAATTTCATGATTACCTTGAGGTGCTTCCTGGATATGAGACCACTCATAGTAGATCACCTACTCCTCTCCTCATGGATTTTGGTACCACTAGTAAACCATAACATGGGGACTCTGGTCCCACCATCGTGAACCCTCCCCCAATGTCGAGATGATGAACCATGGGCCATATCCTTTACCTATCATCATCCTTGAGTTCCTCACAGGAAAATCTTTTTGAGGTTTCTGTGCGCAATCCCAGGTCTCAACATCCATAGATCCTCCATCTACTAGCATGTCATCTACCATTCAAGATGATGCATATGTGAACCTTCTTTCTCAGGTTGATGCACCAGGTATCACCCCCGCATCATATAGTTAGTCTTTCTCCCATTTGCCCATCTTCCATTCTGATGAGGACACCATGGAAACTATGTATACCCCTGATCACCCTTGCACTTATGTAAGGGGGAATATTTTTTTGAGGATTTTGAAGGCCATCTCCTTCCTAAATCTCCCAATGCACTCTACCTCATGAAAATTTTCTCATAGCATATCCCTTTGATTTGCGTGTCTTTATTTCTGTCATGAAGTTAGGTAGGTTGCATCATCTCATCGATTGTCCTTTTCACCTTTCAGATGGATCCACCATCCACACCCTATATCGGTCATGCTGATAGTGCGAGTCGCTTCTCCAGGAATCTAGCCTCGACATCTTGGGCCATTTTTACCCCTTGCATACGTTAGTCCTTTCGAATGACATGTGCATTGGATTTACCAACAATAAACAGTCCAGATATGATGCAGTGATAGGTTTGTTAGTCGTTGTCCTTGCTCATTGCATTCTTCATCTTCATGTTCATTTAGATTCCCTGCTACTTTTCATGCAATTGAATGGTGTGTTTCATGTGCATAACCAAGTCCTATTTAGAAAATATCTATGAGTTAAGCTATTGGTATGTGAATTTGAAACCATTACTTGTAGTCATGTTCCTAGATCCCATAATAACTATGTAGATACCATTGCAAATAACATTCTAGATTGGCATTTATCACATGTATACCACAAAAGGCAACCATAAACACAACACATGTTGAGCCATCATCGTGATATAAAAATGCATAATCATATTATGTATCATATAAGTGTTTGGAGCCCATAGCTCTAAATACATCTGACATGCCCATAACATGTTACAAAAATCAAAATCAAAATGACCCACATGTCCCTATATCTAGTCACTCTCTAGCGGATCTCGTGCCAAAGGCTCTGCTCCACCTTCACGTAGATCACGTACTCCCTGACTAGATCCTAATTCTGACGATCTATTTTTCTTATACGATCTCCACAATATATAGGGCCTCTTCCTTCTCTCCAAATTCACCATAGCTATCTTAGTGAAAGAATTCAAATTGGAGGGAAAACATCCTTTCATAGAAAAATCCAAATTTTTCTATTGCCCATTGTAGCCAATCCGTAGCTCAGTTTGTTGAACCATTAGCACCATTAGAAGGCTCCCATCGAATACTATAATGGGTCTTCCTCATTTTTTTATGATTTGACACTTCACCATGAAGTCATTTTTCCAAGAAGGGTCACTTTGTCACTTCTCAAAATAAAACTTCTTCATAAAGCAACACTTGTACTTTGATTTCCACCTCCTCTTAGTACTTTTCATACCACGTGTTGATTTTCGTCATGAGTAACCATCATTTACTCATGTTTTCATGGTCCCCATTGAGCCTATTTTGTGTGGTAGAGTCATCGAGTCACCCTTGTTAGCATCTGCAATGAGTCTCCCATGCATCCATGGGGTATATTTCACGTCCCATTCTATCATGTCACAGTATTCCATCCATATTTGCATATCGTTCATCTTGTGCTACCCATTTTGGCCCCTAGTCATACTCTCCCCATCCCCTCTAGAGTTGAGTCAGCTGCTATCAGGGCAACCATGGACTTTATTCTCTGACAAGTGAAGTCGTATGTTTGTCCCTCAGTACGACTTCCCCCATTATCCCTGGTTTCATTCCATCAATCACATTACTATTTTCCTTTGTGCCTTATTTAACGATCCTCATTTCCTCACCTATCGCGGGCCCTATTCTGTCGACATCAGCGCATTTATTCCAGAAGAACGGCCTAGAGGGTAGTGTATGTTGGTTCCAGATTCAATTCTTGTTCAGCGCCTCAGATCAAGGAGAGGGTCTCACATGTATCTCTTTGACTTGGTTGTATCATGTCTTTGATTCATACACTTGATTTTCCAGTGATGCAGTAGATTGTACCACTGATTCCTAGGTGTGTGTGAGATATTTCAGACCTCATGAGGGGGTGACCCTTCAGGTAACCCCCCACATGCCCAAATGGATTCCTATTATGCTACAACCTCAAATGTAGTTCCATAGAGTCGATGGGCTTGGTTCCTACCAATAGCAGTGTTCAGAGCATGCATGTATCCTTCACATGATCCATTCAGTTTTGCAGAGCCCTTTCCTTGTTCAGTAGGGCTTCTCTGGTTGTTCTACCCTCCCTCCCACCCATTTTTCGAGGGAAGGGCCATTATAAATCATGTACTCAGATATAATTGTATTCAATCCTCCCTCATATTTTTCCAAGTGCATTATGTATATGGGACACATTGTATTATTTTCTGGCTCTGTTATGCCAGCATGTCATGTACCATTTAGCATGTACTTCATTGTTCGTTTTTATGTTTCTGGGAGCACCAATATTTTTGTACTAAGTTCTCTCGAGGGGTATGGGTATGCCTCCCCCGCCTCATTGAGGTCTGGTACCACAACATAAAAGGAGACTTGCATTTGTCTCACCCCCTTTGTCCCTATCCTCTTTCGCTTCTGCTTTATTGGTCCCTCTCTCTCTCTCTGACACCCATTTGTTGTCTAGTGATTGTATCTTTACAACGTACTTGGGTCATACATTTTTCTTCTAACACTTGTAAGTTAGGGGGAAATATATTATCACCAAAACATTTATCATCTAGCTTAATTTAATAGATGGATTGAAGTACACCATGTAAAGGTAGTTTTACCGTACTAAAATTTCTTTCATTGTGAGAAATTACTTAATAAACCACCTTTGTTAAGTAATTTATAGTTAAACCGATGAAGAATAATTAAATAAATCACTATTTATTTGATTTTCCTCTGGGAATAATTAATTAAACAATTGTTCAATTATTATTCCTTGTCATATTTGACCCAATTATGAAAAATCAACACATAAATTATTAATTATCTTATTTTTTCTAGGAATAATTAATTAATCACTAATTAATTATTATTCCTTGTGAGATTTGACTAAATCCCTTAGGAATAATTAAATAAATCATTATTTGTTTATTATTTCTTAACCAATTTCTTGAGATGATAAATAAATCATTTATTTATTTATTATTTCTAAAAAAAAGTTTAAATAATTTTTCCATCCTAACCAGATATAATAAAATATTCCAAGTGGTTATTCCAAGAATGGGGTTAATAATATTTTATTATTGCTTATCATTTGAGGATAAGTCAATATTTTTTTATAAATAGAAGGGTTTTCCATTCATCATTGACTTTTGATTATTTTCATTGTTGCACCCATTGTTGTAACTCTGATTATTTTCATTGTCACATATCATTTTTTGTTGGGTTTAGACATTATAGAGGAGAGAGACTCTACACAAGCTGAAGACGTTTGAGGATAGCCAAGAACCCATCCCATAGAGGGGGACTGGTAACATTTATTTGTTCCCTTCACAGGTGTTATAATAAAATCTATTCTTTGTATATCTGGTTTCCATTGGATGATTGGAGTTATTATTGTTTCTTTTTGCTATTTAACTATGATTGTGGCATAGATCAGGACTTTGGCAGGTTTTGTTTCTATCAGTTGTTGTAGATCTACAATGTTTAGCAACCATTTATATTCTTGATACTGTTTGTCATCCACAATATTAAGTGGGTTTTTTCGTACATCTTTGAGAAGAAAACACTACAACATGCCATATGGTACATCACTTTATATGTAACTAGATAGTTAATTGTTAATGAATATTGATATTTACAAACTTGTTGTGACCGTATTGTTAGCTTTGATAAGGAAGCCCTCAACTAAGGAAGAAACTCATGAATGTTGTACTCTCTGCTACAAGGTGAGTTCTGTTATCAGAAAACATGGACTTATGCATTTATCGAGTTTTCTGAATATAGTTTATCATGACATAAAGCCTGAAATTCAATGATTGATTTACAACATATGAAATTGACCTCGGTTTGGAATAAGAAACACCATCTTGAAAGAGAAATGAAGATTCTGAGGATGAAGAATGTTTTTTCAACTCTAATGGAATAGTTGAAGGCCATTGTGAGCTACCCACCCCCTCATGAGCCAAACAACACAATCATCTCATCCTGTGCCAATATGGGATGTTCGATGCTTCTTCTCGTGGGAGGCAAAATTGGGGTTGGAAAGAGTTCTGTTGTCAAAGAAATAATGAAATGGTTAAGCTCCTACATTCATTATATATTGTTTGTCTCCTTAAAGAAATTTCCCTAAATTAAATATTCCATTTATTGCATAGTTGTGTTCTTCACAAAATAGCTTGTTCACAATGCTAGTTATCATCAACATCATTTGTATTTGAGAACAAGTATAGATTCCTAAATCAAATAATATCTCATGATTATTCATATTTTTGACTATGACATGACACTTTGAAATTTATGAATTTTCTATTTTCACTGTGAAATTCTCTTGGTAACAAAATTGAATTTGTGTATAGTCCATTTTGGTCTCGTGCAGAAAAAAATCCATTTTTACTATTATAGACAACTGAACATACTAAAATGTGTGTGAGAATAGATACCAATAGTTTGCAAATATTGCATATGGGTCATTCATTCTGGTGATTGTATTCTTACATCTCACTTGTCACTATGAAGGTCTATATGGAAAGGGAGGGTAGTGAAGGCTCTTCTATTAGGAAATGTTTATATACTTATTAGCTAGACATCTAGAAAGTTCCCTTCCCATCAATAGGTTGTAACTTTAAGCCACCTATATTATACAACCATAAAATATAATCCACCTCTATAGATAGTTCACTAGCTACTTACCTTACTTAGTTCCTTCACCCTAGGAGAGGAGATGGGGTTATCCTTAGCCATGCAATTTCTCTTATATATACATGAAATGACATGCACTACACCTTCCAGTGAGCTCATATATGAATGATAGTTCTCTAGTTGGTTATGTACTGTGATAGGAGGCAATAGAAAGTTGTAGAGCAACTCCTGTATTCCGTAACGGAAAATGTCAAGAACTAATTTTCGTCCAATGTTCGTTTTATATGGCTAAACTAAGGATACGACCTAGATAAGAAGGCAAGGTGTATGGTCTAAGTGACCCTTCATGTTCCATGAAGATGAGGGTAAATGAAATTATTAGCTTTCACTTGCAGGAGGGACTTGTTGCTCCGCACACCACTTTTTTATATATTTTATGCTAACTTCTTATTAGTTGTAATTTTAATATAGTTGTTTCATCATACGTAATTTCTATTCTACATGTATTAATTGATTTACAAATTTTTCTTTCAAAAATAATTTTCATTGTTTGTTTTAAATTATTTATTTATAATCTGTTATTTAAGATATAACATTATTATGTGCTCTTCTATGATTTGCAGGTTGATGCTAGGGTTTTGCAGGTGCGTGATGAAGGAGATTACCTCAACAGGGCTCAAAGGTTGCACATCCAAGTGACAAAGGTGGATCGAAGGAAGTAGCATGTTGTCTTTGGGAGTGGGAACCTTATGAGTGGCCTCTAAAGGGGTGGGGGAAGGGCCCTCCTCTTATTGGAATGTGATTAGCGGATCAAAATCAGTTGCAATAGGAGAAAATGGGTCAGGGGTCGGTCGAGCTAATGTTACAGAGTCTCGGGTTATGGCGGTCCATTGTAAGCTATAGGGAGAGGTCATTGCTTGTGAAAAGAAGCTAAAAACTCGAATTTCATGATTCCCAACAATTGCTTGAGGAAAATCCACCAATTTATGAAGGATCATTCCTTCATATATAAATTCATGGGCATATGTCCAAAGGAACATGAGATTATCTAATGGATCCAAGCAGAGTTGAACCCAAAAGAGTTAATGGAGTTGCGATTACAAGCAAAGGGTTTTTTCACGTTGATATTTTTAAGTCTAGAGGGATGAAAAATAGTAATAAAAAATGGACCTTATATCATGAACAATGTAGGGTTATTTATCAAATTTTGGGAAGAGTGTTATAATCTAGAAAATAATAGTTTTTGGTTTCCCTAGTTTGGGTTCATCCCTTTTTTTTCTAGAATATTTATGGGATCCTAACATATTGGAGGGTATAAGGAACATAATCAGTGATTTTGTGAAGATCTCAGAAATGTAAAAATGAAGAAGACACACTTCTTATGCTTAGATCTGCATTCAGATCAATATTTCTCAGTAGTTGATAGATTTTAAGTACTATGACTCAATTTGGACACAACCACTTGACTACAAGCATGTTACCTTTAAGTGTTGTCAGTGCCACAAATACAACCCTCTCTTCAAGGAATACCCACTAACAGTAGCTAAAGAAAAAGAAAATGTGACTACCAAGGATGATGATGGGCTCCAACCAATGGGTGCAAGGCATGGTCGCAATGATTCGAATCAACACCCACAACCAGCTAAAACCCTCTCTTCAAGGAATACCCACTGACAGTAGCTAAAGAGAGAAAATGTGACTACTAAGGATGAAGACGGGTTCCAACCAATGGGTGCAAGGCATGGTTTCAATGATTCGAATCAACACCCCCAACCAGCTAATCAATAAGCCTAACCTTCTCAATAAATGTCGACATTAGTCCTAGATCTGTTAAAACCCCAAAAAATAGTGGATGAAAACCCATTTACCATATTGGGAGGTCTAGAAAAGGTGGGTGAATCAGAAGATCAGCTAGGCCAACTGGAATTACAAATCATGGACGTGGACAGAAAAATAATAATTTCATGGAAAAACCCATGCCTAAGAGGAAGAAACCAAAAGGATTGGAGGAAAATCAAAAACTCATGGAGGTTGTTATACATACCAGTAAAGTTATGGAGATAAAAGAGCGAAATAAAAGACTTGGAGAAAAGAAAGATAAATGGTGGAGTTATTTAGATTTTGGGTAAAATCAGACGTAGAATACATTCCCTCCAACCATCTAATCTATTTTTGAAATATCTTCGGTTAGTGGTGTGCCCGCCTAGAAAAACTAGAAGGTGATCCCCAACCTTAAAGTTTAGGAAGAGAAGGAGGACAGTAACATCAATCATAATTAGAGCAATCCACATTTGAAAAATGGAATAAGGGGAGAAAATCCACAAATGAGACCATTAGAAAAGTCATGGATTTTTTCTTAACTCTAGGAAAATGGGTCAACTAACGGATTACTTCACAGGAACCCTCCACCTTACTCAATGAAAATAATGATATGGATTACTCAGGGCTTAAATAGTAAGAGTAAGATTTGTTCTATAAAAGGAAAAATCAATAAGGTGAAGAGAGAGATTGTTCTCCTATAGGAGACAAAAATGGAATATGGGAAAATACAGGAGCTGCTGCAAATACATTAGAGAGGGAGTGAATCTATGATATTAGATGCGAAAGGCACAGTAGGGGGGATCATGATTATGTGGGACCCTAACCAAATTATCTTTCAATACTGGTTGGGCAACTCCCATTGCATTTTGGGTTGTTTTAGGAGTATTGGTTCAAAGGGTTTTCCTGTTTAATAATGTTATATGCACCCTCAATCCCCCACGGAAAAGAATAATTCCTCAAACAACTACACACACTCAAATCCTCCATTTTGGACAATGCTTGGATTATAGGGGTCCACTAAAATATGATATGAAATTTGGAGGAGAAGAGAGGTGGATTCTAGCATATGTATCCAATCTTAGATTTGTTTAATGACATTATCAATAAGCTGAAATTCATAGATGTGGAAACTAGAAATGGAATCCACACATGGAATAATAGGAGGGGAGGCCAACATCAATTTAGTTATACACCAGATAAATTCCTCATCTCCAAGGACTTGTTTCTTATATATTTGTGTATGAAGGAAGTGATTTTCCTCTCGATTGGATTAGATCACTCACTGATCAACCTTGACATCGATCTTAAGCAACCCCCAAAGAATAGGCCATTCAGGTTCGAAAATTTTTAGTTTAGACATCCTGGTTTTTTCGACAAAATGGAGCAATGGTGCCAGGAAATGGAGGTGAAAGAAGGAACAAAGATACAAACCTTCTAGTGGAAGCTCAATACTTTAAAGCTTAAAATTAAAACCTAGAACATAGAAGAGTTTGGCAACATATTCACATAGAAAAATAAGTTGGAAGAGAGCATGGAATCAATCCAA
This sequence comes from Pinus tabuliformis, assembly GCA_031772625.1. Taxonomy (NCBI): domain Eukaryota; kingdom Viridiplantae; phylum Streptophyta; class Pinopsida; order Pinales; family Pinaceae; genus Pinus; species Pinus tabuliformis. Next base: position 194,883,636 of record CM062804.1, on the reverse strand, counting down.
ATCCAATTCATTAAGTGAGATTGGTGAATTCTTGAAGGAGGGAGAAAGCAAATCTAGTTTTTTCCATCAATCCATGAGCATTGATAGGAAAAATAATATGATCATTTGTATTACTTCTATCGAGGGAGAAATACTAGAAAACCACCAAGACATGTCCTAGGAGCTGACCTCATACTTCTCCAACCTGTGCCAGATGGTGAGTAGGATAGATCAGACGACTTTGAGAAGGTGACAAAGTTCATCCCTTTCTTGGTGATAGAGGAGAAGAATGCAACACTGATGAGAAGAATATTCATCAAGGCAACTGAATATGTAGTGATTCAAATTGGATCCTTACACACTCTTAAAGTTTCATGAACTCTATAAAACTCATGCCGAAGTTTCAAAGTCTTATCGATGTTGAGCTTATCAGAAATAACTTCTAAACAATGGTAATTTGTGGACAGCACAAAGCAACGAGGACCCTTGGTCAAAGCGCACAGACTGTTGGCCCATGGTAACCGCGCGCTGGCACAAATTGACAAACGAGAGGTCAAATCCAAGAACAGGGGTAGCTTCTAATACGGTATTAGCGCTAAAGCACTAATCGTGTATCACAGGGCGTCCCCCTCAGTGAATGAAAGCCCATAAGTGCTCGATCCCAAGAAAAGTATAAAACCGTATGGAAAACGCCGATTCCATCAAAACAGGGGTCCTACACTAAAACCAACAGGATATCGGAGGGGCTTTAAGCGGTAAGTGGGTTTGACCGAGTCCCACCCGATGCCATACGTTGGGTAACACACGTTCGGCAGATGAGAGAGAAAACTGCTCACATCGGACGAGTAAATGGCATGCTACTTACCTGCTTGATATGGATGGAGACCATAGGATCTGGAGGCTCCAGATCAATGGCAGAGGAATGATCAGATGGATGACTAGATTCGACGGGAAAATAGGCCGAGTCGCATAAGATTTGAGGTCTAGCATGACCGATGAGTTGGCAGATGAATTAGTTTCGTTGGAAATCTTGGAAGCAATGGAAATAATGACCGTTCAAAGAGAACTGACACTCTGTTTGTGAGGAAATAGGTGGCCACCTCTCTGTGAAGAGTTATACAGTGATGAGGATGCAGAGCAGGGGAATTCAAGTAGATGGATGCAGGAGATCTAGAGAGATGGGAGGTAAAAATGAACAGTCAGGAAGTAGGTTGGCTTTAAGCCATGAACAGACAGAGATTAAGAAAGGTAGAGAGAGGAAGCAGAAATCCGAGAGGCCAGAGAGAAGTGAATTGCAGAGAACAGAGAAGAAGTCGAGCTAACCTACAGAGCAAAGGCAGTATCGAGCCAGACAGAGACAGAGAGAGTTTGAGAGTCTGTGAACTCTAGAGAAGGCTTGAGAGGTTCAAGCTAACTCCTCTGAGTAAACCTGTCAGGTATTGAGTCTCAGATTGGACTCATACCACTATGACCAGTTGAGGTCAAGATTCAGTAAGGGGAGTCTGTGTACTCTAGAGTCTTGGGGAATCCAAGTACAATCCTATTGATCATCCTCTATTGAATGAGACTCAATTTGAGCTCATTATTGTAAAAACTCTGCTTATCAAGTCACAATAGAAAGGCCATCACTCAAGGTTGGACCAGGAGACGTAGCCCAGGAGGATTGGGTGAACTCCTTATTAAACTTGTTGCATTTATGTGTTTGCTTATTGTGTTTCTCTTACTGCTTCATTGTCTGTGTATTTCGCATTCTTATCGATATGTTGCTTAAAATAACATAGGCACACCCCAGCACATGAATTTGTAATACCTTCATTAATTCTCTGAGATCATTCATGGGTTATTTCAAATCAAGTGGTATCAGAGCTCTAGGTTGTTAAGGTTAGACAAGATTGTGTTGGATTTTGTTATTGAATGCTAACTAGGTCAAATCTTAAATTAGGGGAAGAAGAGTTGGTTGAAGCTAACCCAGAAATTGGAAGAGTCTATCCTAAGAAGAAAATGTCAGAAGAAAGTCCTTTGGGATCAGACCCCTAGTTCATAGATAGTTTCTTGGCCATGAGGTCCATGTTAGAGGAAATGTATAGGGAGTTTAAGAAAGGTAAAGATGTAGATTCTTCACACTCCAAAGATAAAGGAGAAGAATAATCTCCCTTCCATGACCACTCCAAAGGCAAAGGGAAAGAAGAAAACTTTCTCACCCCTTATAATAGCCCTGAAAATAATAAGAGGACATCTTTGATTTATTAGATGATAAATTTGATTTGCCTATCTATGATGGAGAGTTGAATGCATAGAAGCTAGATAATTGGATTAGACAGATTGACATGTATTGCAGGGTGAAAAATATTGACTCAGAAAGAAGTAAGATTCAGCGGGCCAACCTACACCTTGGAGGAACTGCCTTGGTATGGTGGGAAGGTCGAACACAGGCTGACATGAAGAAGCATGGTAAAATTCTATCTGTCAGGGGTGAATTTGTTTTTGCAATTAAAAAGAAATTCTATCCACTAGCTTATTTGTAACAAACCACGATGAGCTGGCAAACTCTTCGACAATTGAAAGGGCAAAGTATACAAGGTTATACTCAAGAATTTAGAAAAGTAGCATTCATTCTAGGTATTTCTTTAGACTCACCTGAAACTCTACTGAAGTATATAGTTGGTGTACACAGTTATTTAAGGCATACTATTCTCATGTTTAACCCTACTAGCATAGATGAGGTCTCTATTCAAGCTACCCATTTAAAGGCTAGAGGCAAGAATGTGGTCCCAGAAGTTGGGGGATCATCCAAATGCACTGCAAGCAAGAACAAGGAGAAGAGAAAACAGAAATGGAAAGAGAGGAAGGCCAATGTGGTACAAAAGATAAAGTCTTCACGCACTCACTATAAAAAGGATGGGCATAATGATGAACACTACTGGATTTTGTATCCGGAGCTGAAACCTAAGAAGTTTGAGGGCAAGAAGAAGAAGACTGCTGCAGCTATTCAAAGAGATTTGGGGTCAAACTCAGGAGATGAAAGAACCATTGCAGCCACTGGTATAAAAGGTAAAAATTTTGAAGCATCTACTAGTAATTCTACACAATCTACTGATAATGAAGAAAATGAGAGGAAAAGACGTGAGCTTTTTCATATTCGAGTTATTTCCAAGCATCAAAAGATTGATACTTTGTCTGATAGTGGCTCACAAGTAAATTTAATTTCTGAAGCAATTGTAAAGATGTTGGGATCACCGACTACACCTCACAAGAAGCCATATCCATTAGGTTGGTTATGTGATAAAGCACAATTACAAGTGACTAGACAATGCAAACTTAGGTTTTCTTTTGGGTCAGCATTTGTAGATGAGGTTGAGTTAGATATAGTTCCTTTGGATATTTGTGGAATTTTTTTAGGAAGTCCTTACTTGTATGATAGAAAGGTAATTTTATATAGGGTAGAAAACAAGTATCAACTCGTTGAAGATGGAATTGTATTGTAAGAGCTCACAAACTCAAAAATAATTATACTCTCATAAAATCAGGATAGATGAAAAGAATTGTAAATTCATGCAAGCAATTTTTACTGATGGTTGTAATGGAAAAGAAACCTAATAAAACCAAAATATTTGAGGGTTGTAATGCTAAACACCAAGCTGATTTAGAAAAAGTTGTTTCAGAATATGATACTATTCCAAGAACCTAAAGGTCTACCACTCTAAAAGGAAATAGTACATGATATTAATTTGTAGCAAGATGCTCCATTACCTAACATCGAAATGTACATGTTGTCCGATTTAGAGAATGTAGAAATCAAGAAGCAGGTACAGGAGCTACTCGAGAAAGGGTTCATCAGGCCTAGCACATCACCATGTGGGTCTCCAATTGTCTAGGTGAGAAAGAAAGATGGTGCATGGAGAATGTGCATTAATTACCAAGCACTAAATAAGATAACGATAAAAAATCGTTATCCCCTTCCTCGCATAGATGATCTACTGGATCAGTTGAAAGAAGCTGTTTATTTTTCTAAGTTGGACTTGCATAGTGGTTATCAACAGGTTAGAGTTGTAGAGAAAGATGCATGGAAGACTGCTTTCAAAACAAAGCAAGGATTGTATGAGTGGCTAGTTATGCCTTTTGGCTTAACTAATGTTCCTTCTACTTTCATGAGAGTAATGAATGATGTACTCAGACCATTTATTGATGATTTTGTAATTGTATATTTGGATGACATTCTTATATTTAGTAAAACATGGGAAGAACATTTAAAGCATTTCAAGCAGACTCTAGATGTTTTAAAAAGAGAAAAAATTTATGTTAAACTCTCAAAATGTGAATTTGGTAAAACATCTTTGAATTATTTGGGTCGTATAGTAGGGGGAGATGAATTGAAGATAGATCCTTCGAAGGTTGCAATCATTATAAACTGGCCTAAACCCAATTCTGCTACTGAAGTTAGAAGCTTCCTAGGGGTAGCAAAATATTGGAGAAAGTTTATTGCTAAATTTTCCTTAATTGCAACACCTTTACATGCTTTGATAGGATTGAACAAGGTGTTTCAGTGGGGAGGCAAACAGCAGAAAGCGTTCGACACCTTGAAAGAAAAGATTAGTACAACACCAGTACTAGCACTACTTGATCTTCAAAGACCATTTGAGATTGAAACAGATGCCAATAACTATGCCATGGGAGCAGTGTTGATACAACAGGGTAAACCCATATGTTATCATTTTGAGACATTTAATTCTGTAGTAGTTAGTTATCCCACATATGATAAGGAATTGTATGCATTAGTACAGAGTGTGAAAAAGTGGAAACATTATTTAATGGGCAAAGAGATAGTTATACATACTGATCATCAACCACTTCGATATTTACACTCCCAAACTAAGTTGCGGAAATCAAGACACTATAGGTGGATGGGTTTCCTACAACAGTTTCATTTAGTCTTCAGATATAAAAAGGGCATACACAATAAAGTTGTAGACATGTTGTTTAGAACAATCATAAATGCATCTACTATACTTAAGCATAATTCAGTATTGCATGAAAGCTACATTGAACAGTATGCTCAAGATATAGATTTTAAAGATGTCTATGCAACTTTAAGTCATTGCAAACAAATAGAAGAATTGGATTATCATATTAAGGACCAACTCTTGTATAATTTGGGAAGGTTATGCATTCCACAAACTGAAAGAGTAAAGATAATTTGAGAAGAACACACTTCTCTAATATCAGGTAACTTTGGTGTAAGTAAAACAATTTCACTACTGCAAAGATTTTGTTATTGGCCTAAAATGAATGAGACAATTTCTAGATATGTAAGGGGGTGTACTATGTGTGTAAAAAGCAAGCCCAACAATAGAAAACTTGGCTTGTACACTCCACTACCAGTACCTTCTCATCCTTGGGAAAGTGTTTCCATGGACTTTGTTGGGGGACTGCCCAAATCTAGAAAAGGTCATGACTATCTATATGTTGTTATGGATAGGTACAGTAAAATGTGTATTCTAATACCATCTAACAAATAGATTACAGCTGAACAAACAACAAAGTTGTTCTTCCAACATGTATGGGTTCATTTTGGATTACCCACTTCCATTGTATCTGATCGAGATTCTTGATTTGTTGGGAAGTTTTGGTCAAGTTTGTGGGAACTAACAGACACCAAACTAAAGAAGAGCACAGCCTTTCATCCACAAACAGATGGCCAAACATAAGTGGTCAATAGGATAGTGATCTAGCTACTCAGAGGCTGTTGCAGCAAGCATCCTAAACTTTGGGATGAACATTTATGTTATGTGCAACATGCTTACAATCGTGCTAAACATTCTTCTACACAAAGATCTCCTTTTGAGACCTGTTTTGGTTTCACACCAAGGTCTCCCTTGGATTTTGTCTTTGGTAAAGACATAGTGGTTGATGGACATAGTGATGTGGACAAAGCAACTAGGTTCATTGAACAAATCCAAGAGATTCACCAAGTAGTATAGGAATAGCTGGAAAAGAGCCAAGCCAAGTACAAGGCAAGGCATGATAAGCATCAGATGGAGCATAGTTTTCAAGTTGGTGATCGAGTCTAGCTGTATATCAGCAAAGACAGGATGCAGGGTGAAGGTAAGAAGTTGAAGCCCATAAGGTATGGACCTTTCAAGATACTTGAGAAAATTGGTGAGAATGCTTTTCACCTTGATTTACCAGCTTACATGCACAACTACTAAGTCATTAATGCAGATAGCTTGAGACTATTTGAACCTTCATTAATTGAAGATCTCGAAGAGTAGAGTCAATTGCCTTCTATTGATGATCTGTTACCTGAATATCTCAATGAATTGCAGGAAGACATAGTTCTGGACAGGAAGGTGAGGATGACGTGTAGGGGAGATGTTGAGTACCTTAAGATTGGACTCAAGGGTTCAAAGCCAAGCAGTGCAAAATGGATAGAGATTGGACAAGTGAGACAATTATACCCTCACTTAGTCGATGCTTGAAAACCAAATTTTGGTGGTCCAAACTTAAACACTCTTAAAGTTTCATGAACTCTGTAAAACTCATGCCGAAGTTTCAAAGTCTTATGGATGTCGAGATTATCAAAAATAACCTCTAAACAATGGCAATTTGTGGTCAGCATGGAGCAATGAGGACCCTCGGTGAAAGCGCGTACACCGTTGGTCCATGGTAACCATGCGCTGGCACAAATTGACAAACAGGAGGTCAAATCCAAGAACAGGGGTAGTTTCTGATACATGATTAGTGCTAAAGTGCTAATCGTGTATCACAAGGCATCCCCCTTAGTGAAGGAAAGCCCCTAAGCACTCGGTCCCAAGAAAAGCATAAAACCGTACTAAAAACACCGATTCCATCAGAAGGCAGGTCCTACACTAAAATCGATAGGATATTGGAAGGGATTTAAGCGGTAAGCGGGTTCGACCGAGTCGTGCCCAATGCCATACATTGGGTGACATGCATCCAGTGGATGAGAGAGAAAACCGCTCACATTGGATGGGTAAATGGCATGCTACTTACTCGCCTAATATGGATGGAGACCATAGGATCTGGAGGCATCAGATCAATGCCGGAGGAACGATTTGATGGATGACCAGATTCAATGGGAAAATAGACCGAGTCGCATAATATTTGAGGTCTGGCATGACTGATGAGTTGGCAGATGAATCAATTTCATGGGAAATCTTGGAAGGAATGAAAATAACGACCGTTCAAAGAGAACTAACACTCAGTTTGTGAGGAAATAGGTGGCCACCTCTCTATGAAGCATTACACAATGATGATGACGTAGAGTAGGGGAATTGAAGTGAACAGAGGCAGGAGATCCAGAGAGTCAGGAGGCAGAAATGAACAGTTAGGAAGTAGGTTGGATTTAAGCCATGAATAGACAGAGAGTAAGAAAGGGAGAGAGAGGGAGCAGAAAGCCAAGAGGCTAGAGAGAAGTGAATTGTGAAGAACAAAGAAGAAGTTGAGCTGACCTGCAGAGCAAAGGCAGTATAGAGCTAGACAGAGATAGAGAGAGTCAGAGAGTCTGTCAACTCTAGAGAAGGCTTGAGAGGTTCATGCTAACTCCTCTGACTAAACCTGTCAGGTATTGAGTCTCAGATTAGACTCATACCACTATGACTAGTTGAGGTCAAGATTTAGTAAGGGGAGTCTGTGTACTCTAGAGTCTTAGGGAATCAAAGTACAATCCTACTGATCATCCTCTGTTGAATTAGACTCAAATCGAGCTCATTATTGTAAAAAATCTACTTTTCAAGACATAATAGAAAGGCCACCACTAAAGGTTGGACCAGGAGACATAGCCCAGGAGGATTGGGTGAACTGCTTATTAAACTTGTTGCGTTTACGTGTTTTCTTATTGTGTTTCTCTTACTACTTCAATGTCTGTGTATTTCACAATCTTATCGATCCGTTGCTTAAAATAACATAGGCACATCGCAGCACATGAGTCAGTAGTACGTTCATTAATTCTCTGAGATAATTCACGAGTGATTTCAGATCATGTAGTGAAATAATTACAATTCCTAGGCACAAATTTTGTGAACCTAATAGAGGATACCCACATAAGAAGAAAAATTTGGTCAACTTTGAATACAAGTTTCATCACTTCATTCCCAAAGTAAAATAATGGCCAGTTAGCCTAGTGGATATAGTCCTATTTCCATCTGTAATGTTATCTACGAGATCTTGTCCAGAGTACTCATTCACATGTTGAAGCTCCTTCTCCTTAAAATTATCAGCCTGGAATAATCACGCTTTCTGGAGTGTAGAAAAATTCTTGATGCAATAATATACACCCATGATATCATTCACTAGTTTAAGAGTAGTAAATAACGATGCATGTTCGTCAAACAAGATTTATCAAAGGCATGTTGTTGACTAAGCTAGAAGTTTCTCTATAAAGTTTTGAAGGAATTCAGTATCACTGTGAAATGGATCAACTGGATTAGGTCCCTAATTTCCACTCCTTTCCTTTCAATTATCCTAAACGGATTGCCAACCTACATTTTTCTCTGTTCTTGGGGTTTGAGATAGGGAAACACAATCTCCCTATTCATTTTTTATCATAGTCGTCAAAGGTTTGGGATGCCTCATTAGTGGTGCAACACCTAAGGGTTGGATCAAAGGATTAAAAGTGTCAGGAAATAAGATCCCAATGAATCATTAGTAGTTTATCAATGTCTATCTATTATATCGAGTAATAAAATTATGCGAAGCAGTTGCTCTAGTTTGCATCTTAGAAGATTTTAAGTCAAGTGTGATCATGAATAAAGATAAATCTAATATATTTTCTTTCAAAAATCATAAGCAAATCTACCACCACTTAGCTCATCTTATAGGATTCTCAATACATTCTCTCCCCGTAAAGTATTTAGGGGTCCCGCTAGTGGCTAATCCTTTAATAACAATGTGTTGGAGAGATATTTATAGTAACCTTACGAAAAATCTCTTAAAATGGTCTTTCTAGGTGCCCAACTTAGCTAGTAGGGAAACTCTCCTTAAAGCATTTCTCTAAGAAATACCTATTTACCAGTTTTCAGTCCTCTCAACCACCAAAAGTATATGTCATGAGATTATTTCCATTTTCCATAAATTTATTTAGCAAGGAGATAAACTTGAGAGGAAGAGAGTATAGGTTGTGTGGGATATGCTCTTCCTCCCAAAAGGTTATGGTGGTTTAGGGGCAATACTATGGTGGTGGTGGGTCCAAGGTGGTGACAAACAATGGAAACATATCTAGGCTCATACTTATGGGTAGGGTAGGTGTCCACTAGAGCTTCTATGCACCTTGAGTTTTCATACAAGGTCATTTCCCTACCACCATATCAGAGATCATTTCTTCTAGGAAATACAAAATGGGGCATCTGCTTACTTTTGGGAGGCATCATGGCAACAATCACCATATTTGGAAAAGAACAATGAATTTCTAGGGATTAAGGTAGTCTTAAATCAACAAAACATAAAGATCGTGGCAAATTGCTAGAAGGAAATATAAATTCTTAATATCAATGGAGAACATGGAAATCAAAAGAACACTGACATCTAGAAGTAATCCCTGAGAACTGGGTAATTTTTAAATAGACACTACAAGAAATATGCATCCCAATATCCTCCTTGGATAAACTCAAATGGTGATACTAGGTGTTTGAGTCCTCTATTGAAGAGAGATATCACATTCAGTGAAAATTTAATACCTTATCATGCGAGAGTACCTCAAAAAAATTTGGGGATAGAAACTCTACCAAATGTCTCTCATTTATTATGGTTATTTGGAAACAAATGAATATTAACATGTGATCGATTGCTCAAAAAGGGATATGTGGGGCCATCCTGATGGGAAATTTGCAAAATTAGTGAAGAAACAATTGAACATTTGTTAAACAGGGGCCATATGGTCTAAAGTGACCACATTTGGTCATATAGATCACCCACATAGTAGCTTGCTCACCATAATAAAACAATGGAGGTAGGCTCAGTTCAAAAACCCCATTGCTAATAGGGCTTGGGTCCTAGTAATTGGGTTTTCTCCTTTGTAACGTATAGAAATGGATGGACAAAGTTCTTTGCAAAGACCAGTAACCATGAATGCAAATTATTTGGAAAAATACCAAAGAGAACATTTGTAAAACCATTATGACAAAAATGTTGGGGGAAGAAGATTTAAAAGTTGATAAGGTCAAAACTAGAATCATCTCTAACCTAAAATTGTATTAGGGTATGGTGACTTATCCGGCCTCAACAAAGAAGGAATTCCTTGTAAAATCTCCCTCCATTTTTATTCCACCACATGAAGGATTTGTTAAAATGAATTTTGATGGGGCCTCAAAAGGGAAACCTAGTCCGACGAGGTATGAAGGAATCCTAAGAAAATCAGGTGGTAATCCATTGGGAAGTTTTTAGGTTATTGTGGAACCACGACCAATAATGTAGAAGAGTTAAATCGCCTTCTATAAGGGCTCCTCATAGCTCAGAAGTTTGATTTTTTAAGATCCAAATTTATGGAGACTCAAGTTTAGTGATACAAATAGTCCAAAATCTTATTTATTAATCATCACCGTCCAAAATAGTGAGGAGTTGGAATCTATCATCCTAGGAACCCAAGATTTGATAACTTATTGGTATTTTTTTGTATGTCATCATTGCACAAACTTTAATAGCATGGAACAAGGTAGTAGACTGGCTGGTGAATTGGGGTACAATTGAGGGCCACCCATATCTAGCTACTTGCTAGCATTTGGCTCTGATCTCATATGACTTAGACCAGGTGATATGACTATTGTATATATATTAATAATGAGAGATAATAGCCTCCCCAATGGGGATGAATAGGTGGTGACATACATGATCACGAGGCCACTACATTCCCACACCCGAAAATCATGCTCAAACATTTAGTTGATACCCACTATTCAAACAATTGAACATCGAAAACTCTCGAGACCATGTGAATATTTCTTACCGAAGCTATGTTGGGAGAATGCAAACTAGTTAGTCGGGAAATGAATAAAGGAATTTTGGAGGATAGTTCTTGCTCAATATGCTAGGAAATCTCTCCCAGTGAGTTGAATGGGTACCGTGCAGCACCTGTCAGAAAGTGTATATGAGCAACTAGACCTAGGGGAACTCAAATGTTCATTTTTTATCCTCAAGCGGTAGAATATTGACTCCAAAGGTTCCTAAAAATCCAAGAACCGAAAAATGATACCATCAACCTTTCCATTCACTCTTGCTCTCTAGCCTCTTATGAATTAGTCAGTACCAAGGTACATTTATTCTTTAGGATCTATGTTATTGCTAGGGTCATTTTGTTCTTGGTAAAGTAGTGGCACACCTTAATTCTCTTGTATTCTTGTTTTGTTTATAATCTACTTGGTTTTGGGTTTTGTATGTTCGTTCTTTTCATGCTTCAATTTGGTATGAATTGGGTGTGTTTCCAATCTAAATGGTTTGTTTCTTCAAGGAGTGAAGGGTTTGGGAACATGCAAAGAAACATTGCATCTGAATGCTCTTTGTTCATGGTCCAAACTAGTGTTTCCTCCATGGGGTGGAGGAATACATTTATTATTATTCCCTCTAGGTTTGATTGTGGCTATCAAAATAATTAGTATGGGGAGGCTCTTGAGGCTAACATTATTAATCAAGGAGGAAAAGGTCATTTCTTTCTTGAGCATTTGGTGGGTGGTTCTAAGTTTGTTGGGAATTTGAGTCTTCTAGGCATGTATTAAGTTTCATGGGTGTTCCTCATTTTGTAAGGACCTCAAGTATTATTTTGGTCTTGGTAAGGCACTAATTATCCTATGGTGAATGAACCCAAAATGTGTTTTTTATTAACCTTAGTGAGTTGTAGCCTCGACAGGTGTATTGGCCTACTCAACTCAAATGTTGATCAATTAAGTGTGTACGACCTTGGGTATTACGGGAGTAGGAGTAGTAGAGTCTAGTAGGGAAGGTGGAAGTATGTCGGTGTAGGTCCGAGGTGAATTGTTCTTTGCAGGGATACTTCACCAGGAAGGAATACCTTGTAAAGGACGAGGCCAAGGAGGGAAATGAGGAGCTAGGAGGGTTAGAGAGGAAGATTATAATGATGACGAGTTGGGAAGTATGGATAGGGAGGGAAATATTTTCCATGACTTATCCTACTCTCCTGGCCATGTGGTTAAGTCTCCCTCTTTAGACACAATTTCTTAGTAGCTGAGAGGAATCCAGTCCAACCTATATATCCTTCGGGGACACAGATATGAGGACAAAAGTGAGTTGGTGGCCTATATCAATGACATTCAATACAACTTGAATGGGATACTTAAGCAATTGGCCAATGTGTACTGAAGGCAACGTTAGACCAAATGAGATTGAATCGATATCGGAGCACATTTATTTCCATGTCCATGAAGGACATGACCTAATGGATACACTGCTCATTCATCCTTCCCAACCACCACCTTGATATGTGATTGTTGAAGGTGCTAGAAATCCATCAACTAAGGGGATCTCCCTAATTTGAAGTCCCAACTAGACCTCACATTGTTTGGTGTAGGAGTCCCGTCTGGTATGAAGGCTCGGTTGCCATATACCTAGAGATCTGCCTTGGCTCTAACTGTGAGGACATGAGAGTGTTACATTGGTATCTTCAAACAACAAGGTACATGTGCCTGGTGAGTCCCTAATGTAACTTTGTGAAGATTCTCTTACTGCAAAGGGGGGAGAGTAAAGTGAGCCTCTAAGTGAGAGGTAGTAGTACCACCGAGGAAGAGACACATCAGAACTAGGAAGCGGTCTATCCAACATCTAGTGGAATAGTCCACAACCGATGCGATAGTTGTTAGAACCGAAGTACAAGGGAAATCACATACACCATACAAGAGAGTAGTCCACACGAATCTAACATCGTTATAATGAGTAAACAAGACAATTTTGTCTAATGTCCTGCAGACTTGTCCACAAGGACGAGACAATAATCACAAACAATACAACACATCTTCAACAATGTAAGTACTAAAACAACCAAATTAGTTTAGCTATCTTAGTACATGTTAAGAAAACATGCATTACAAATTTTTAAAGAGTAGTATTACAAACATCTACAAAACATGCGTGAAAATGTGTCGGCCTTAACAGGCTTCTTAATTAAGAAAAAGTCCCAGGACACATCTACGCACAATATATCACTAGCCCTAGTAGTGGGCCATTGGAGCCACTCCTCGCTCCTCAAAGAACAAACTACAAACTCCCAAGGCTATGTGGGAGGATCCAAGGTAAACATCATTTTGCTCGTATAATGAGGGGATATATATAACTAAGGGCGATGGTTGGCCCTTGTGACTATTGGACTTACCTCATGATCATTCAACTTCCAATGACTTTTCAACTCACATGACTCTTCAACTTATTATGTACATCCATTGGACATCACTTTACATTACATTGAGTTACAATGGATATGGCCCATAGTGTTGACGTAGCCAAGACAACTCATGAAACAACTCGACATGACACTGCTGACATGTACTGGCTCACTGTGGTGTCTGTGTCAGATTGTTGCACTACAGAGTGATTGATTTACTCTTGCTGTGCTTTATCTTCTCCTCTTCATGGCATAGTGTTGCAGGGTCTTCGATCATCTTGGTCTTGCATGACAGTTCGATGCATATGTTCCTTTTGCTTGTTTCCCTATGTGCTTTGTACATCCATCCAACTACAATAAAGTCTTCTATCATGTGTTCTCCTTCATCATCCCATTCATCATCTCTCCATGATATATCAGGGTATATGTTCCTCCAATTCACTCATGGCGAGATGACATCAAATCCAAAACCTCCTAGTCTAGTATGATGCATTATTATCATGTTTTGGGTGACAGGGATGGAGGACAACTCATTATAAAATCAAAGAGTGCAGCTCAGGTTGGAATGAGGAATGCTGGGAGGACAACTTGCACTGTCAAGAAAAACTATGCAGTGACCACTGGGAGGCAAAATTGTGTAGTGAAGGACACCAGTGGCAGCTGCAAGGTGGGACCCTGAGGGGCACTTATGCATAGTTCTTGGAGTGAAGGTAGGACAGGGCTACGGGGGACCTACTAGGAAATTCTATGCAATTCTCAAGCGAAAGGCATCAAAGGGCTACAAGGGACCTGGTGAGCATGACTGCATAGTTTTGGAGAATAGTGTAGGATAGGAAATAGAGAGCCTATTAGGCATGAATGTCTAGTTTTAGAGAATAGTGCAGGACAATAGAAGGCCTTCTAGACATGTCTGCTCAGTTTCTGAAGGTAGTGCAGAGCATGGCGATAGAGGACCTGCTCAACATGTCATGTAGTTTTGGAGATTAATGTAGGATAGGCAGTAGAGGACCAACAAGACATGTCAGTGTAGTTTTGGAGATGACTTCAGACCCAAGTCCTGATGTAGTGCGTGGTTCTGGAAGACTAGATGGAGGCTTGATGACTGTGCTTGAGAAATGCACAGTTTAGTTTGGACATGGAGGCGGTTTCTATGCAATTCTGGGAGGTAGATAGGTTTCTCACCTCAGGGACTATGTAGTGAAACTGACCTCGATCAAAACCTCAAGCACTATGTAGTTCCAAACACTAGATCAAGGTCTCTCAGGGGTTGAGACAGTGCAATTCCACTTAGTCGGGATCTAGTGGAAGAGGGTTGTTTGGTCGGATAGATTTTTAGGAAAATAGCTAAGTGTTGAAAGCAGGTGAACTTGTGCAGACTTGACATTGTGATCATACACATAGAATACTTCAATGATGAGACAACACAAACCACTAGTGCAATAAGACAAAACATGCCCTTGGTGAGACTGTCTTAGAAATGAAAGTGACAAGCGTGATAATTGAGAAAGACCTTCAGATGACCATGATGACACTTGTGAGACAATGCGTACAACATCGTGTGTGAGTACAATGTATGTTTACAGAGTGAAGACAACCCAAACACAGAAAGACAAACCTTCAAACTCACTAGAACAAGATCACAACCATGATAAAGAAATAAATATGCCAAAAGATGATTGTTTACCAAACAAGCAAAAGGGTGAAAAGATATCACAAGAGCTCATGGGGTGAGCTTGAAGGCTTGCAACCATCAAAGGAAAAATCAAGGAAGGCTCTAAAATTTGGATGTAAGCCAAAATTTTGGAGGGTGTTGCAGTTGCTACAACACTTGGGGACACACTGGTTGAATACCAACTTCTCTATTTTGATTCGTTTACAATGGAGGGCCTTGTCCTTTTGGGGAGTATTGATTCATTGTGCAGATCACTTCTGCTTCACTACTTACCCCATGGATAGACATGGTTCACCTTGTACCAACTCAGTTGAACACAACACAAAATTCAGCCAGATCACAGTGTTTCAAATCATGAAGGGTAATTTGGCTCTGGGGCTTATGATTTTCATAGTATAGTTTTTCATCTCTGGTGTCGCTCCACTACCAGCAGGCCTAGATAGTACCCCAGCAGAGTGATGTAGGAATAAAAGAATTGCTTCACTACCATTGAGCCTGGACAATACCTTGGTGGAGCTACCTACTTCACCTCTCTACATAGGAAGCCTTCCATTCTTTTGCCTTTGTTATTTTTTGAAAGAGAACTGTTCATATGCACCTATTTATTTTTGGAACGGAAGGAGGATCCCCACTTATTGAGATTAAGATAGGTTTTTCCTTCAAAGAAGCATAAAAAGAGCTATGATTTAGGGTTTCTTGTTTAGATTTTTCCATTTTCCATTTCTACTAGTTGGATAAGCTTGAACACATAAGAGTAGAAAACTGAGTATAAGCATTAGGTTTCCGAGACTGGACACATGTTTATGGTTCGACCAAAAATTTCCTTATGGACAGACCATATTTTCCATAAAGAATTCATCAGCCAGAAGTTACAACCAAGCACAAAAAATATGGACATGTGACTGGCCATGAGCTATAGTCTCATAAGACTCTTTGAACTTTAGCAACATACCCATTCAGAAACCAGAACACAGTGCAGGCACAAAACTTATTCGTATAGTGCAAACAAACAGAAAAATTAACATGAAAGGAAGAACAAGACGAGAGGGAAGGTGTAAGCAAAAAGGAAACCAGAAGACAAGAAATAAAAATGACTAAAGAAACAAGATGTAAGATAAGAAAACCATGATGAACTGTGAGTGAAAGATGAGTGCAAAGAAGGGAAAATTGAGATGAAACTAATCATAGTCCTATCCTAACATCTAAATGGTTGGGGTTACGTGAAATGAAATTTCTAGTGAAGCCACCGTAGTTGCTCCCAACCTACATCCATAAAGATACAATCAATTAAAATAGGTAAAAAGTAGTGTGCAACATAAAATAAAAAAACTTGAACAAGCTGCACATGGAAAGGAAGGTCTTGCCTATGGGTAAAAAGATCTATCACAACCACCCAATACACATTCTTACCTCTATGATGGATATCGTTTCTAAAAAAACCCTGGAAGCTTCTTATGAGTGTGTCCTTATCCACCCGAAGCTTCTTAGCAAGCATGAAGAAAGATTGAAGTTTGTTACTTGCAACATGGATTTCCAAGTAAGATTGCTCCAGCCATTGAGCGTTTGGGTCATGAAATTCATAATGGTTGATTAAACAGTGTCGTGATCTGTGAAAGGGTGGATTTTTGATTTGAAAAATAGGATCATGATAGGATTCTTGTAAGGAAAAATAAATTTGATCATCCTCAAAAGTCATGCCAAGATAGTGAGGACCTGCCATAACCATCAACGCAGGTTGAAGTGCCTCATCTTCTTGATGGAAATCTGAAGAGAGAGATGTTAAAGAGTGAATATTAGAGAGTGCAAAGCAACTGTCATTGGATGTGCTCATGGGAAAATGATAAGATAAGTGACATTCACCCAAGATAGTGGAATAATTAGATGAGTTGGTTGAGACGTCATATTCCCAGTTTGAAATGAACAAAGAAAAATTCGTTTGAAAAATCTTGCGAATTCTCTGAACAATGGAACCAAGTTTCCTGTGAGCTAGACATGATGGACAACCTTCCTACAACTAGTGAAAAACTGCGTAGGCATCATGGTCATCACAAGAATTTAAAAGAGATGTCAGCATTATGAATCCATGAAACTAGTTTGGGAGAGGAAATTGATTCATGTGATAGCTTGTGTGTGCATCATCACAAAGGGGGATTGTTGGTGTGATGAGTAGGCAGTTCCATAGTACAAGATTCATAAGAAGAATGGGGAGATGATCATGAGAGGGAAAATTCAATAAGAATGATTGCAAGAAAATACAGTCTTTGGCATGATTTACTTCAGAATTCCATTATTGCATGAGAGACAGACATTCCAAAATTGAGTATGATGTAAGAGATGTGAATGAAGATGGAAATGTTGTAATAGATTCATGAATTCAGTCATAAGTAAAATTTTGAAAGTTTGAAAGATCAGACCTGGAACACCAATTTTTTTTTACATGGGGATCCACACTAAATGAAACCATGTAGATAGACAAATTATGCATGAGAAACCAGATCTGATTTAGTTTGGGGGGCTTACCAGAGTCACGAGGTCTTGGCATAAACATCAACGGACGTTGAAGTGACTTGACACCCTAGTACGTCCCGAAACACTCCAGAATTGCAGAATCATATTTTGAAGTGTGAATTAGATCATGCATGGCTTGAGGATGGATACAATTGTTGATTTCAAAATTGATCTCAGGATGGCAGCCCTCTCTGTCACAGGTTTCACCATATTTCTTAGCTTCAACAAGCTTATTTGAAGAGTAGTATTCATGCACATGAAAGAAAACTTCGTGATTAGATTGTTTTCAACTTTATCATGGATAGACTCATTGCCTTGTGTCAATCAACGATATAACTCATTGGATGGAAAAGCAAGAGAACATGGAGTATCTCGACCACATGTAGATGCATCGTGAATGGTAGGACAAAAGGGAAAGTGAGGTGAGGAGGAAGTTTTGATATGGACATCTTCTTTGACCAAAGAAGATTCTAAATGTGAGTTAAAATCTTCATGAGAAAATGGAAAATCACATGATGTGCTTCGGTGTTTGTCAAAACATATGGAAGAATGAGAGTGATGGCTGCCCAAGATTGAGGGTTGATCGAAAGAATTGATTGCACATGATGTTCCACCAAGATTAACAGATTCAATATCATTCAAGAATGGCATCTCATTATTTTGATATAGACAATTTTGAATCAGAGAGAGAAGATTAATAGTTTCCTCCCCTTTCAGCTCCTCTGCCTGTGTAATATGACTAGTCGCCTTGCGCATGATCATAATTTGAGCCAACAACTTTAGAATCAAATGAATGTGAACAAATAGTTGGTGAAGCAGATTGATCAAGTGAGTCATGGTACAAGGATTCATGGCTTGTAGACGATAGAGGATGGTAGAGATGTCGATTAGACTTAAGACTTGAGTTATGCACATGATGTCATCTTGTAGAATGGAGGAGTGAGTCTTCATTGTAGGCTTCTTGATCCATTCTAGAATTTCCTCCATTGAAGTGGGAGATGGATGAGATGATGGGTTGGGGACATTCTTTGTAGATTTCTCAGCTTTTCAATCACTGGAAGGGGGCAATCACTACACATATTTCTCATCTTTGCAATCACCAGAAACAGGCACCCACATCGAGACCCGAAAGGGAGGAGGATAAGGAACAAATGATGTGTTGGGATCCTCCTCTGCAATCCAATGTGACTCATGATCTGCAAGAGTTGGGGAGGAAGGGATATAAGGAGGTTCACTGTGTTGAAAAATATGAACCAAGTGTTTAAAATCTTCTATCAAGAAATCAAAGTTCATAAGGTGTTCAGGAATTTCATAATAGAGGTGATGGAAGCAATTACTAAATTCCTAAACTTATTCGTCAACATCCATACTTAATCGACAATTTTTTTCATGAAAATCCTGGTGGCTATACTCATTGAACTTTTTAATCATCATTTTGGCAAGCTGACCAAATGAATCAATAGAGGCAAAGGGTAATGTGTAACATGAGTGTTGAGTAGAACCTTCAAATGTGCAAGTGAGTAATGTAGTCCAGACATCTTCGTACTCTATCTTGTGGCATAGGCAACAATATATAACTTTTCGCACATGCGCACGAAAACATGGTTCACCTTCACCACTGAACTTTAACTTGGACAGGTAATGGATAATTTCTGTGGGGATGGTACATTCGAACTCTGTAGAAAAACATATTGGGATTATGATTTCAGTAAGAACCATTTTTAAATAAGAGATTCAAACCAGACTCTAAGGGTACAACCTGTCATCTGGCCCTACTCCTAGCGCCATTTTATTGACAGTGTTGGAAATCTGTCAACCAAGGGGATCTCCCTGATCTGAATTCCCAACTAGAAGTCACACTGTTTCATGTAGGAGTCCCATCTGGTATGAAGGCCTAGTTTCCCTATACTTAGAGATCTTCCTTAGCTCTAGTTGTCAAAACATGAGAGTGTTACGCTGGTATCTTCAAGAAGAAAGGTACGTGTGCCTAGTGAGTGCGTAATGTAAATTTGTCAAGGTTCTCTTACTACAAAGGGGGGAGAGTAAAGTGAGCCTCCAGGTGAGAGGTACTAGTACCACCCAGGAAGAGACACACACAAACTAGGAAGGGGTCTATCTAGCATCCACCAGAATAGTCCACAATGGATGTGGTAGTCATTAAAACCAAAGTACAAGGTAAAGAATGTACACAATCCAAAAAACTAGTCCACAAGGATATGACATTCGCTATAACCAATAAACAAGACAATTTTGTCTAATGTCCTATGGAGTAGTCCACAAGGATGAGACAATAGCGAGAAATAATACAACACATATTCAACAATGTAAGTAGTAAAACAACCAAAGTAGTTAAACTATCTTAGTATAGGTTAAAAAAACATGCATTACAAATTTTTAAAGAGTAGTCTTACAAAAATCTACAAAATATGCATGACAACGTGTTGGCCTTAATAGGCTTTTTGAATTAAGAAAAAGTCACAAGACACATCTATACACCATGCATAACTAGCCCCAGTAGCGGGACATTGGAGCCACTCCTTGCTCCTAAAAGAAAAAACTATAGACTCTCAAGGCTACATGGGAGGAACCAAGGTGAAAAATCATTTGCTCATACAATGAGGGGATATATATAACCAAGGGTGATGCTTGGCCATTGTGACTATTGGAATTCCCTCACGACTGTTGAACTTCCAACGACTTTTCAACTAACATGACTCTTAAACTTCTTGTGTGTATCCACTGGACTTCACTTTACATTACATTGATTTACAACAGATATGTCCCATAGTGGTGACGTGGCCAAGACAACTCATGACACAACTTGACCTGACACTCTTGACATGTACTGGCTGACTGTGGTGTCCATGTTAAGTTGTTGCATTGTTGAGTGATGGATGTATTCTTGGTATGCTTTGTCTTCTAGTTTTAATGGCATAGCATTGTGAGGCCTTCGATGGTCATGGTATGAAATGATGGCTCGATGCATATGTTCCTTTCAATTGTTGCTTGATGTGCTTGGTACGTCCATCTAGTGGCAAGCATGTCTTCTAGCATGTGCACTCCTTCTTCATCACGTTCATCATGATCTACCAGTGTACCTATTCTTGAAATTCACTCATGACAGGAAGACATCAAATCCAAAACATCCTAGTCTAGCATGAAGCATTTTTATCGTGTTTTGGGTGATAGGGAAGGAGGCAACACATTGAGACAACACAGAACATAGCTTAGGCTGGAATGAGGAACTTCGAGAGGATAGCCTGCACTGTCGAGAGAAACTGCATAGTAACCACTAGGAGGATGAATTGCATATGGAACGACACCAGTGGAAACTGCACGGTGTGACCTTAAGGGGAACTTTTGCATAGTTCCTAGAGAGAAGACAAGATAGGGTTATTAGGGACCTGTTAGGCAGTTCTGCGGAATTTTCAAGAGCAAGGCATGATAGGGATGCAAGGGACCTGCTAAGCATGACTTCGTAGATTTGGAGAATAGTGCAAGACAGGCTGCAAAGGGCCTACTAGGCATGACTGAGAAGTTTTGGATAATAATGCAGAATAGTTGAGGGCCTGGTAGACATGTCTGCGCAGGTTTCGAAGGCAGTGCATATTAAGGGAGTAGAGGGCCAGTTAGACATGTCTACACAGTTTTGGAGATCAGTGTAGGACAGACAGTAGAGGACCACCAGAACATGTCTACGTAGTTTTGGGTATCAGTGCAGACCTAGTCCTTGGTGCAGTGCAAGGTTCTAGTAGACCAGAAGGAGGCATGATGAATATGTTTGAGAAATGTGCAGTTCAGTTTTGACATGGAGGAAGTTTTTGCGCAGTTCTAGGAGGCAAACAGGCTGCTCACCTCTGGAATTGCATAGTGCAATTGACTCGAAGGAGATCGTCAAGCACTGCGTAGTTCCAAGTAGCAGAGAAAGGTCTTTGAGGGTTGAGATTGCGCAGTGCAGCTCAGTTGGGATCTAGTGGAAGAGGATTGTGCAGTTGGACATATTTTCAAGAAAATAACTAAGTTTTGAAAGAAAGTGAACTTTTGTAGACTTGACATTGTTATCATACACTTAGCATACTTCTATGATGAGATAAAAAATAACATGAGTACAATAAGACAAAACATTCCCTCGGTGAGACTATCTTAGAGCTGAGATAGAACTTAGGGTGACCATGATGACACCTAAGTGACAGTGCTTACAACATTGTGTGTGAGTAAGATGGATATTTACATAGCGAATACAACCCAAATAAACAAAGACAAAACTTCAACCTCAGCAAAACAAGATCGCAAGCATGACAAATCAATTAATATGCCAAAAGACGACCACTGGTCAAACAAGAAAAAGGTTGAAATGACTTCATAAGAGCTCATGGGGTGAACTCATAGGTTTGCAACCATCAAAGGAAAAACCAAGGAAGGCTTTGAAATTTGGACGCAAGCTAAAATTTTGGAGGGTGTGGCATCTACTACAATAGTTGGCGATACACTGGCTGAATACCAACATCTTTGTTTTGGTTCATTAACAGTACAGGGCCCTGGCTTTTCAGGGAGCATTCATTCATTGTACAGATCAATTCAGCTTCCCCACTAATGCCATGGATAGACATGATTCACCTTTTACAAACTCAGTTGAACACAACACAAAATTCAGCCAAATCATAGTGATTGAAATTGAGAATGGTAATTTGGTTCACGATCTTAATATTTTCAGAGTATAGTTTTTCATCTTTGGTGTTCCTTCCCTGCGAGCAGGCCTAGATAGTACCCCCACAAAGTCACGTAGGAACACAAACATTTCTCCATTACCAACGAGCTTGGACAGTACTTCGGTGGAGTTTCTTGCTTTACCTCTCTGTGTAGCAAGTGTTTCTCTTCTTTTGCCTTTGTTATTTTTTGAAAGAGAATTGTGCATTGTTAGGTAAACTTGACTCAGGATAGAGTCAAAGTTGACCAGGTGAAACAGTGATGGTTTTGGGGCACATGGTATTGTGCACCCATAGTATTATACCCGTGGTATTATATGTAATGGAGCTTATAAAAGGATAGAAGGACTTCATTGTAATGTAAGGCCTGGAGGTGAGCGGTGAAGGCTCACTTGGTCGGATTAGCCAAGGTTTTGGCCAATGCTAATGAAATATCATTAGGTTGGGTTTTTCCCTAGATTTGGGGTTTTCCCAGATAAACATGTGTGTTTATGTGTTTATGGTCGTTGCTGGTTTATTTTTATATTTGTTCCTCTTAGTAATTCTCCGTAATTACTTTGTGTTCTCGGGTAAATGGCTTAACAATTGGTATCAAAGCCATGGTTAAGGGTTTCGAATTCAAATGTACACCTTCAGTGAAGGATTTATTTTAGCCCAATGGATAAAAGGATCAATGCAGAAGTTTTTTTTTATTGATCGTGAGATCACCATTGAAAATGGTTAAAGAGATAATTAAATTTAGATTTGTTATGAATATGGATAAATGAGGTGGTTAGGGCCTACGTTGAAGGACTGAGACGGGCCATCGGGCTTCAGATCTGATCAATTGGATTTCTGCATGTCTAATTGCTTAATCATATCTGTGTCATCTGTTGGATTGATTCCACATGAAGAGGTTGAAGGACGAGAAGCGTCGACAACAAAGTCAAGGAAGTACACAAAGAAACTTGTTTATCGTGCGTGGGACTCATGGGATGAGAAGATCTGAACCATGGCAACGTGGAATTATGGAGGTTGTGATTTATCTGAAGAAGCCAGTTTAGGATGCAATCAAGCTCCAAGATGAATGATTTGTCAAATCTGGGAAGCGATCGGCGTGCTGGTCATGCCTTTAATGGATTCTGACTATTAGTGCTCTCGCGTGAATTGACGATTTCTCCCTTGGTCTTTGGAAATGAGATTTGATGCATAATGGCATATTCATGGAACATATTGAGTGGTTGTCGTGGCCACAAAGGCCTACCTCACCATTTGATGTATTGTGCTACTGATTCCAGGAAAGGCGTTGGCAGTTTAAGCGCAGTATACTATTATGGACCATGTACACGTGTCACCTGAATGCAAGTAGCTACTTGGCCGTATTAAATGAGAGAGGATGGGTTAGAAGAGCAACAATGAAACAAAAAAAAAATTAATGAAGTCAAAATTATTGCATGTAAATGGGCATACTACTGTAAGACCTGATAAAGCATGTGTACCCATGGGTGATCACTAGTAAATTCTGGTTAGACCTAGGTGATAGGGGGGATGTCAGGTTAACAATACCTCGAGTAAAAACTCCGAGGGGGAAATGGCTAGAGTGAGCGGGATTGTCTCACTTAGCAGGTTTGGCTGGAGTTAGTCAAGGAACCCCAAGTCAAGTTTAAGGGGGGAATTGTTAGGTAAACTTGACTTGGGATCGAGTCAAAGTTGACCAGGTGAAACAGTGATGGTTTTGGGGCACATGGTATTGTGTACCCATAGTATTCTTCCCATGGTATTATATGTAATGGAGCTTATAAAAGGCTGGAAGGACTTCATTGTAATGTAAGGTCTGGAGGTGAGTGGTGAAGGCTCACTTGGTCGGATTGGCTAGGGTTTTGGCCAATGTTAATGAAATATCATTAGGTTGGGTTTTTCCCCATATTTGGGATTTTCCTAGATAAACATGTGTGTTTATGTGTTTATGGTTGTTGCTGGTTTATTTTTATATTTGTTCCTCTTAGTAATTCTTCGTAATTAATTTGTGTTCTTAGGTAAATGGCTTAACAATAGGCAGTTTTTATTGGGCGTGGAAGAGGGATCCAAAATTATTGAGAGCAGGAGAGGTTGTTCCTTTAGAGAAGCATAAAAAGACCTTTGATTTAGGTTTTCTTATTTAGGTTTTCCCCTCTTCTATTTCTGCTAGTTGGATAAGCTTGAACACACTAGAGTAGAAAAATGAGTATAGGCATGAGGTTTCCTAGACTGGACATGCGTTCATGGTCTACTAAAAACTTTCCTTACAGATGGATAGTATTTTCCGTCAATACTTCATCGTCCAGAAGTTACAACCAAGCACAAAGAAGATGGGTACAAGACTGGCCAAGCACTGTAGAGTCACAAGACTCTTTGAACTTTAGCCACATAACCATTCAGAAACTAGAACACAGTGCAGGAACAACAGTTAATAGCATAATTCAAATAAACAATAAACTCAAGATGAAAGGAAAAACAAGACCAGAGGTAATGTGTACACAACAAGGAAACTAGAAGACATGAGCGAGCCATCACAACCACTCAGGTATCATGCCCGTAGGTCCTACTGATTTTTTAAGTTATTAAACCTCTAGACACTCCCATTTTATGGGAATTCCAATGTCGAGAGAGCTCTGGATGCTCCAAAAAGCCTGCATTCTTGCGGCCAGGGACTATTTCCAGCAGATTTGCACGAGCGTTCATGTAATTTAAGGAACTTTTCAAGCCCAAAATTTAGCTGCTACCCAAATATTGTTGTAACTTCTGGAATCTATTAAACACATGATGTAAAGACTAATAAACCAAGAAATATATCCAAGACTAGGCCTGACCATCCCCAACCGGGACTGACATTCTGTCAAACACTTGATATCAATGCAATCTATAGGTCCAGGATACAAGAGATAACATTGACTGAAAATTGTTGTGAGATATGACAAGAAGGATCACCACCTTCTCCCTTGAACTGTTATGACATCAATTAGGTCTTGTATCCATCATTTTAACAATTACAAGTAAATACATGAAATAACCATGACATGAACTAGTCAATTAACCATGCTTATAACCAACATAAAACCATGAAAATAATAGTGAGATAACATCCATTAAATCCACATATAAATAAGTACAAAAGAAAGAGAACTTAACTTTTATTAGACATAGGCCAAAACAACCATGTTTGGGACTTCCACGTACCACCTAACCATAGACATGGTTGAACCACATCTTTCTTTCAACTAGTCAGCCCCATGCCATATTCCAAGAATGAATGTGGGATCTCATAAACACCTCAACCGAAACCATTGAGGTATTCCAAAGGACAACCACCTAAACCCATCAAACAGTGATTCCACCTCACAGTCAGACATCACAAGAACCATCATCAGATTTGTCTCTACCCAAGCCTTCTAGGGCTCCAAAGCATTTGTTCCAACCCAAATTCTAGGACTAGTAACTCAACCCATGAGTATTTCCAAGCTCCAGAGCATTTGTCCAACCAAGGCTCTAGGACTAGTAACTCAACCCACAAACATTTTGGGCTTCCAAAGAACTTGTCGAACCAGGGCTTCCAAGACTAGTAATTCAACCAACCAAGGGCTTCTAGAGTGTTTATCCAACTAGGGTCTCCAGGGATAGTAACTTAATCCAAGTTGTTACAAGTCTTCCAGATTGTTTTTCGAACCAATGCTTGAGGACTAATAACTCAACCCAAGCCTTTACAAGGCTTTGAGAGTGTTTTTCCAACCAAGGCTCTAGGAACTAATAACTCAACCCAAGTTTAAGGAAACATTATAACCAACCAGAACAACAAAGAAATCAACCTAAAACACCATGGCTATCTAGGAAATGTCAAGCATAGAAAAATCCACTATCAATCTAGTAAATCATCCATGCCAATGACATATAATAACCAATAAATCACATGAATGTGCCATGCATACCAAAAATAGTGAGGAAAACATAAATATAACTCAGTACCTTGAATAAAAACCCATTGTAGTTGTTGATCCTGCTATTCACTTGCACTTTACTACTCTTCCTTATCCTTCTTGCTCCAAATCTCCAAGTATGCCACACTCTCCAAGAGTGCTCCAAGAAAACTCTAAGTATCCAAGAGTATGAGAGAGAAAGAATAGAAGACAACTCCACCAAAACTGAACTGACCAAGCTTACCCACTGATCCTTAGGAGCCTTTTTATTAATTAGGCCTCTATTTTCTTCATTTTCAATTATTTTCCTTCAATTTCTCCTCATATGCAACGTGTGACCTTTCACCTCCCTTTTCTCCTAATTTCCTTTATTTTCATGAATAAAATACGAATAAATTCCTCATTCCATTCCAAAGCCTTTACCATTTCTTTTTCCAATTTCCTTAGCCATAATAAATCGAATGAACACCCACTAGGATGTTTTTCCAACCATTCATCTTGGAATATGTGTCCCATGACCATGGCCTTATATATATTTTTACATGGATTTTTAACAAGGGTTGTTAGAGAACCCTCCCCCTTTGGGAAACACCGTCCTTCATGTTTAATTACACATATAACCAATAAGACTGCTGAAAACAAAACATACTGCCCATGTAGCTTTATAACACAACTCATTGTAGTATTTATAATGGCCACTACTGAAACATGACAATCATATTGTTTGTTGGAGCTTTATAATACATCATGTTACAGTATTTACAATAGTAACCACATATACACTCACACACATTTTCTTCACCCAAAAAATAATAATACTATTTATGAAGCTTTATAAATCCATCTTGATACAATATTTACAATAATACACACATATAAACATATGCACATTTTCTCAATGAGAAAATAAAATGATACAATACCTACATTTGAAACAAGGGAATCCAGAGTCTCACATCTCCCCTCTGAAAGTAATACTAGGATTCACATCCTTCCCATGAAGTCAACAATCCACTATGAAATTCAAATCTTCATCCAATGTCTAGCGCTATAATCCTACGCTGCTTGTCCTTTTAGTGAATAATTATTAGCTCATTGTTCCAGGGCACACTCCCAATGTGAATTTGATTCCATTTGGAAATGCTAATGATAAAAATAAATGCATCCTTGGGCTTCCCTTCTCTGCTACACAGTCCCTCGGGAAATCTGATCACCCCCTTCCATGTAGTTACACACTTTCTAAGTTCTGGTGGCACCCTCATCCTGAGTAGTCCATCACTTGGTAAGGCTTCCTTGCATCAGGACATACAAAAACCAAGGCATATCCCTGCCTTAGACCATCATACTGGTCATAGTGTTCTCATGGAAATCAATGGACACTATTGGGTACTAGTGTCCCATAATGGCCCTATTGTTGAAGTGCTTTACCGACATACTATTGCATTTTCCAATTCCTTTTGTTGTTGCAATTTCTTTCAGTCAATTTCAACCACCCAACCGAGCTTGTTCATGCATTCCTATACAAAGCACATAATTTCCATTAGATTTAAATAAATTGAAATAAATTCACATTATACCTCATTGATAGGTCGTAAATAAGGTACACTGCAATCCCATTTACTTCCTGTTAAAGTAGCATCTTTGACCAAATCAACATGTCTATAAATATCACATTAGGTTAGCTCAAAACACAACCATCATAGATCAAAATTATGAAACACATGCAATCATCATAAATCAAATCATAGATCACAGGTAATCACCATAGACCAAAATCATAAATCACATGAAAAATAAAACTGAAATAAAATGCTGATACTTATCCTTTAATCAATCCTTACCTTCTACCTTTGTCTTTATTCTGTACGCACTCCAGATTAGTTTCCACACCAAAAAACTCCCAGTGCCTTCTCCGCAACCATGCACACATATACATAGTGTATATCCCACATATACAAGAACACACAACATACAACACCATTCAATACATTCATTTATACCTGACATACAACACATACACCTACACCTAGTGTACAACACAACACAATACATATGCCTAAATCCAGTGTTCACCACCACATAATACATACATTTACACTTGATGTACAACACAATACATATACATACACAATGTACAACACAAGGAATACATATGTCACGATGCCACGAGTACATAATGCACATACATAGTACTGCATGCCTACAACACAGCATCTACAACATTCACACAATACCACATGTACACTAGTACCACATGTACAACATGTACACAGTACCACGTGTACACAATGCTACCTACACAAGGTGTACACAACATCACATGTACATGACACAACCTGCACAATGTGTACATAATGCCACATACACATTGTACCACCTGTACAACATGTACACAACTCCAAAGGTCCACAAAAATACATGAATGACATTTACGTGATATCACATGTACACAACACCACTTACACATAGTACCATATGTACAACATGTACATGACACCACATGTTCACAACACCACTTGTACAATCATGCATACAACACCATCTATACATAACACCACATGTACAACATGCACACAACACCATATGTACACAACACTGCATATACAACATGTATATAGCACCCCATGTACACAACACTACATATCCAACATGCACACAACACCATATGCACACAAAACTGCATGTCCATCAAACACATAGTACAATATGTACACAACATCACATATCTATCATGTACATAGCACCATCTACAACCAATACTTCATATGAAATATTCACACAACACTATCTATACCACCTTGTACATAACATTGCATAGACAAAATGTGCACAACACCACATGCGAACAACAAAACAAATGCAACATGTACAACATATACAACATATGCACAACAATAGTACCACACATCAAAATCCACACTGTCCCTACCAAGCAACCTTGCTTCCATTGTCTCTCTGCCATCCATGCTTATCCTAGTATGCCACAAGCACATTTCTTTCATTCTGTTGATGTATCTCTCAACATAGCCTATCCATAACATAAACATAGGCATAATACAAGCATACAATATCAATTCATATCCACATGATATTGACCTCATATATTTGTCATGACTACTCTTCCCACATGATTCCTCATAAACTAGGAACCTATTTATGCCATTTAGCTGCATCAGCAATCATTCCTCCACAAAAATGATCCCCGACACCCTATCGGACAATGACATAGATACATAGATACATATACATAAATATTAGCATAAAAAATTATGATCTTGTCAGACAACGACATACATACACACATACATATGTATATAAACATTAGCATAATCATGATCATAACATAATTACCAGATAGCACAAGGTGAAGGTTAAGATAACTCCCTTTATTCATGCAAAACATGCACAAAATTGAGAACAATAGTTCCCAATCATAGCCAAAGCATCTGAAACCTCAAATAAATTTACATTTCCCTTTTTATTACCTTTCTAATGATTATCCTATCACCATCCATTTACCTCAATTGACCCAGCCAATCCAACTTGTTGTGATATGCCTGTTTTCAATTACCCTTATATATCCGTTGAGCTTCATCCAAGCGTTACATCACATGTTGGGTACCACATAACTCTCCCCGAACTCAATTAACTTTCCTCTTTCCTAAACCAATTCCCAATATTCAAATCATAAAAGGAAAGAACAAGAAACAAATAAGAAGAAGACCATGAAAAACAATAACAACACGACACCACAACAAAGTGGCAAGGCATTGCACCAAACATAAAAAAAATTACAAATCAAACTCAAAAATTCACAAAATACCAAAAGCCCAAGACTAGCAATATACACCATGAATCAATCCCCATGGTTCCCAAAGCCTCTAAGGGAAATCCTAAGCCAAGTCTTCTTCAATATTTCATGGTAGTCTCTTTTGCCATGCAATCCTTGCATCATACTACCTTAAACACATAACTTTATGTGTATAAATAAGTCAATAAATTAGTAGCCTTAACCTGACGTGTCAGGCATATTTGCATGTAGTTGAACATGTATGTTCCATGTTCAATAGGAATCCAATCCCCTTGAAATATCTAGCTATAACTAGACACCAGTTGTTATACCTATCAAACGCATGTCCATGCATATAGCACATATGCACATAATTTCATAAAAACTAGGGTTAAGAAGAATTCCTATATGCAAAGCACCCATTCGTTTGGAATTAGGGTTTCCAAACATAGCCAAAGGAATATTTACCCAATTTCTTTCTTTTACCATTTTACCTTACTCCAATTGAGTCTTAATATGCACTGTCACATCACCCAACTGTTAATTATATAAACACATCAACTATTATCCTATCATGCTAATACCAAGCATGTTTCCTGTAATTAGTTACACATGTCAACCACATTTTCCAAATATCAAGACAATCATATCTATCTATTTGAAATCAACCTTTACCAAGATTAACAATCATGTCATAATCCATAGTCAACTCATAGTCATTAGACAAAATGCTACAACTTTCATCTACTACACTCAAGTACATAATAATGGTCTCAAAACATATGTGTTAGAACAATCATCTTAAGCAACATCATCTGAACACATACTCATATCATGTAATTAATCAAATATTCAGCGAGATATATCGACATAATAGACACCGACACTCAAACGCCAAATAGATGACATAATCAAGCATTCAAGCACAAAATAGATAGCATAATCAAGTCCATACCTTAATGTATCTCAGAGGAGGCTATCTTATCTGTACAATCAATCTAGTTAGCACAATATAACTTTATAACACATTAGCTCAAGCACAAATAAGATTGTGATATCCATAACAGTAACTAACTAACATGTTCACATCATAAACTCATAAACAATGTTCATTCATGCTTAACAATCAAATTTGTAGAGTCAGTCTGGATTAGTATGACATAATATCACCACATATTAGGTCATACCTGAATGTCATAACCCTAATCATTTGCATAGAATAATCCAAATTAGTATGATACATATAACATCAAGATCTTACTGTAATAACGCTAATCATCAAATTACTGGCATATAACAACAAGTTAACCTATAACATACTCAACAACAACATATAACATACAACATAATCATAACAAGTTAATCTATAACATACTCATCAACAACATATAACATAATTATCAAGTTATCTAACATAAAACAACATAGAAATGCATATAACAAAAAGTTACTAACATTCATGACTTCTTGACACAGGTGCATATGAATATACTAATCAACTAGCATTTATCATACATGTAACCATAATAATAATAGAATGACAAGCATATCATTAACCATAATGCTTATAACAATAGTTAACCTACATACTTTCATGTCCAACATACAAACATGTATGATGACATGCTTCTGCCTCAATGTCCAATGTTGCAGCTTCACTTTGATGATCTACATCTCCTGCTATATCTCAACCAATACATTAGCATCATAACATAATAATATCATTATAATAACCTAATTGCATACAATGACCTTATGCGCAACAACCTTCACCATGAAAATTCATGCACAACAACATATACACACTGACATGCATAACAAATGAATATACAACCATACACTCATGATGAGACATCCCACAACAACACCATCGACCTTCACATGGCAACATCAATAAAACCATGATCAACATCATGCGAATGCAATAAGAACATTTGCTTACAACGCAAGAAACACATATGCAACTGACATAAATGCATGACTAACACACAACCCATCTAGTCCGAGGGGTGAACCATGCTTTGATACCACTTTGTGGTATCAGATATGAACCAAAGAGAGCACAACCCGCTCTAATACCACTTCGTAATGCCATCCTTCCACATCTACTCGAGTAACCAACCAATCATGGTAAACATGTGAGGAAAGGCTACTATGATATGATTCAACCTCCTAGGTGACCTTAAGGAAGTGGAATCAATCGAAACAGATCAAACATAATTTCCACATGAACAACAACACTCCCAGGAGCCATCCCAACCACTCAGGTATCATGCCCCTACGTCCCACTGAGTTTTTAAGCTATTAAACCTTTGAATGCTCCCATGATATGGGCATTCCTGAGTCCAGAGATCTCTAGACACTCCCACAAACCTGCATGCCTATGTCTTGTGAATATTTAGAGCATATTTGTGCTAAAGTCTGTGGGATTTAAGGAACTTTTGAAGCCTAGAATTATGTCATTGCCTAGAACTTGTTGTAACTTTCAAAACCAATTATACGCACGATGAGAGGACTAATAAACCAAAAACTAACTTTAGGACTAGGCCTGACCATCCCCAACTAGGACAAACATTCTGTCAAACACTTGGAATCAATGCAATCTACAAGTCCATGATACAAGACAGAGCATGAATGGTTGAACACTATTATGAGACATGACAAGAAGGATCACCACCTTCTCCCTTGAACTTTGATGACATCAATTAGGTATTGCATGCATCATTTGAATAATTACAACTAAATACATGAAATAACCATGACATGAACTAGTCAAGTAGCCATGCTTATAACCAACATAAAACCATGACAGTAACAGTGAGATAACAACCATTAAATCCACATATAAATAAGTACCAAATCAAGAGAACTCAGTTTTTATTAGACATAGGAAAATCAGACCAGGTTCGGGACTTCAACGGACCACTCGACCATAGACATGGATGAACCAAATATTTCTTTCAGCCAATCACCCCCGTCCCATATTCCAAGCATGAATGTGGGATTTCCTAAACACATCAACCAAAAGCATACAACGCTTCCATAGGCAAACCACCTCAACCCATCAAGCAATGACTCCACCTCATGGTCAGACATCACAAGAACCATCATCAGATTGGTCTCTAACCAATCCTTCCAAGGCTCTGGAGAGTTTGTTCCAACCCAACTTCTAGGACTAGTAACTCAACCCACGGCTACTGCCAGGCTCAATAGTGTTTTTCCAACCAAGGCTCTAAGACTAGTTACTAAACCCACAACTTTTATGGGCTTCTAGAGTATTCTTCCAGCCAGGGATTCCAAGACTAGTAACTCAACCCACGAAGGGCTTTAAGAGTAGTTATCCAATCAAGGCTTCCATGACAATTAACTCAACCCTAACTGTTATAGGGCTTCCATAGTGTTTTTCTAACCAAGGATCTAGGACTAATAACTCAACCCAAGTCATTATAGGGCTTCAATATCATTTGTCCAACCAAGGCTCCATGAACTAATAACTTAACCCAAGCTAAAGGAAAGATGAGAACCAACCAAACAAACAAAGAAACAAACCCACAACACCATCGATATCTAGGAAATGGCAAGGCTAGACAAATCCACTGTCAATCCAGGAAATCCTCCATGTCAATGACATATTATAACCAAGAAACCACAAGCATGTTCCATGCATTCCGAAACTAGTGAGGAAACCATACATAAAACTCGGTACGTAAAAGAAAAACCCATTGTGGTTGCTAATCTAGATATCCTGTTGCACTTTCTTTCTCCTCCTTTGTATTCTTCCTCCAAATATCAACGTATGCCACACTCTCCAAGAGTGCTCCAAGAAAAATCTAAGTATCCAAGAGTATGAGAGAGAGAGAATAGAAAACAGCTCCATCAAAACTGAACTAACCAAGCTTACCCACTAATCCCCAGAATCCTTTTTATTAATGACGCCTCTATTTTCTTCATTTTCCATTCTCTTCCTTCAATTTCCCCCTCACATTCAACCTATGACTCTTCACCTTCTTGTTCTCCTAATTTCCTCTATTTTCATAGATAAAATACCAATAAATTCCCCAAGCCTTTCCAAAGCCTTTGTCATTATCTTTGGTAATGTCCTTAGCCATAATAAACTAAATGAACACCCACTAGGATGTTTTTCCTACCATTCAGATTGGAATACGTGTCCCACGACCACGGCCTTATATATTTTATATGGATTTTTAACCAGGATTGCTACACTTGACGATGCCATGTTCCAATTGGCAAGGTGAAGAGGTTGTCCATTTTCATCTACCAACTGCTTGCGATATGTGTCTCCAGATAAGAGATTTAGAAGTTTTTGAAAATAATATGGTGTAATAGTTTATGCATATGAGCTTGATTGTGAATCTATATCTTGCAAATAATTTTCATACATTTTTATTCAAATTGGCATGGATAAAAAAAAAAATCTATTAGATAATCAAAATATAAATAGTATTTGAACTTACTCGAGATGGAATGGGAGAACTCTATGAAGGACTTTGATCAGCAATATGGAATGAGTTGGAATTTGAAGAATTGACCATTTGATATTATTGATATTTTTTCTCTAGATTTGAGAAAAATTAGAAACAATTTTTTTTGTGAATATCTAAAACTAATCTCAAGAACAATATAACCACAATCTAAATTTCAATATAGTTTTGAAATCATTTTTCAAGAACAAGGTGACTTTCAATGAAAAATGTATACAATGAACTATTGTAGTTCATGTGGATGCGTCCTAAAGGATAATTTGAGATTAATATGCCATTTTATGTGAAAATTAAATTTCAGATAGCTTTTAAACCTTACCAGTGTACTAACCAAAATAAACTGCACAGTCCATTTAAATAATAAGAGTACTAGGGCGTTTAAATAATACCCACACCGGTTTCCGACATTCTAAAAAAATAAAAGATAAGTTATCATATCAGTGTTTTTTCAGATAAAAACAAACTGGTACAGTTAAATAAATTACAACATAGATACACAATTATTTCCTGAATTTAGAAAATGAAAATTAATTCTATCGTCTTGATGGTCATTTAAATATATACCACATCATTGCATTAAAAAAATAATCACACCCTTTTAGGATTTTAAAAATGAAAACAATTGAATCATGTCAGTGCGTTGAAAAAATATGGCACCACAGAAATGTTGGTGGATTTTTCATATAACCACATTGGTGTTCTTAACTATAGAATGCACTGATGTGCACAGAAATTGAATAAAAACAAATGCACAATTCTTTTTCTTTTTTTGAAATTCAAAAATAAGTGACAATTGATTTTTTGAAATCTAATTTCATAAAGTATTTTAAATAGTAAAAATTTATTCAAGATTTCATTATTTACTGAAAATTTCAAGGGATTGATTTGCAAAAGAGATATGCTAGGAACAATTTGCAGTAGCAACAGAACTATTCAAATATCATAAGCTAAAAGGTATGTCGATTAACTAAAAAATCTGCATAGTAAGTTTTAAATTTTATTGTTTATTTTACTAATAAAAAAATTTACATTTTTTCTTAGGGTTTAATTAAAAGAGAGATAATTTGCAAGAGGTGGTCATGTTAGAGCTGCAAAAAAAAATGGATCCATCGAAATATTGGAAGTTGAAGGGTATGGAGATTCACTCAAAACTGTAGATAGCAAAAAACTTAAATTTTATTGTTAAAATATTTTACAATTTCTATTAGATTTATTCACAATTCAGAAAAAAAGATTAGAAACCTTGTATAATAAAATATTTTCTATAGATTTTACTAGTAAAAAATTTCACATTCTCTATTTCTATTTAAATTTGATCAAATTTAGAAAAGAAAAATAAAAATCAATACTTACCTTAAACCCTTGCTTCTTCCGGCAAAATTTCACATGAGGGTTTAACTTTCTCTACTACTTCATAATTATGGTTTTTCCATTTAGGAATTTTAGATTTAATGGGTTTGTGTACATACTATATATAGGGTGTTTGACAAATAAAGTAGGGTAATCACTTTTTGAATTAGATCCGAACCTTGTCGACCCTCTCCGTTTTAAAAAAAAATGGATATATATTGCATGATGTGCGATCTATAACATAATACACTAATGCTACAAGGGTAATACAACACACCCACATATTATAATGTTTTCCATTCTGTCTAGTCTATTCATCATTGCTCCTAGTGTAATATAATGAACTGAGGTGCCTATTCCTAATAGCACTGTTAAATCATTGTGTTGCATTGAACCTCACAAATCACATCGTTATCCCTCTCTGATTTTGAGAAACGACTATATGTTTTTTTGTGCTCCCTATGTAAAATAATGCATCGGGGCTACCTAAGTAACATAATGGACTGACATATTATAACACTTTTCATTTTGTCTAGTATTTTCGTCATTGCTCCAGATGTAATATAATGCACTAACATGCTTGTTCCTAATAGCATTGTTAAATCATTCTATTACATTTCACCTTATAAATTGCACTGTTAACCCTCTCCTTTCTTTTTAAAAATGGCTATATGTTGTGCAATACACCCTATTAATATAACGCATTGGGGCTACCTGAATATTTCAACACACCTGTATATTATAACACTTTTGATTCTATCCATTCTGTTCATTATTTCTCCTAGTGTAAGACAACACACTTGCACATCTGTTCCTAATAGAATGATTAAATCAATGCAGTGTCTTTAGCCTTACAAATCGTAGCATCCTAATTTAAAATAATTAAAAAAAAAATCTAGGATGGTGTTGGATAATTAAAATCTTATTGCGTTTAATCTCATAAATGCATCAATGTGTTTATCTGTATGTTTATTCAGATACATGCACTAGTTATCACAACTTTTCTTTCTAAACACTATTTTATTT
Source organism: Pinus tabuliformis (assembly GCA_031772625.1). Lineage (NCBI taxonomy): Eukaryota > Viridiplantae > Streptophyta > Pinopsida > Pinales > Pinaceae > Pinus > Pinus tabuliformis. The sequence continues at coordinate 194,846,835 of CM062804.1, read as the reverse complement.
AGTTATAAAATATATCTAATGGCTTCTTTGTTGAATGGTATATGTTGTATATTTATAAATAATGTCTCAGAAGGTATCAAGCAACAAAAATATTGATCGACGCAATGAAAAATCAACAAAAAAATGAGAGAAGCAAAGTTCTTTCTAAATTCTTTATAAAATTAATATCTTTTAACTATATGTAAGTTTAACTAATATGCATTAGGTTGTATGTGTCATGTAGATTAACAAAATGAAGAAGGTCAATAAAATTATTTATAATCTAAGTGCAGATGAACGTAAAAGCCTAATAGAAAAAATGCAGAATGATGAATCAGATGAGTGAAAAAATACTATCCAATATACTTAAGAATATTAGATAACATGTTTCAAACAATCTATTAATTCATATATGTTTAATGTTCTAACAGGAGCAACAACGGAGGAAAAGATCAATGTCGCTCTACGAAAAGAAAAATTATTGAACATGTAAATGGAAATGAATTGGTCCTTAGCTCATCTGGAGTCGTGCTGGAGGTTAATGAAAGGGGGAAAATTTATAGAACTATGAGGGATATAGTGGAATGAACATATATATGTACTTTCTGTTTACAATACAAAAATCAATGCAATGATTCTAAGAATAAAATTCTATCTAGACTATATGAAGAATTTCCAGAGCAATGGTGAATGAGACATTCCAGACTTACAATAGAAAAAATATACAACAACAAAAAAGAATCATTCAAAAGGTAATATTCCTAATTGTATAAAATGATTTTCTAGAATTTATGTATATATTACTATAAACCATTAATTTATTAATATCATTTTTTTATATTTAGTTTTTATATATCATTATAAAAATTGTTTATTACTTTTTTAGGAAGATTATGAAAATCCTAGATGATCAATGCACTGATATACAAAACATGCCAGTAGGAATGTCCAAAAATGTGTATAAGAATATGGTCAAAGAAATCGACATAATTGCATCATAGGAGGAGCCATCTCAACAACAAAGTGCTTCAAATGTATGTATTCATGATTTATTTTTTACATATGAAAGAAAATAATTTAGCATTAAATATTAATTTTCGAGTATTTTCTTGTGGAAAATAAAACAAGATGGAACTCATTCAGCACATAAAATAGGACTACAAAGAAGAAAATGGTTGATTTCAAAGTTTGTGAGTAATTGTTAATGTTTGCTTGTAACAACTCAAGGTTTCATTTTTGTATATTTTAAGTTGTTTACAATAACCAGCCTTGAATGTCTTCAAATAGGTATTAACATACAGAGAAGAGCCATCAGAAGAATTAATTGGCATGAGGTTAAATAACGGTTATGAGTATACGTTGGAATATAAAAAATTAATTATGGAATTTGTAAGAATCTATGTTGTTTTACTTCTCTACGTTTATAACTAATAGAACAAAAAAAACCTTTATATTAAATATATCATTTATTGTGGGGTATAAAACTTGTAGGAAACAAAGTATGGAACTACTCCATCAAAAGAGTTGTTAAAAGAAGGCATGATATTTGGTTTTGAAATAATGTGTATAATTCACGAGTCACTTCTTGCTATGGTACATTATTTTTTGATATACATTGACGTATATTATTTATTTCAATTTTAATTATTCTCATCAATGTAGATACACTCATTACACGTTATTTTTATGTTTGTAGATAGAACAAGATAAAGAAGATGAAAAGAATCGATGAAATCAACAAAACATTCCTCCAAATAACTCAAGTCATGGAAGTAGCTCGAGAACTGAGAGCAATTCGAGCGAATAATGATGATCTATTTGGGTATCAATGCAATTTGTTGTATTTTTAAAATAATTGTCTATGAAAATCAAACATTTTGTTTAATGTAATCATGGAAATAATGTCCCAATTGAAAGACAATGGGTTACCAATAACAATCACATTTTGTATGAAAAAGAGCCTCTTATTGATATATAATAAAACACATTTTGATTTATTTTATTGTGTTATCCAATGTCTCATGTATCTTGGTTATAAGAGAATATATATATATATATTTTTTGGTTTAAATATAATTACACCTTTTTGTTAATTATTAACTATGATGATAGTCAACTTGTGTTTATTGGGATCAAAGTGATAATGAAGGTTGATCCTGTTCTCCTTAGGAATCTATTAACCCCATTCTACTACTTTAGATAACTTCCCTAGGTACCATATATACATTTATTTTTTGGCTACTTACCTTGCTAAAAGTATCACCATACTTGTTAGTCATTTACTACGTCCTATGGTTCGTATTACAAGTCTCTTGGGCCCTTGTGAAATCTTGGTGATGTATAACCATAACTCATGTATGATATAATGTGCACCCACTTAACTCAAATTTATTTCGATCATATAATTAAATTGACCATAATATGTCATCTGATTCTAAATGGGCAATGATTTGATATTATCTACCAACTATATCGTTGGTTTTATTATTGATCCTATGTTGCATTCCGACTGGACATTCTCTACAGGAGATTCGATGGGAAGGGAAGTAACCTTGGGGGTTGCACAACGAATCCTGTCATACCACACCTCCCACATCACATGCCGATCACGTGTTTGGGGTTGGTTGTCAGTGGGTATTTTGGTGGATGGTTCATATTTATCGAGGCGATTAGACAATTGTGGATTTATTTGAAAACTCTAACTCCCTACCATCCTTTTTTTCCTGACCATTCACGCATTGACCTCCTGTTCTCAACCTTTGGTTATCTAGGGAGAGTTTTTACCATGGAATTCTTGGGATTGCACAACGAATCCTGTCATACCACACCTCCCACATCACATGCCGATCACGTGTTTGGGGTTGGTTGTCAGTGGGTATTTTGGTGGATGGTTCATATTTATCGAGGCGATTAGACAATTGTGGATTTATTTGAAAACTCTAACTCCCTACCATCCTTTTTTTCCTGACCATTCACGCATTGACCTCCTGTTCTCAACCTTTGGTTATCTAGGGAGAGTTTTTACCATGGAATTCTTGGGAGGATAACCATATTGTAGTGGAGGAAATATACTGATTTCACCTCACCATGGCATTACACCTGGCCCTGCTCAACATTTTCTGAAATCAATATCTATCATTGGTGTCATGATAAGGAGATATGGATGGCACCTGCTGTTGTTTCCTCAGTGCTCTTATAATCACCCTCTCATCAGGAACTCCTCCTGCATAGCCATTAGTAATACCAAGGTTCTAGTTACAAATATAAGTTTATTTGTTTTGTATTGCAATCGATTATATTCACATACCCACAATATACTTTATTCAATGTGATAACCCTTCAATCTTTATTTATTTTATGCAGGTAACCTCACTTATTTTTACCAGTTGAAAACCCTCTACTGCATTTGGTACATTTCTGAATGCACTTCTGATGTAAAGGTAAAGAATGACTCTCCGTTCTTCATTACACCATGGAATTTACTGATCTTCGTTCCAGAAGTAACTAGGTTTTCCCACGTGACAAGATCTTTGGTTCAATTTGGGTTACACGACATTGATATTCATGGCTAAAGGCTTTTCTTGTAAGATTTGGCTCTAATCCCCTTTGTAGATTCTAGTGTCAAAATTTCTATTCAAGTTGCTCTATATACATTCTATGCTATACATTCCATTCTATTTTCTCTTTGTTGCCCTCACATAGGCAATTTCCAGAAGGTATGGGTGAACCTCTGCTCTTAGCTCAATTTCCATGGAGTTAAGTCTATATAAATTTTATGTCCATTCATCCCCTATCATGTATTATATTCACGCCTCTCTTAAACAATCCTTTACCATTGTATCTAGTGGAGGGTTTCCAGTTACACGGTTTACTAAGTTTGGGTATATCTCTGGTATTTCTCTTCCAGTCGCCAAGGAAGCTCTCACGACTCCTTTTCTATAGGTAATTTATTTTGGTTCACGGAGTTATAACTTGTGAATAAGGTTGCAGATCTACCCTTCTTTTTTCTAATTCGAATGGGCTTTCTATGTCGTGTGTCAATTATAGGTATGGAGGCCAGTGAATTCTACTCACGTTTCTACCCCAGCTACACTTAATAGAATGACTGATACTCATTGCTCTACTCTAGGTCAATGTTACTGCCAAGTACCAGGTTGGTTCGTTCTCTCCATCCTCGTGATGGGTTTTTAGTACGTTTTTTAGATGAAATTGTACCGGGTTGGGCTTTAATATTTTATGAAGGTCATCATAGTTTCAGTGCCTTTGTATTCTTACAAAGCCTGTAATACAAATTTTATTTGAATATACAATGGAGATAACTAACTTTGGGCTTAAATTGTACTGATGAGACCTATTGTACTCTATAATTTTGTTGGTTTTTATAAATGTTTGTATTTTTGTTAACTCCTACTTTTTATGAATGTTTTATGGTTTTCCTTTCTACATTCTAGTTTGCATACATATTATTTTTTTATCATTGTTCGCTATCTAAATATGTTTACCTTTATTTTCCTTGTTTAAAATCAAACATGTTAGTCTCTAAGGAGCCAAGGGTCAATTTGATTGTGCGTCACATATGCTTTAAAATTTTATAAAAAAATTTGTGTTAGATTGCACTAGACTGTAATTGGCAGTGGTGTAAATCAGAATAATTTTCAATTCGTTTCTCTTTTGGTTAACGCCTATATCAATTTTAGATAAAGAATATTTTATATATTTTTCAGGAATGAATATAACCCTTGGTAAACTTTTATTGTTCATGATTACTTCCAATTTAAGTGAATATTGTAGGGTTTATTTATATGTCTAGAACAATATTGATATGGTTTCACATGCACCAATCCCAATACTCTTATGTGTTTGGAGTACCTCCTATGCCCTTCAGGATTTGGTGTTTATTTACTTTTTTATTGATATGGTTTCACATGCACCAATCCCAATACTCTTATGTGTTTGGAGTACCTCCTATGCCCTTCAGGATTTGGTGTTTATTTACTTTTTTAATACTTCTTGAAATATCATTTTAGTGCATATATAAAACTACCAACTGTTTGGTTAGTCTACTTATGTGAAATATCATTTTAGTGCATATCTAAAACTACCAACTGTGTGGTTAGTCTACTTATGTTTGAACTTAGTTTACTTTGGTTAGTCTACTTATGTGAAATATCATTTTAGTGCATATCTAAAACTACCAACTGTGTGGTTAGTCTACTGATGTTTGAACTTAGTTTACTTTCATGACCTATAGCTGATGTAAAAAATTTCTCATAAATTATTTAACTCACCTTTTATTTAACAAACACAATTTTTAATTTGATTGTGGTGAATTATATTTACTATTTTTTTTCTGATTTTTGAGGTTAACCAAATTCCCTCCATGTTGACTGTGGCACTTTTAAGTTAGTTTTAATCCATATTTACTACATACTGACTGTGTTATTTTTGGGTGTGGAGCTTGATTATCTTCTTTATTCAGAGGTATCTCCGCATTGAACCCTAGTTCGTAATGGGGCAACAATGTTGCCCGTTTGTTCACTGCAAGGGGTCGCCGAAGCTAAAATTAGATGTAAAATTGCCTTGTAAAATATTGTAATTTCGTACTCAATATGAGTCGTTCGTTAGGCGGATGATATGATGCTAGAAGTTATGTTTAATTTAGGGTTTTTTTCCCTAGAATGAAACCCCTTGTTATATATGACGGAATTGTATTGCGACTGGATATATGTGGGTATTCTGAGTGAGAGAGATAGAGAATATTGTGTGAGAGCAAAGAGGGAATTACAACGGATCTGTTGTAGGTTGCATCTCTTCATTTTGCTGGATAATAAATAGGAAGGACTGGTTGTTACTCCATGGGGGTAGCCCAAATTGGGTGAACGACATATATCTACGTCTCTATTGTTTTATGCATTTTCTATGTTTGTGTTTTTGCAATATTTTTGTGTTCTATTGCTCAGTAATATATAATTTTCTAATAGTCAGTGCCTGTCAGATTAATATCAATAATTTTAAACCTTGTTTTCATTTTCCTCCCTATGTATGGAATGAGACATAGCTTATTCTTGATTCACTAAAGCAAATATATTAGTTTTTCTGAAGTTCGACTCTTTTTCCTTAAGCATAGATTAAGAAAACCTCTTGTTTTCAATTAACCAAAACACTTTACACACTCTTTTGTGCTTCGATCGCAACATTGATATATATAGATATATATATATATATATATATATATATATATATATATATATATATACCTCTACTTTTGAAATACAGGTCTATATACCAAGGAAGAAGAAATTCCTTTATGAACAACTAGTTCATCCAACAAAACTTTCTCTAAGACTATTATGAGAATTCATATCTATTCTTCTTCAGTCTTTCACCTAGATACTGTCAAGTTTCACAAAAACATATATGTGATTTATCTAACCACTATCAGTATATGTATATAAAAAAACTTACAGGATTCATTGTATACTCGTGTAATATCATGTAGAATGGCTACAGTGCCAAACAAAAAAAAATAGATAATGTAAAAATTAATAAATAACAACAGAATACACTAAAATAGTTATGGTTCCAACCACAATTTAGAATAGGACATATAATTTTCATATTCATAAATAATGACATAATAATCTAGATAACCAATAATTAGGACTCTAACTATAATACCACATGGAGTCCTGGGGATGAACAATTTACCACCCAACAAAAAACCTTCATCACGAGTTCCCCCCCAAGTTGAGATCTCCTTCCCTTCGAATCAACAACCTCTTGTGATTTTGAGCAAGGCATTTGTATGCCTTACTTCCCTAGCAAACTTTCCCTAGTGGCATCTCACTCTCTAGGGTGTGTCATCCCAATGGCCTAAGACATTTTCCTATTTTTTGCAAAAGTATCTTCCCTTTTTCGTTAAATCCCATTGTGCTTTATTCAGCCTTTCTTATATTCTTTTCCACACTTGGTGATTTAATACAATTTTTCTCTCAATCATATTAAATCACATTAATCCACTCTTACAAAGTTTTTTGAAGTAATTTAAGAGAAGTTTATCATGTTCTTATCTATCCACCTTAGTTTCTAGATTTTCGGTAACAATCTCATTAACTCAAGTTCCTTCCCAAGTAATTTTCAAGTTTAACTTTATTTTTCAAATTTGTTTAATACATCATCAATGTTCCCTATGGATTTCTATCGATTACTAAAAATAGTTCAGTCTAAATAAATCATATTTACATAAACACATAGGGGTATTACACAATGTCACTATGAAATGTTACACCACTAATTAAATATACGGATGATTAAATGTTATAATGAAGAGATGTGAAATTTGATAACATAAAAAAATAATCCAAAAGATACAAATTCACTAATCAACTATTAATTTATATGAATATTGTTATAAGATATATGTCGATTTATCAATGAATAATGAATTTAAAAAATTACAATAATTACACTGTCATAGGTCGATGTCTCCAAAAAGGAGAAAATATCATACAAAAACATTGGTGCATCCATAACATAAAAAAGAATTTAGTTCTTTACTTTAAATAAAACTACCATGACATCATGTTTTAGAATAACCAATGTCTTTTCAGAAAATGACAACACTAAGGCTTTCATGTCTTCAAGCACCGGTATTGTTTTTAATTAACCTCCTGTGCATTTCAACTCTTAACACACTAGTGCTTTCATAGAACTAGCACCCCTAGTTTTACCAAATATTATTTCCATTCCCAGTGCACTATTAAAATTAACATCACTAGACCCTCTATAAAAAAACACCTATGTGTTTATGTAAAGAATACATGTTAATGTTACTTGTTCAAGATAAAGCACCGAAACTACAATTATTTTGTGAATGATCGGAGTTACTCGTTTATCATAGTAAGATCGTGTATTTTTTTATATAAGCACCAGCACGGTATACGATTCAAGGTTCGGTGCTCTTTGAGTTGATTGCACAGGGAATTTTTTTGTTGTAACCACTAAGGTGGTACAAATTTCATGTTTTCATGCTCTTTCTATTAAATTCCTTGATGCTTTTTATTATGTATAAAGTCTAGTGTGTTTCTATAGGTAGCGCATCAGATCTTCTTTTTCCGCAGAGTGCACCCAAAAAAACCATCCTCTAAAACCTCTGGTTTCCCATATATTTTCAATTGTGATCGAAGTTTCATTATAAGCTCTACTAGGTCTTTTCCTTGCAGTATATTGAGATTAATTCAAGGTCACCATACGTTGTTGTGGATAGTATATAATTCAACCCATATATTCTTTACTCCACCAGCATATCCCTTACTTAGCCTAGATCTATGTATGCCTACCTAGATTTACTTAAACAAATTCTCATCGATCCATCGGAGGATATGCCCTTTGACTCGCTTTTTCTTATTTAAATAAGTATATATGTCGTAGCTAGATACACCTTCAACGAAATGTGGGCCGTGCTTCCATGAGTTGTGTACAACTCTAATCTGAGATCCAGGTTCTACATAGAGCATAAAATCATTTTGAGGCTCAGATGTCCCTTCGAGTTGGATAGCATTTCTCTATATTATCTTTGATCAGAGATCTGACTAAGACTTTATTTGCACATGTCGTAGCTAAGACAAATATGCTGAGAACTAGATACGGAGGAATTCATTGCAAAATTACTTCCTTGGGATGGAATCCTGAATAATGTAATCTCGACATGATGAAAAAATAGACGTCAGTTGACAACAAACACTATATCGATTTTTCTTCATGATTTCTTTATATTATTTATTCTTTTCTTTGTTAAGGGTCGAACTGCAACTCATTCACATGTCTTATTTGAGCTCTTCTAATTATAGATTGTTCAAACATGATTCCAATATTCATCATTCCTCAAATATTTCATACATACAATTGCTTTCTCTAATTAAGGAACTTACTCTATTTATAAGTTTTTCCATGCAAAGGTAGAGTTGTGTCTCACACACCCCAGCTAGCATCGTTCACTCAAATCATGTTACAACGAGGAAAGTTGGTCTAGTTACATTCAACTACACCATTTACAAATAAAAACAATAGACATAGAGGATTTGTCACTCCATAATCAAGCATTACCTTACATAGAGATGAAGCATACACCACGATGGAGGATAATATCGCACAATTTCAATTAACATATATTTGTACGATATGGCTTGATTACATAACACTTATCCCTCTCTACTCTTCTTCTCATACCTCTCTACTATGTATTCCTCCTCTATCCTCAACTCATACTACATATCGTTAACTAGTAAAAATATCCTCAACTCATACTACATATCGTTAACTAGTAAAAATATCTAGAAAATCGAGCTTGTAATTAATAGTGCTCTCGAAAATGAACATTTGTCCATCTTCTAGAACTCACAAAATATTTCATATTAATTACGTGTCTCTTTCACGATGTCCCACATGGCCAAGAATCCTAACTCATCAAAATTAACCTAACAACTTAGATTCTCTTCTAGAATTGAACACTTATATTTACATGGAAACCTCTAATTTATATAGATTTTAATTGATTTTAATTGAGAGAATCCACTTCCCTTTTAAAATTCCAATAGCCTTTTTGGTATAGGAAGCAATTCATGGACATAGGCTTATACTCCCGGATCAAATACTAATGACTAAATAATAATTCAATACCATGTTTAAATAAAATATTTCAATATCCACCTAAATAAAAAATTATAGTATCATCTAATCTAGATAACAGTTAGATGCTTTTTACATCTCGCTAATAGTTGCCATCATTACCATCATGGCATTCATATGTGAGTGACATTTAAAATATATTATTAAAAATATATATTTCTCAGAGATAAAATATTTTATCGACACGTGAAGAAAAATACTTCATTTGAAATTTGTGTGTGAAAGGTTATCGAGCGTAAAAAAAAATATTTTATGGTTAAAACTTTTAAATGTTGCGTTGATCGCTATTAGGGACGATTGTGATTCCTTCCTTTAATTCTAAAAATGGAATCGATATATTGTATATTCTATATGTGTGTTAAGATCCATTAACTCCATCTCATATGATTAACTCCATCTCATATGTTGATGGAGATCGATTTTTTTTGGTAAAGGTATTTATTTAATTTAAAAAAAAAAAAACTATATGATATTTCTTGATTTATAATAAATCTAAAATTGAAATAAATCTAGATATGATACATTCGAAATTATAAATATCTCTCAATATTAACTAAAATATAAGATTTTTTATTTTTTATTTTTATTTATTTTTATTTTTTTTACAATAAAATATATGAATAAATATGTTGTTTTCATTATTATCTTACTTAAATAATTAAAAAAATAGACTATAATTATAATATAATTTAAATATATGTAATTTTTCCCCGATCGCGGTGCGAGTCGGAGTGCAACCCCATCAAGTCTAAATTAATGTAAAGTACGTCAGGTACACACCCACCACCCCCCACACGCTCAAGGCGATGGGTGTGGTAGCTCCTTACATGGATAAGGTTAATACTGCAGTGGAAGGTGGTAGAGGTAGTATGTTAAGGTTTTAGTTTGGTGGCAAGTGTTCTTTAGAGTTTGTAGGTTGTTTTAGTGCCTAAGAGATTATAGTGTGGACGAGGGACTCCGCGGACAGAGAATCGCAGTGACTCCAGAAGATGCGGTGGACTCTTCAACTATAGGCAAGGGTAACCTAGTATGTAAACTGCCTCTTCTCCCCCTCCTCCATGCATCCGAGTGTCTAGTTTTGTTATTGGGCTTTGCATGGGAATGAATTTTCTATGGGTGGGAGTAGATTGGGATGGTAGAAGCCTCTGGAGCCGGTAGCATGGCAACAATATGTTATCCTAATGGGTATAACATTTATGTCCATTTGCTATGAAATTCTCTTATCCTGAATGGGGTTATTTGGGATATGAGACAGTGGTGTCAACGCTAAGGAATGTAGTTGTCTGGCTTGGTTCTAAGACCCTGGGGTTTGCGGTTGGGTCGCTTTTAGCTCTACATATAGGGTTTGTTTTACTATTTTTATGGAGTTGAAAGGAAACCCACATCCCTGCATAAATGGTGGAATCGGCATGGTAACGACTCGGCTGGTTTGCTTGCTTGGCTTCGCACCCATAACCTATGTAAAGCTTCCACGGGGTTGCATTTGTGGTGTTGCACTGTCCTGGGTTTGGGAATTATCATAATGTGTTTCGAGTTGGGTATGATGGGCTCTTAATTTATGTTTATGGTAGTTATGCAAATTGGCCTGGGGGTAAAGAAATTGAATTCCTGATTGGGTTGGAGGACCTTGATGGGAGGCAGGGAATGTGAGTGGCAGCGAGCCAAAGTTTAATATTAAGTAAACTATGATTTCTTTCTCCCATGGTAGGTGCGTGCGGAGGTAGGATCACCTGGGAGTGAAAGGCTTCTAGGCTTGAACCCCCACCTGCACAAGGATTAACAACACCCATTTTCTCACCAAGTACTGGTGCTGAATTGTGATGGCAACGACGACGAATGCAAGGGGCCATTGTAGGAGGCCTCGGGTAGCTCAACAAGAGGAACAACCCATTTCCTCGAGCAGAAGAAGAGGTCGTAAGTTGGTCAATAGCCTCATTAATGAAGTGGCTAATGCATACCGTGAAGGGACGAGTGAAGAAATTAGGAGTCTGATCGAGGAATGGGAAGCCAACCTGAACCGCGAGGCGAGTGAAAAATATAGATATGGAGGATTGGCGAGCGATGGTGTCAGACACTCGACATACTCACGAGTGGGTGACCCAATTCTAACAGATCTTATACCTATATTGGATCCTGAAAAGCCTCCTCGATAAGGCCCCAGAGAAAATTTCAGTGAGCATGACAATAATAGTTTAGGACTTCCAGAAATTGCAATTTCAAATGCAAAAACAAGATGGATGCCTCAGTCACATTGAGAGTCACTTCTCATGTCTTCTCTCAAAAATAGTGTTGTCTGGTTTCAAGGCTAAGGACCCAGCTCCAGTCAAATTTTCTTAATATGAATAGGATGATAGTTGGTTTTTAATTTTTGACTAGTTCATACATGAATAGATTTTAATTTTTGGTTTGAAGTTGTATATGTTTGTATGAAAATAGCGTATGGACAAAGACATGATATATAAACTTATATAGCTTGGGTAGAAAGACTTATCACTTTTTGTTACTAAATGACTTATCATGTGGTGAGGTAGCCAATAAAACAAAAATGGCTTCCTGCTAGGCAAATTGAAGCCACTTAACTAATTTAATGTAATTGTAACTTATTTATATATTAATTAAAATGCAAACTTACAAAAATATATATATATTCCCACCGATTCTATAAACGTAACATCCATATTTATGTATAATATTCCGATCGATTTTCATGAATATAAGAGTGGAAGGATATCCTATGTAGTATTCTATGTGACATCATACTAGAAAGCTAGATAGGGAAGCTTTATAGGGATTCTACGTATATGTAGAATAATATAGAATTTTGAGATTGGTTCGACGAATATAAAAGTTCATCTATTTTTATTTATGTCATAATACATTCGAAGGGTACATATGTATGATTTATATCTCCGATAATATTAATATTGTGTGTATTTATGATTTTCTCATGATTGATCGCAAGAATATAGTATTTCTATCTCTTTTTCTCTTTCATATTATATGTGAAGGTTAGATATTTGTGGTTTGTTTCTTTATGCGTTTGGTGAGAGGTGTGGGCCACTCTGTCTTGACTTTGATTATATTGGCTTGGTTTATTGGTGAAAATGTAAATTAATATGAAGAACATGTGGTAATATTTTAGTAATAAAATATTTAATTTCAGTTCTGAGTTATAAACAAAATATTTTGATATTTATTTTTAAATAATATAATTGTATATTAAATTTATAAAAATTATAAAGTATTTAAAATTAGAAAAGAATTGTATTCTCATTTTCTGAGTATCTAAAATATTTATAATTTTTATACTTACAAAAATATTACCATATAAAATTTAAATAAATAATTTGAATATTAATACTAATTAATATATATCAATACCAAATTCCTTATATATATAGAGAAGAGGAAGAGAAATTGTAATAAAAAAATATTTTATTTAAATATGTTAAAAGAAAAAAAAAGAAAAATGAAAAAAACTTAATTAAGTATTAATAAATCTTAAATATAAAAAGTGTAATATGGATGATGCATAAAATATTTTAAATATACTTGGTAAAATAATGTTATTATATATTTCGAAATATATTAATAATAAAAAGAACATCTTAATAGAGTAATGTGGTTGGTATATATACTAATATAAATATAAGTATGTATGTGTAAAATATGGTTAAAAAAAATACTTATGTATGTATTAGTTTTAGAAAGTTTGAAGTAGATTTATTTGTTTACATTTGAGTTATTTTGAGATATATTTTTCAGTCTATTTTGTCTAAAATTTATCAAAATATTTATGTAATTGCAAGATATAATTTACAAAATCTAAGTGCTAATGGGAATTTTCAAAGCATTCAATCCGTTTACATATTTGAAAATTCAATTTAAAATTTTAATCTATTCAGAATTTCAAAAATACAATTTAAATAATGAAAAATTACATAATACGTACTTGTATATATATAGATATATACCACATTTCTTGTATATATATAAATATATACCACATTTCTTGACAAGTAATCTATCTTTCTTTTCTAAATTTTACATTCCAAAATAAATTTACAAATTAAAAGATGAGATCCTTTAGACTCTTGGTACATCTATCTAAACTAATATTGATACCAATTCATTCCGTACTACCAATTCGTCTTAGTTCATATGTTCCTCTACATGATTTTTTTGGGTTAAGTTTTGTTGCCATTTAAAACTGGTTTGCGAAACTTCAACCTTCTGCTCTGTAACATTCAATACAGATGGTTGGTCGAATGCCGTTCTCATTTTCCAAGAAAGGAACCGGTAAATTAACGAAATACCGGCATCAAAATAGTGCATGCTTCATCTGATACCACCAAAATTTGGTCAACATTGGCAAAAGAAAAAAAGAACAATTTAATGTTTGCCCGAGAGATCACGGGATCGTTGGAGGGAGATGAGTAGCGAAAAAATACCCGTTAGTTATGCACTATTTATCGATTGGACGCGAGCAAGAGAAGATAAAAATATACCTCGCACGTTCGACTAGAATGAATTTGACGAAATATTAGTTACATTCTATCACACTAAATTCGACGTCGCCGTTTCAATATTATGAAACACATTAAGCATTCTCAACACATAGACAACTCCATCACGTGCGGCTCCATCTTCATCCCTTCCGAGATGCTTGAGAAGCACAGCAGGTTGCCCACAAACTAGCTGAACTTGGTTGTTGAGTAGGATGTCCTCTATCATTCAATTAGTTGCCATTCTATAATCTATATTCGCCCAGTAGGTCACGTCTGTCATTGTGGGCAAATCATTCTTGGCTAAGTTACACAAAAGCGTATCGGTTTTTTATTTTGAAATTTTAAAGAGGATAGGAGTTATTTAATAAATAGATTTTTTTAAAAATAACGGAAATTTTGATATGTTGCATTTATGAATTTTTTGTTTTTAATTTTTTGTTGTAATTTAATGATATTTTTTTTTTTTTTTGGAAAAATAAGAGTATTGGAATTGTGTAAATTTTATAATTTAATTATATGATTAAGATATTATTATCAAATTTTAAATAAAATTAATTTGAAAATATTTTTGAAAAAAATCAATTTTTTTAAAAGAAATTTGTAGCATTTTTCATTATAACAACCTAATCAATCCCAACATTCTTCCCAATTTTTTTCTTCATTAATGCTTGACATGATCTTATCTATGCCTATTCTTTCCATATTTTCCACCGCAAGAAACCAGAATCTTAATACGATAATACAATGGTGCCTTCATCCCCAGTGGAAGTAAGTATACTACAAATTCCGAGGAGTAATCGTTGCCTCAATGTAACATACCGCCTGAGCCTACCCTGGAAATTAGCTACTAGGCTCCATTAATTTAAAATTTTGCCTCGGTTCATCAGTCACCACAAGTATAATGACTCCATCATTGTATGCACAATGATTATCCCTGCATCTATACTCACAAACATAACTACTCAACAACATCAAGATAAGGAATCATACACCCTATGCACAATATTAGACGCTCTTTAGATCAACCCTTAGGTATCAACCACAACTTGGAGAAAGGAATGAATCATGGCATGCACCCCACAAACTTCTTCAAGGTCTCCATGCAAACATTAATAGAATATTATCTTGCATCTACTTCTGCTAGCATGGTCATGAATCATATTTCAGGCATAGTTGAAAATATTACTGTCTTAACTTTTATGCAACTAGTCTCAACGTATAGCATAGATAATTGGCACCATAGACTATACAATTAGAAACATTATACCATACTATTCCACATGCACCAAGGTTTCATGCATAACTGTTTGTCGAGTTATCACTTAACGTTAGAGGCATCTTATGATCCTTTACGAAACATAATGATGATCAAGTGTACATTTAATAACTATCTTGACATTACTGTATGACCATCTGAGAAAGATGATTTCATAGAAGCATTAATGAAATCATTAACATAAACACAATGCCGTTATCATTGTCCAAATCCTATAACATAGTCAACCAAAATACTAACATATATCTTCTGCATGACAAGCCTTAGTGGATGTAATCACTCAATAAGGAAAAATGCATAACATAGATAATCTGAACCTTAAGCTATATAACGTCAAGCAATGGAGCATAAATATGTATATATCTATATGCTACCTCATGCATAGTTGTTGACCATCGAGATAACACATAAGTTAAAAGAGATGACAACATATCAATTAATGCCTCAAACTCACATATTATGTTCCTTTACTGTATTTAACTTGGACTACACTAATGTGCCATAATTTTCACATGCATCCATCTGAAATCATCTCATCAAACCATGTATGTAGTTCTTTTAAACATTCACATGGCGAGGAAGACTCAAGAAAATTCTCTCATATGTTAAAGGAATTTACAACATAGAGAGTAAGAAAATCAACATACAGAACATCCCACACAAGTGAATCCAATTAGATCATGAATGAGAGAAAATATCACTTGGAGAGCAGAGCACCACCACCCAACCATGAATCACCTTTGATTCCCCCTGAGCCGAGGTTCTTGCCATGGATCAACTGCCTCCAATTGATCTATTCAATGGGTATTTAATACCCTCTTTCATGATATAGTTTCATTTAGCGGTGTCCCACTTTTAGGTAGATATTTTAGCTAGTTGTGTAGGCTTTTCTGAGAAAAGCTCGCCTTTCTTTCTTGCAAGGCTTTTGCTCATAAAATCTTTAACTTCTCTCCCACAAATAATTTATTTTTTCCTTGATGGATATTTATCTCCAATCCATCTAGCTTATCTAGAATTACATCTAGAAGCTTTATCATGAAAGAATTATCCAATGACATTCCTCAATGGGATTTGGCAAGAATCTCATCTCTTGGGGTCTCGCTTTTCCAAGTGATTAATTTATTAATTTATTTTCTAAATATTTACTTTTCATATTACACATCAGACCCGACTTTCCTCAGCTTAGGTTTGCAATAGCTTGACACACAAGGGAGGGGTGATACATACCCCCCCCTTAAATTTTACACCATCCTTCTTGTATTACTGCATCCTCGTTCACAGGTAGTTGTCTCTAAATTCAAAGGCTCCCCTGGCCTGGCTATATGATGCAGATCTTCTGATAGAATATGTTGGTTACAAAGGGGTCCTCCCACACATCTCCTTCCATTGCTACTTTTATCATTGATTTCAATGAATTTGGTGATAAATTTTACACACACAAAATTATATATGTCATATACCATCCTGCAATACATGCATTCATATGGGTACCATATGTATCGTTTGTACATAGTACCATATGTACCATTGTTACACCATACCAATGTCCATAGCATTACCTGCATGACATATATTTCATCCACATGTTTCCAACAATGTTAGTATTATGCCAAAAATTCCTTTTTTCACCTTTAAGTAAGTGGAACAAGTTGCGCTGAGTCTATAAGCAATTTCATGGACCTTTTCCATTTTCCAACTAATGAGAGTTTTATTTCATACTATTCAAGTGCTTTTATTTAGCAATCATTTTCCTATGTCATGTGTTTGACATAATAGTATCATAACAGTCATCATGCATACTACAACTCAATCATATCCATAATTTTTAGTTTGGGATTAAATATGTCACATGTAGAAGGTTTTAACAACAATGGAATAAACCTTCCACTTAATTATAAAGCAGACTATTAACTGTGATACTTAGACTATCATAGCTATTTGAAGTCTAATAAACATTTTAGCTTGTCTTTAACCAACAACAAATCTGGTTGATACTTAACCAATATTCATACTTAAAAAATTCATGTCGTCTGATTTACTATTGCTCTTTTTGCACTTCTTTCAGAACCTAGTTGGCCATGATGAATTCAGTGTATGTTTAAACTCCATTGAATAAAAAGTATGAACCTGCATACATCTCCCATATAGGAGTTATAAATGAAAGCTATAATATTCGCAACCTACAACTCAA
This sequence comes from Pinus tabuliformis, assembly GCA_031772625.1. Classification (NCBI taxonomy): domain Eukaryota; kingdom Viridiplantae; phylum Streptophyta; class Pinopsida; order Pinales; family Pinaceae; genus Pinus; species Pinus tabuliformis. The sequence goes on along the minus strand of CM062804.1, from coordinate 194,829,194 downwards.
TATTCATTTTCCTATGTCATGTGTTTGACATAATAGTATCATAACAGTCATCATGCATACTACAACTCAATCATACCCATAATTTTTAGTTTGGGATTAAATATGTCACCTGTAGAAGGTTTTAACAACAATGGAATACACCTTCCACTTAATTATAAATCAAACTATTAACCGTGATACTTAGTCTATCATAGCTATTTGAAGTCTAATAAACATTTTAGCTTGTCTTTAACCAACAACAAATCTTGTTGATACTTAACCAATATTCATACTTAAACAATTCATCTCGTCTGATTTACTATTGCTCTTTTTGCACTTCTTCCAGAACCTGGTTGGCCATGATGAATTCAGTGTATGTTTAAACTCCATTGAATAAAAAGTATGAACCTGCATACATCTCCCATATAGGAGTTATAAATGAAATCTATAATATTCACAACTTCACACTGCTTAAATTTTTGTGTGAGGGTGTGATGCTAGGGTATTTACATGTTAACACCTGCTTTTAACATTAAATCACCCTCGAGACTAAGAGATCAATTATCCTCTGTTATCTTACTTGATGCATGTGTTATTTTAGTACTAAAATTAGATATTTAGATCATCCTGAGCGGTAATTTTGCAAAACCATTTTTCTTTACCAAATATTTGCTTACTAACTCGAAGTCATGTTGTAAATCTAGTGTAAAAAAATAAGCTACTCGAAATTGGTCTAAAGAACCAAGTCCCACTATATGTGCGCTATCTATATAGAGTAGAAGCACACAATTCATTTTACTCTTATTACTTCTCACAAGAAGTACATTTGTTAGATCTAAATTCATTTTGCAGATTGGAAAGCTTTATATTTGCAAGAGGTTACCCCTAGAACCTCGTTTATATCTACATAGACATGCACATTGAGGTACACCTTGAGTTGCAAAATTTTCTACAGCTTAAGTTTCAGCCATTAGTATTTGAGAAAACTATTGAGAAGGTGCTTTTAAGCTTAACACTGCCTTTCTACCATCAACCAAGAAGCACCAGGACTTGCTTCTAGATTTTCGTTATGTAAGTACACCAGATGTACTTTTGGTGTCAGTCCATTGACCTTCTTATCCTATCACCATTAATGTATGATGTCCTTTTTATCATGTATACAGTGTGTTGTATGCACATACTTCACCATCTCATTCCTAGCTTAGGTTAGATTGATATGTACTTTATTCCTCTTGCATATCTAAGTTACGATATTGCTTTCCTCAACCAAAATCTCATAGGTTCCAACCTATGCATGTTTAATTAACTATGCATAATATTCTGATAAGGTTTTGTTTCCACACTTAATGTGTAATTGGAACATTTTCTTATTAAAATGATTCATCATATCCAAAGTAAATTACATCATTACCTACATGTGCACTGATCAACACAACCACATTAAATTTTAAAGACAACTTTAAGGTACTTAGTCTCATATTACATACAAGACTTGTCTTTCACATCTCTCATCCCTTCTTAGGATCTTTTAAGCATAACTTAATTTCCTTAAGTTATGTCCTTAATTAGAAAACATACAACTCATAATTTGATTTTGGATATGGGTAGAATAAGGTGATGACTTATTACTAATTTACCTCAATGAGTTTGTATTTTATTAAACATTCCCCTTGTATAGCAATCATGTAATTTCATAATATAATTTTAAATATGTGTAAAATGATATGATGGCCATATCATTAAATCCACCAATCACTATTACTTATTGAATTAATCAAGTTTTTCTCTTTCCAATATGGTTTTCCAGGGAGTCTCTCTTCCCCCCTACACTATAATTATAAAAAACTTGAATCTTTAACAAAAGTACAATGATTAATTTAACTTTTCTCATATATATGGATACTCACTTAAAAATTCATTTAATGATTTTAAGATAACCATAGCTTAATATTCAAGCTGTATGGTATCTAACTAGAGTCAAATACACCACATATTCTCCCTCATACATTGTAAATTTCTCTTTGGTTTTATCATAATTGCATTTGTGAGAATTGTGATTCCTTCACATAGGAAAGATAATCCATACATCTCATTGCATCCTCACAATGAGTCCTACATGCAAGTCATACATGTAAATGTACAACTCAAGTAATCATATTCTTCTCATATATGCATTACTTGTTATCAAGATTTAATATTGCATTAATATGCTGGCCATGCTTTACCATGATTATCAATTATTTAACTATCCTGCTATGCATATTTGCAAGCATCACTTTTCAATCATGATATAAAGTCGTTGTGTCCTCATAAGAGCATTCAACCACAACTTAAGTTTTGAAAACTTTCACAATATATAATAAAAATTTTAAGTTCCTTATCTATGAGGGGACATAATAAAAGTAACTTATTAACATTAATAAACATGTTAATTCTTCACTTTAGCATTGTTCTATGCATGCAACATACCAGAGAAACTCCTGGTAACCATATACCATATATGCTCCCCTGCGCATCATCTCATCATTAATCTATAATCAAAGCTTATTTGTTGAAGGGTCTATATGATAGCAGCAATAAGTGAAACAACCATAATACTTATGTTCACATTACTTATGACCACATTGCATGCGATACTCCTCAATGTATCAAATCCTCATCAGTCTCGACTCAAAGAAACTATAACTTTCTAAATCAACACATCATAGCAATATGAGATGATTAGTAATATAGCACACCACCAGAAGGTAGCTGTTTCCCAACCCATTGGACCTGCTTTCTAAAGCCCTGCGTTCCTTGGCCCTGCTTTCTCCAGACCCGGAACTTTCTCATAAGCAAGCACTTTCCCACCAGCTACTTTCTATCTAGGCCCTTGACTTTCTCTTTAGAAATAACTGAACTAAGGGATACAGATAGGAGGGATACAGATAGGAGGGATACAGATAGGAGGGATACAGAGGCCATTTCTCTATTTCCTTGGCTACTAGAATTCTTTGTCCCATCTTTTAATACCATAATCATACATATTTAATACAAGGTCTATCATAGTTATTTTAAACCACTTGTATATCATGGTATAAAGTTTTTTGGTGCTCCGAAATCATTCAACAATAACTTGGTTTTATAATTTTCATATAGTTGTAAGGATTAAAACCTTCTCGTTTCCTCATCTAGCCCTACTATACCTCTTTCAAAATATCTTAAATCTGTTGTTTTAAACATGAGAGATGCTCACAGTCTTGTCATGCATACCTTTTCTTCTCATAGTAAACACATAACAATCCATACATACATGTTCAACGAGGATATGATACAACCTTCAAGGATTAATGTAATTCAAGTGAAAGTATTCATATTCTTATGGGAGCATATTTAAAAAAAAACTCACATAACTCTACTCACAAGTCTATGTAGTTTATTATTCCTCATGTTTTATGCATGGAATAAAATAACTTATGTACTGGTACCCATGCTTATGTGGAGTTTGTTTTTACCTCAAATGTCCTCATATCATTTAGACTTGAACTATTTGCTTAAAAAATAATTAAGCATGCTGATTCAAAACAACATCTTATGCAAACTGTGACATGATTACATAATGACCAATTAAAACATGCATCTTCCATGCTTCTGCTCGGATTCCTTTAGTAGGTCGAGACCCAAACACCCATCTCATAACATAATCTGTTATGGAAGAGCGACTACTACTATTCACTTGTTACTAGGGTTCTGAGCTACGAATGAAGCTGAGCGAGGATGGATTTATATAGACATCGATCCTCTAGAAACAAATGCAGATGCAACAAAAAAATCATGCTTGTTGAGAATACCATAACTATAGGGTGAGTGTGTTATCTCTATAAGTGGTGCTAACTAGAGCATACACAGAGTAAGGCTGGGGTTTATACTTGCGGTGAGGACTCCAATCGAAAGTGTGAGTCATCCTCAAAGAAAATATTCATACATATATATGCCATTCATATATATATATATATATATATATATCCTTCAAATCGTGAATGGTCGGATCAATCGGTGTGAACCTTGTACTGCATAACCCATAATCAATCTGATTCAGATTCTAATAAAATCATTAGAAATAAAAAGAATAAATACCCATACCATCTTCGAATCCACATAAATTTACTACAACAAAGGGTTGGAGTATTCAGTTATCCGGAACTTCTTGCTCCCTTAACTAGACAAAATGTGAGGTTTGAAGCTGCACATAACTATGCATAGATAGTATTAATTCCATTGATATACCCACTATGCAGTGCATTCACTCACATAGAAAATCTAAGGGCATCACTGAGACCACAGCCAACTGTTGTACTATGCTCCTCAACGAAACTCAGAGAACAAATGACAGATTTCAATCTAACTAGCCAAACTTTCTTGAGGATCGATTTTTCTCACTTTTTTATGTGCATCGGAGGAGAGAGCATTTGATTGAAATCAGGATAAACATTATCCACTTTTCCGGTTTTTTACTTCCACATTTATGTTTATCACAAGGATAAGGTTGTGACCTACTATGGGTGAGGATGCCCTCGAGGATAACCATTATCCACTCATTGTGTTTCTAGCCCACTCGATAATTGATCGACCACCACGTTAAAAAGAAACAACAGTCTTTTCTTAATTCGCTTATCGACACAACCCGAAATCTTGCTTCTTTACCATAATTTTCTCCTAAAACTCAGAATAAAAGACACCCCTCCACGTTAGTATGGCTTATGTTGGTTAGAAAATGGTTGTAGATAACTCTTATTGAGATCCTCTTACCATTTCTGATAAATAATACGTTTAATTTCGTTTCTGACTGCTTTTACTATCATGTCCATGGACAATGCGTCTATATCTGTAATAAGTTTAATAATTTTTTTTCATTGCTTGCTTTTATCCACATGTCACTCATTATCCTCTGGGGGGGGAGGGGTTAATCCATCCTCCCACAACTGCCTTCATTTCAACGAACTATTCCGAGAGGGTGACGAAAGGAAATGATGAATTTCCTTAGTTACATAATTTTGGTGCTTTTGAACGTGATGTTTCTTAAACACTACCCATAAAACATGGGTCTACAACCAACCCTGACTTGTGTACATGATCTATAGAAGATATCCCTAATGTATTCGAAAAGAATCACAACGCATGTGGAATACGCATCACACCTATTCATCGAGCGCCCAACCACATGGGAGAAGAAATTGTATGGTGAATGACACGTTTCTGCAAATGTATAGATGATTAAATTATCTAATTTTCCATGATTTTCTCCAGAACAATAAGAGCTAGCTTTTGGCTATTTGCATAACGTGCACAGAAGCCTCATTTGTGTGCCTCGATTTGTAGTTTCGATATTAGCTCTTCCCATGATTCCTCAATTACCTCTTCTTCTCTTCCGTCGAGGAGCTTTTCCACATAGTTCACATCACCATATTCTACATACATTATTTTAGTACATTTCTTATTTCCCATTGTTGGGGATTTTTAATGAGAAAATCCCAAAAACACATAAAAATAAACTCCACAGAGGCAATGCTCTGTTTCTACCTTTCCAGGATCTTTTTGAGCACAGGGAAGCTTAAAATTTTTTTACTGAGGAACAGAGTATTTCACCACCATAAATCATTTCCATTCATTAAAATATATGCCTGATACATATTCATCCTCTTTTACTGAGAGGGATTCACCAAAATACATTTTACAACAAAAAACATTTACTCTGTCTCCATATGAGAATTTACACTGCTGGAAAAATTCCCATTTACATTTACTGCTGTAAAAATATTTTTACACACTGCTGTAAAACAAAAACAAATTACATATGCATCCAAAACAAATGCGCTCCACCATTTTCTTTATGCACTGCTGTGCAAAACCACACATGGTTTTTCGCTACTCAGTTTTACGATGGCCAACACCACCATTACAACCCACGAGCTCTTTTCATTTGGCTCGCACACTTCTCTTTCGCTGCTGCGCTCTTACATATCTCCCATGTGCAACCAAAATAACCACGAGCATATATCTCTTAACTCGCTAAAAAAAAACATACTATACTACTATGGGTTTTTCAATACATATGGTCAACGACAAATTAAATACATGCCGTATATAAAAACTAAATGCATTACCTACACCTATGACAAAGCATTAATAAAGGTATGGTCAACCAAAACTTAGATTTACTCCACGCAACATAGTTAATGTTTGTCGTATGCAGATTCGTATGCAGCTTCGGACAATCAACGGACGAAAACACTGGAGACAATCGAACGGCGGACGGAGATATCGGAAGATCATTTTCTGCAGAGCTTTATGTCCCGAGAATGTCAGACATGGTGACGTAAGGGGACAGCCACGCGCCAACTCCAAATTTTCTCGGGCTCAAATATACGGAAAGTCCCTTTACCGGAAAGTGACCCGAGAACTCTCAGGCGGGATTGGTGAACAGTTTCTGGCGGTTTTGGGTGAGAACGTCTGCGTTGAAATTAGCTTTCAACACTCCCCTTTAATTTCAACAGCTGGGCGTTCGGTCATACCCAGACACTTTCTCAAAAATTCAAAGCTTTTCTGATCCAATGGCTTTGTCAAGATGTCTGCTACCTGTTCTTGAGTCCTGCAATGTTCTAGGACAATTTCTCCATTGTTCACCAATTCTCTGATGTAGTGAAACCTTGTATCAATGTGTTTCATTCTCTTATGAAACACTGAATTCTTTGACAATGCAATAGCTGAGCTATTGTCACAAAAAATCACTGTCGCTTTTGTCTGCTCTTGGCCTAAGCTTCTCAACATTCTTCTCATCCACACTGCTTGACATGCTGCTGCTGTAGCTGCCACATATTCTGCCTCTGCTGTAGACAATGCTACTATGGACTGCTTCTTAGAAGCCCATGAGATGGCTCCTGAACCCATGTTAAAAACATAACCGGAAGTGCTCTTCCGATCATCTACACTTCCAGCCCAATCACTATCTGTGTACCCAACCAAATCTGAATGTTCTGAGGCATGATATAGAATTCCAAACATTTTGGTATCTTTGACATACCTCAAAATTCTCTTTGCTGCCTGCCAATGTGCCTCCTTAGGCCTCTCCATGAACCTGGAAATTAAACTAACAGCATACATTAAATCAGGCCTAGTTACTGTTAAATACATAAGGCTGCCCACAATGCTTTTGTACAGGCTAGGATCAAAATCCTTGCTGCTGTCCTCTCTGCTGAGTTTTAATCCCATTATTGTGGGAGTGATCGCTGCCTTGCACTCTTGAATGTTAAATCTGCCCAATACTTGATTTACATATCTTGCTTGTGAGATAAAAATTCCTTTTTCATTTTGATCTACTTCTATGCCTAAGAAGTATCTCAACAAACCCATGTCAGTCATTTCAAATTCATCCTTCATGACTGATTTAAAATTCTCAATGAGCTGATCATCATTACCTGTGAAAATCACATCATCAACATACAAGACAACAATTAAAATTTTACCATCTTTTTCTTTGATGTAGACGGTGGGTTCTCCTTCACACTTGTCGAATTCATTATCCAATAGATAAGAATCTATCCTGCTGTACCATGCTCTTGGCGCTTGCTTCAGCCCATAAAGAGCCTTCTTCAATTTGCACACTTTGTGCTCTTCACCTTTCTTCTCATAGCCGAGAGGCTGTTCAACATAAACCTCTTCCTTTAACACTCCATTTAGGAATGCTGACTTCACATCCATTTGGTAGACTTTCCATTTGTTTTGAGCTGCTATGGACAACACTGCTCTCATGGTTTCCATTCTTGCAACCGGTGCGAAAGTCTTCTCATAATCTCTCCCATACTGCTGCTTGTACCCCTTGACAACCAGCCTTGCCTTGTGCCTTTCTATCTTGCCTTCAGCATTACTCTTGGTCTTGTAGACCCATTTCAAACCAATGACTTCTTTGCCTTTTGGTAACTCAACCAAATCCCATGTTTTGTTTCTCTCTATGGCATTGATCTCCTCATCCATAGCTTCTATCCATTTCTTATCTTTAATTGCATCCTCGAAATGAATAGGATCATCAACATGACAATACAAGGCAAATAAGGATTTCATTCCTTCATCATAAATGTCACTTAGATTTCTAAACTTCTTACCTCTTTCATTTGGTGTGCAAGTGCTTGATGATGCACTTGAGTTTCCTCCTTGTGGTGTGCTTGGAGAAGCACTCTCATTTATCCTCAATGGTGTACCTTGCTGTTCTTGTGTTGGTGCTGTTGTTTGGGGATTCATTTCAGCCACCTCCTCTTCATCCTCATCATGAGACAAATAGTTTTTAACATTCATTGTTTTCTCTATGCTTCCATCCCAAGCTTCTTCCTCAATGAATTGAACATCCCTGCTTACAAAAAATTTCTTGGTAGATGGGATATACAGCCTGTAGGCTTTGGATTCATCACTGTATCCAATGAAGATGCATTTCTCCCCTTTGCTATCCAACTTCCTCCTTAGCTGATCTGGTATGTGTGCATAGGCCACACATCCAAAAACTCTCATGTGGGTGACTCCTTGCTTTCTCCCACTCCATGCTTCTTCTGGCACTTTGTTCATGACTGCTTTTGTAGGACACCTGTTCAATATATAAACTGCACTATGTACAGCTTCAGCCCAATACTCATTCAGCAAATGCTTTGCCTTCAGCATGCTCCTCGCCATATCCATGATGGTCCTGTTCTTCCTTTCAGCAACTCCATTTTGCTGTGGGGTGTACCTAGCTGTAAACTGTTTATGAATTCCATTTTCTCTACAAAACCTTAGGAATTCCTTGGAGATATACTCACCTCCTCTATCAGTTCTCAAAACTTTTATATGCAGCCCGCTTTGGTTCTCCACAAATGCCTTGAAATTTTGGAATTTCTCAAACACTTCACTTTTGTTTTTAAGGAAATATATCCAAGTCTTCCTTGTAAAATCATCAATGAATGTTAAGAAATATAGGCTGCCTGCTAATGATGGAGCTTGCATTGGTCCACACAAATCTGAGTGGATAATCTCTAAGGGTGCCTTTGCCCTTATGCTTTTCCCTGATGGAAAACTTTCTCTATGTTGTTTGCCCAATATACAACGTTCACAAAGGCTGTCCGGCTTCTCTATCAATGGTAATCCTCTTACCATTCCTTTCCTGCTCAACAAGTTTAGACCTCCAAAATTGAGATGTCCAAATCTCAAGTGCCATAACCAATTTTCATCCTTTGGCATGCTGTGGAAGGCCTCTTGGGTGACTGCTGCCATTTCCTTCTTGTTCTTCAAGTCTGCCCTGATCCGGAGAGGGAACATCCTGTTCCTTGTCATCTTCACTTCAGCAATGCATCTTTTGCTGGGTGGTATATCCATGATGGTGCACACATCATTTACAAAGTAAACATTGTAACCCTTTTGGACAAGTTGTCCAATACTCAAGAGGTTACATCTCATTCCGGGGACATAGTAGACATCTGCTATGGTTTTCCTTTCTCCTTGTTTTGTAAATATTTTTACCTCCCCTTTTCCCATAACAGAGACTTTGCTATCAGTTCCTAGTGTGACTTCTGATTTCAAGTTTTGATTTAAGGCTGAGAAGAGGGCAATGTTTCCTGTCATATGGTTGCTGCAACCTGAGTCTAAAAACCATATGTCTTCACTATGTGTTTCAGCCATGTTACAAGCTAACAGGACATTTTCTTGACTGTTGTTTTCTCTTGTAACATTTGCATTTTGTCTACTGTTCATATCATGCTGTTTCTTTCTACAATCACTTGCATAATGTCCATACTTTTTGCAATAATAGCATTGAACATTAGATTTATCATACCTTTGTCCTTGAGCATGATACTGTTCTCTTTGTTGGCTGCTGCCTTGACCTTGGTTATGATTTGGATTGCTGCCTCTTCCTTGTGCATTTGATGAGCTGTTCCTTCCTCCTCTGTTCTGGCTTCTGCCTCTTCCTCTTCGATTTCCTCTTCCTTGACCTCTTCCTCTTCCAAAGGACATCTGGGTCTTGAAGGCTTGCTCAAGAGATGAGTTTTCATTCCTACTCAACCTCTGCTCATGTGTTATCAGTGATGCATGTAGCTCATCAACTGAATAGTTTGAGAGATCCTTTGTCTCTTCAATGGTGGTGACTATGGCATCAAACCTTGAGGGTAAGACCCTCAATATTTTCTCCACAATCCTTCTATCTTCAATGGTTTCTCCATGAGTTCTCATTTGTGTGATTACACCAATCACATGTGTGAAGAATGAGTCAATGTTATCTGACTCCTTCATGTTCAAGTTCTCAAAATCCTTTCTCAACAATTGTAGTTTTGTTGTCTTCACTCTCTCCATGCCTTGATAGGCTGTCTTGAGGGTTTGCCATGCTTCATTTGCTGTCTTAGCTGCTGCTAACCTTGGAAACACACTCTGGTCTACTGCTAGATACAACAGCATACAGGATTTTGAATCCTTCTTCCTATTGCTCTTCAGCTGATCTCTCTCTCCCTGAGTTAATGCATTGAACTCATTTTCATCTACTGGTTCTTCAAACCCAGATTCAACTATTTCCCATAAATCTTGAGAGGCAAACAGGGCTGTCATGGTTATTGCCCAATAATCATAGTTTTTCCCATTAAAATGTGGGAGCTGGGTGTTAAACATACCCATACCAGTGCTTGTGCTGGCCATTCCTTGCATTCTGATCTATGCCTCTAAATCCTTGACTGTGTTTAAAACAACTGACTGTTTCTTCAGCAACACAAAAAAAACTTTGTGAAATACCTGAGTATTTTCCTGACTGAGCCTTCACTCTGCTTGAGAGGTTTTACTGCTGAAACAAGCTCCTCCCTTCAGCTTCTTTGTCACCTTCAAAGAGCCTAAGCCTGCTTTGATACCACTGTTGGGGATTTTTAATGAGAAAATCCCAAAAACACATAAAAATAAACTCCACAGAGGCAATGCTCTGTTTCTACCTTTCCAGGATCTTTTTGAGCACAGGGAAGCTTAAAAAAATTTTACTGAGGAACAGAGTATTTCACCACCATAAAACATTTCCATTCATTAAAATATATGCCTGATACATATTCATCCTCTTTTACTGAGAGGGATTCACCAAAATACATTTAACAACAAAAAACATTTACTCTGTCTCCATATGAGAATTTACACTGCTGGAAAAATTCCCATTTACATTTACTGCTGTAAAAATATTTTTACACGCTGCTGTAAAACAAAAACAAATTACATATGCATCCAAAACAAATGCGCTCCACCATTTTCTTTATGCACTGCTGTGCAAAACCACACATGGTTTTTCGCTACTCCTCAGTTTTACGATGGCCAACACCACCATTACAACCCACGAGCTCTTTTCATTTGGCTCGCACACTTCTCTTTCGCTGCTGTGCTCTTACATATCTCCCATGTGCAACCAAAATAACCACGAGCATATATCTCTTAACTCGTTAAAAAAAAACATACTATACTACTATGGGTTTTTCAATACATATGGTCAACGACAAATTAAATACATGCCGTATATAAAAACTAAATGCATTACCTACACCTATGACAAAGCATTAATAAAGGTATGGTCAACCAAAACTTAGATTTACTCCACGCAACATAGTTAATGTTTGTCGTATGCAGGTTCGTATGCAGCTTCGGACAATCAACGGACGAAAACACTGGAGACAATCGAACGGCGGACGGAGATATCGGAAGATCATTTTCTGCAGAGCTTTATGTCCCGAGAATGTCAGACATGGTGACGTAAGGGGACAGCCACGCGTCAACTCCAAATTTTCTCGGGCTCAAATATACGGAAAGTCCCTTTACCGGAAAGTGGCCCGAGAACTCTCAGGCGGGATTGGTGAACGGTTTCTGGCGGTTTTGGGTGAGAACGTTTGCATTGAAATTAGATTTCAACACCCATCAGTTTTATGGAGGTATTAGCAACCTTAGACTTGGTCGTAGTCTTAAATTGGTCAGCTGCTGAGGAAACCCTGTTCTTCCAATAATGTTAACAATAACTTATTGAACAAAACGAATGCATTAATTTAACATCATGATGCTCATTAGCCATACTATTCGATATTCCTATACATAAATTGAAGGCGTATTCCATGTTTGAACTATGCTAGAATCGATATTGTATGCCAACATAAATACAAAATAATAACATTGTACCTCCTGTCCTAAGAGCCGAACAGGCATACCACATCAGCTAGCTCAGGATCAATTCCTAACCAAACAAACCGTCCATACCACAGCTTAACAATCTAGGGTTTTTGTTGGCAAATCTGAGTACCTTATCCTTGAACCCACCAATTTTATTAACACCCTTCCTTCACAAGAAGTCTAGGATTTGTTAGGAATTAATTGTTACAATAAATCCAATTTTCTAAATGCATTCAAAAACTGTGACACATATCGAAATCGCCCATTTCTCGTCAATCAACAGATTGCTTGATATAATAACATTTTATATACGTGGATATATATAAGTTATTCCTTCCACCTTAAGGTACATCTTTTAAGATTTAGGGTTAACTTTTAAGGAATTCTAAGTTCCTTTGTGTGTCCCTAATCATTATGATTTCAACCCTTTATAGGTTTCATGTTATTTTTTTCTTATGAAATGTTTATAGCTGACCCTTTTTGCAATTATTTATCTCATAGATGACACGCAATTTAGGAGCTTTCACTCCTCATTAAACTATTATTGTTGTTAATATTAGCTCAGAATTTCCTTTGCGAAAATCAATTTAACATGTAAAAGACATGGCTTCTAGTACGGAGGTGGATTGCTCCATAGGTTGCAATGTTTGAACCAATGGCTCTGATACCATATTTAACATACCCCCTGAGCCTACCCTGGAAAATAGCTACTAGGCTCCATAAATTTAAAATTTTGCCTCAAATACAGTGAAAATTCATCAGTCACCACAAGTATAGTGACTCCATCATTGTATGCACAATGATTATCCCTACATCTATACTCACAAACATAACTACTAAAAAACACCAACATAAGGAATCATAGACCCTAGGCACAATATTACATGCTCTTTAGATTAGCCCTTAGGAATCGATCACAACCTGGAGAAAGGAATGAATCATGGCATCCACCCCAAAAACTTCTTCAAGGTCTCCATGCAAACATTAATAGAATATTATCTTGCATTTACTACTTCTAGCATGGTCATGAATCATAATTCAGTCATAGTTGAAAATATTATTGTCTTAACTTTTATGCAACTAGCCTCAATGTATAGCATAGATAATCGACACCACAGAGTATACAATTATAAACATTATACCATATTGTTCCACATGCACCAGGGTTTCATGCATAACTATTTGTCAAGTTAACTAGAGGTATCACTTAACGTTAGAGGCATCCTATGATCCTTTACTGAACATAATGATGATCAAGTGTAGATTTAATAGCTATGTTGACATTCCTATATGACCATCTCAGAAAGACAACTTCATAGAAGCATTAACGAAATCATTAACATAAATACATTGTCGTTATAATTGTCCAAATCCTATAGCATAGTCAACCAAAATAATGACATATATCTTCTGCACAAAACGCCTCAGTGGATGCAATCACTCCATAAGGAAAAATGCATAGCATAGATAATACAAACCTTAAGCTGTATAATGTCAAGCGATGGAGCAGATATATGTATATATCTATATGCTACCTCATGCATAGTTGTTCACCTTCGATATAACACATATATTAAAAGAGATGACAACATATCAATTAATGCCTCAAACTCACATATTATGTTCTTTTACTTTATTTAACTTGGACTACATTAATGTGCCACAATTGTCACATGCATCCATCTAAAATCATCTCATCAAACCATGTATGTAGTTCTTTTAAACATTCACATAACGAGGAATGCTCAACAAAATTCTATGATATGCTTAAAGGAATTTACAACATAGAGAGTAATAAAATCAACATACATAACATCGCATGCAGGTGAATCCAATTAAATCAGAAGAGAGAGAAAACATCACTTGGAGAGTGGAGCACCACCACCCAACCATGAATCACCTCTGATTCCAACCTGGGCCGAGGTTCTTTCCATGGATCAATTGCCTCCAATTGATCTATGGATTGGGTATTTAATACGCTCTTTCATGATATATTTTCCTTTAGCGGCGTCCCACTTTTAGGTGGATGTTTTATCTAGTTGCCTAGGCTTTTCTCAGAAATGCTCGCCTTTCTCTCTCACGAGGCTTTTTCTCATAAAATCTTTCCTTTCTCTCCCACAAAGATTTTATGTTTTTCTTTATGCATATTTATCTCCAGTCCATCCAACTTATGTAGAATTACATCTAAAAGCTTTATCATGAAAGAATTATCCGATCCCATTCCTCAATGGGATTTGGTAAGAATCTCATCTCCTGGTGTCTCTCTTTTCCAAGTGATTAATTTATTAATTTATTTCTTGAGTATTTACTTTTCATATTACACATCAAACCTAGCTTTCCTCAACTTAGATTTGCAATAGTTTGACACACAAGGGAGGGGTGTTACACTCAACACTAACTTGTTTGCATACATGATTTTCCTTTTGGCGACGCCATACCTGTTCTTTAACTCACCACCTACTGACCCCGCAACCAAGATATTGTGAAGGTGCATCGGAGAGCTGGCCTTCTTAACTACCATCTTGTGAAGGCACCTCGAGAAGTTGGCCTTCTTAACTACCGTTTTAATGCTCTAACATTTGGTACCACCACAATATAATGTCGTCCTTATGCATTCATTCATGGGATATGACATGAAGAATTGTGATGGTTTATGCAAATTCGACCATGTTCTAATAACACCCGAGTATTAGCCTAACCATTTGCCAGATGGTTATTGTCACGCAACATCTGGAACAATTGAACTTTTTCAATTTTTCTTAACAAATATATAATCCTTACTATGATTGAAGAGGTTTCATCTTCTAGGAGATTGGCATTCTCGATAAGCTTAATACATTTTTGTATGATCATCATGGAATCTCTAACTATATACAAAGTTTTGATACCATTATCCAAACTTATTTTCAATCCTTTCAAGAGTGAAAGGTCTTCCACGTGATTATTGGTAGTTATGCCAAGATTCCATGCATACTTTACTTCTATTTTTTCTTTGAGGTTGATGATTACCCCTTCTGTCTTTTCTTCGAGGTTAATGATTACCCCTCCTGCTACAGCCTCCCCTTAAAAAAGCCAAAATTATTAAGGAATTATGTTATTTCTATTTTTATTAAAATTTTGATATGTTATTTGGGTTTATTTTAAATAATTAAGAAAAATGATTATCATTTTCTCTATTAAAATTATCCCACTAACAATCTGTGTACTAAACTTATCTCTCTCACAAATAATATGTTAAATTCATATTAAATATACTATCATATAAATAATGTAGAAAAATTCTAACCTTTCCCTATGGACCAAAATGA
Organism: Pinus tabuliformis; assembly: GCA_031772625.1. Lineage (NCBI taxonomy): Eukaryota > Viridiplantae > Streptophyta > Pinopsida > Pinales > Pinaceae > Pinus > Pinus tabuliformis. The sequence continues at coordinate 194,813,733 of CM062804.1, read as the reverse complement.
TCATGATACTTAATCATATTAAAAATAATAACAATGAAAGAAACTTTGACCATTAAAAAAGGTTCACTCCAACGAATTTTAAATAAAATGTTTTATGGATTCATGTAACTAAAAAGCATCTCACTACCGATCATATTATTTTTCAAAACATTTAAACGAAATATCATGAACATCACTTGGTATTCATAATGCTCACATAATTCCAATTGGAATTCGTGCATAGACACGAGACAAGTATCAAAATGGATCGATGATTGTTACATGAACATAAAAATGTCATTATGAAAGCGGATCGATGACTGGTACATAAACATAAAATGCCAATGCATCTAAGTTGATAATTACCTTCAATTCCTTGCATTACAATCACCAATTACGAGCAAAATCACAACTTTCATCATGACAATGCCAAATGCGCACATAAAGTCGCGGGAAAGGCTGCCTCCATGGCTGAAAAACAATAAACTCGTGCCACCAAGTAACAACGCGATGGAAACGAGGGGAAGCCACCAGGTGAAATTAGCGGGAAGAGACTTCTTGATCTTGTTTACAAGAGATTTTATTTCCTCTCTCATGAGCACATTCGTCAAGTCCTTTCCAAATTTGGAGATGAAAGTGTTAAAGCGTTCTGCCATTATGCGTAAACCCGCTGCCTGTTCTGACTCTTAAGACACTCCATTTATAGCCACGACTGGCGTGTTGGCACATTGATCTTAAAGAAATTTCACTCGAACGAATTTCGATCATAAAAAATTTCACTTCCACAACTTGACCTCACCTGACCTCATATGTGATAGATAAAGCGTACAAATTGTATAACCTTGTCACAAAGAAGATCATAATTAGCGGAGATGTTGTGTTCAAATAACAAAGGTTAGGGAATGTAACTGTAGACAAAATAGTTGATGCGCTAGTGCCACTGATGGAAGAAGATGATGTAGCAGAAAAGGAGCAACAAGAATCACAGGGGAAGACAGCAAACAGAGACACACCGACAAAGACTCCAATACTTTCAGAGAAACATGGATCTTCAAGTAGATCTACAAATTGAGGTTCCCCTAACAATCAATCTGGAGATGAACCAAACAATGGTAAGAGAAATATGAGAAGTATGAAAGATATTTATGATGATTTGGATGTTAATTCAAATTTTGCATTGTTTTAATTTCAACCTTCTTCGTTTCAAGAAGCAATCAAAGATGAAAATTGGGTGCAAGCTATGGATGAAGAAATTGAAGCTATTGAAAAGAATGATACATAGGATTTGTTGATTTGTCGAATGAAAAAGATCTCATTGGTGTAAAGCGGGTGTACAAGACAAAGTTGAATGAGAAAGGTGAAATTGATAGATTTAAAGCTAGACTTGTAGAAAAAGGATTCTTGAAGTAACCAGGGATAGATTTTGGAGAAACATTTGCTTGGTAGCCATATTGGATATTGTAAGAGCAATTCTAGCCACTTGAGCTTAGAACAAGTGGAAAGTATTTTAGATGGATGTGAAATCAACATTCATGAATGGAATTCCATAAGAAGAAATTTATCTGTAGCAGCCTCCAAGATATGAAGTTGAAAGTAATGAAGAGAAAGTTTATCAGTTGAAGAAAGTGCTCTATGGACTAAAGCAGGTGCCTAGAGCTTGGTATAGTAGAATTTACAGCTAAATGATCAAGAATGGATTTTGCGGAAGTGACATTGAACGTGCATTGAACCTACCTTGAAAAAAAAGGTAAATGAGAATGAACAAATTTTAATTGTTTACTTATATGTTGATGACATGATTTTTATAGGTGATTTTGAGTTAGATGAATTTAAAGCAGCCATGATGAAAGAATTAGAGATGACAAAAGATTGGTTCGTAGCCTCATGTATCTCATCGCTACAAGATCGGATATCATGTAAGGAGTGAGTTTGATTTCTAGATTTATGGAGACTTGAAAGACACACATCTGAGTGTAGGAAAGAGAATTATGAGATACATAGTAGGAACTAGAGATTGTGGCACAATGTATGGAGGCCAAAAAAAGAAGGATTTGATTCAATACATAGATAGTGATTTTGTAGGAAGTTTGGATGATACGAAGAGCACTTCTAGGTTTGTTTTCCATCTTGGTTCAGGTTTGATTTCATGGGAATTTAAGAAACATGCCATTGTGACACTTTCATCAATAGAACAAGAATATGTAGCAACAACATTAGCATCAATTCAAGCACTGTGGTTAAGAAGATTATTTGATTGACACAAGCAAAAACAATAAGCATCAACAACAATATATTATGACAACACCTCAACGATTGCACTATCTAAGAATAGTGTGTTTCATCAGAAGAGAAAGCATATTGATACTAGATATCACTTTATTAGAGAACTTGTGAGCAATGGAGAAGTTCATTTGAAGCCTTGTAAATCCATTGATCAATTGGTTGATATATTTATTAAGTCATTAAAAAAATTTGTGTTTGAGTTTCATAGAAGAAACTTGGGTGTTGTATGCCTAGTTGAGACATAGACCAGCAAGCATGTTTGAGTTGTCATGAGTCATGTTTTAGTTTAGCAGTGGTAATAAAGGGGGAGTGTTAAAATAAGCTAATTACTCCCAAATGAGGAGTTGGCTAAAATTAGAGAGTCAGTGAACTAAGTGCTGAGTATTGAGTGTTGGAGTTTTGAGTTAAGTCGAGTTAACTCATAGACAACTTTTAGTGTGTAGTTGCATGTCAAGATATTTTAGGGGAGTTGTTAGCAGGAAAATGTTAGATACCCTTCACTGGGTTCATTCTAAAAATCGAGTTTTGTTGATCAATAGAAGAGCCGCAACTCATGTGTTTTGTGTGAATTTGTGTTTTATCTCCTCTACCTTTTCGAACGGAGAATATTTTTTTTCAAATTAAAAAGCATCTATTTATCACCAACACGATATTATTTATACGATATTATTTATAGTCAACAGCTACCCACCTTGTGTAGAGCCTTGATATTCTACTATTCTGGTCGTAACAGTAAAATGTTTTTCAAGAATCGCAGATTCGCCTCGAGACCAAATTGGTGAAAAAATGGCAGATTCGCATCGAGACCAAATTCGTGAAAAAATGAAAGATGTAGAATTATTTAGTGGGCATCCCTTGGACTAGACGAAGCACCACTATAATGCCACTTCAATCATAATCTAGAGAAATTATCTCATACATATTTGTAGTGTTTCAATTCCTATTAGATATATTAAAAAACATTAAATTAAATTTGATATAATAGCATAAAATTTTAATTTTAATAAAAAGGTTATGACATCATTTCAATAAAGATAAATCGAAATAGACAACCATTAAATTATTTTTTATTTAGTAGCATAAATTTATAATTTTAATAAAAAATATTTTATTTTTTTATTTAATAGCATAAGATTTTAATTTTAATAACGAAAATTTATGGCATCATTTTAATAACGCCAGACCGGAAAAGGTGAAAATACTAAGGCATTTTGACCTTTTATATGAGAAAATATTTTCATACTGAGAGAATCAATGAATCTGAATATTAAATAAATATAAAATTGGATTTATATTTCTACCTTATAAGATTTATATTTATAATTATAAATTTCATTTTTCTTCACATTTTACATCTATTTATATGTAATGTTAATAAGAATGAAGTTTTACAATATTGATAAGGATTAATTGAGTTTTTTTTAGCTTTTACATATTTAGAATTATTTTTTTTCAATTTTATAAATATGTAAATATTTTGACAATCTTCCGTACCGACCCAATCCCTTCATATATTTAAGGAAAATCTCTCACATTTCCCTTTTTTAGGTAGAAAGAATGTGTATCCATATCATCTTATTTATATAGTTAAGGGAAACCCCTCACATTTCCATTCTTTTAGGTAGAAAGAATGTGTATGACTATCATGTGATTTATTAATATATGTAATGATCCATATGTTTGACCAAGTCTACATTCTTTAATCAATTTTAGAAATATGTTAAAGGGATAGTTATAATTATGATACTGTCCAATTCTCTATATAAACTATTGTTAATGATGGCAAGTGAAATGAATAAAGGCATACTACTTTCAATATTGTGTAATACCTATCACATCCTACGACATAACAAGGTTTCGTAGTAGGTTCATAAGACTCGTAAAATAGAGGAGAGGAGATATATCATCTAGAAGAGATGAAAATTTTGTTTGAGTTCGGCTTATAACAGTATATTGTAAGGTTCACTAAAAATTTGTTTTATAACTTACCAAATCCATCATTGAAAATGTAATTTGTTTTTGCGTGGATTGAGGTGGAAGAAGGTAATTCTTGTAAATATTATGTATGTTTCCTTAAGAAAGGTGTTGAAAATTTTGATAAGATTTAAATATTCATATTGAGCTTCTCACCACATTGTTGAGAATGATGTCCTAGTGAGGTAGAGATGATTTTTTAATACAGTTGGAAAGGAACGGTTTTTGGATATACATATTATTTTTGTGAGAAGAATTCAAGGGAAAACAATATTATACTCTGCAGATCAAAGAAGAATCTAAAAAGGGTTTGGATGGTAATGACATTAAACCAAAATCATTTTATACTAATGCTGGGTTGAACAGGGAGTAGTTATACTAGGAGGAAAAAGCTAAAGAAGGAAAAGTAAAATTTGTTCTTTCTTTGTCTAAGAATAAAATTTGAGAAGTCACAATAATAACATAGTTTAGAAGTATGTGTTTTTTTAGTGTTCATGATGCAATAACATTTATCTTCCAAGTCAAAATACATTTTGACTAGACTTAGGGGTCTTTCATTTACCAAAGGAGTTGGTTCCCTAATGTTGAAATTTGTAGCTTGGGAGGTACTCCAAGCTCCAGGGGTTCAGGAGTTGGAAGACAAAGTGCCACAAGGGCAGCTTGTGGGCTTGGAACCCAAGAAAGGGGTTTTTGCAGAAAAAATATTTTTGGGGCAGAACCATGATGGTTACATAGAATGTGATGGATGAGGATGATAGTGCTCATAAAGACGATTCCAACGCATTGAAAATCGTTTGAATCCGTTTTTTCCTTTAAGAGATATGCATTTTTGAAGTTGACATAATTAATTAATTGTTAAGTAGGCCGACTTGACAAGTATCACTACAAATGTGACATTGAGCCATTGTATGTGTATAAATACAAAGCGTATTGAGTTCATTTAGAAGCATCCATTTGTGCAACACACAAGGAGGAAGAAAACTTGTTCAAGGAGGATAATTCTCCTTGGTAGCCACAACAAGAAGAGGCTAAGGTAGCAAGGAGATCAGGGACTGTTTTGTGGGTTAAAAATGGCATCAAGTTGCTGAAAGGAAGGCTAAGTTTCTTACTCGGAAGACTGAATTAGGAGACCTCTCTCATAGGTCTGTTTAAGCATTGTTTTGTGGACAAAATTCTTGTATGGTGTTGGTTGTATAATACAGGTGGACTATGTGCTATGCCGCAGGCCATAGAACCGCAGTTAGGGTCTGCATAGAGAGGATTAAGGGCTAATATATGCCCAGAACAAAAACGTACTACATGTGGAGTCTCATTAAGGTGTGCCACAATATTTGAGAGTTGTTTGTGGACTGTTAGATGGGTTTGTAAGGTATGTTGCAACATGACTAGATGCCCTAACCAGTAACAGTATAAGCAACAATGATAGCATACTTGGAACAACAATGTTGAAGTGTGTTCAGTCACAGTGTGTGACTAGATTTGGATAAGTTTTCCTTGCAGCCTATTGGAGCCATTTATATGACATTCCGAGGTGAGGAAAATACATATTAGGTGTAGATCAGGTAATGATGAGATTGAGTGCCATAGGATTGTTGGAGGGTAGCGAGTTGGCTACCCAAAGTAGTGTTAGACAAGCTATCTTGGAGGACAAAGAGCAACTGAAGGTTGGGTGAAGGATGGTGCCAAAGTGAAGCACCTTGATGGATGAAAGTTGTTGCTAGCATGGAAGATTGGAGCTCGGGTATTGGCCAACCCAGAAGAGAATATTAGATAAACCCAAGTAAACCATGCAAAAGGACATGCACTAGTGTTAGAGGGTAGCCCTCCTGAAGTTAAGCAGAATAGGTGCGACATACCAGTAGGACAAGATACAACATAGTAGCAGTGAAGTAATTTTTTCATTGTATCTTGTAACCATAGACTGTTTTATTTATTAGTTTGGATTAATATAACGATGAATGGTGATTGTACATTATTGTACAATTTTGTTTAAAATTGTGTGTATTGTACATTGTATGATCTACTACTTTAGATTTTCTATTGTGAAAAGTAGTTTATGGTTGAGACTCTTGGTTTGGTAGCATCAGTGATTTAAGGCTCTAACCTAGACCCAAGGTCATGGAAATTCAACATGGTATCAGAGCATGTCTGAGGTACTTTGGAAGTGAGTAAATCAGAGTTGTGTGCAATGAAGTACAACATGAGAGGGATTTGGTCACATTTTGAGTGAGGGGTTCAATAGAATGTTGAAGTTGCAGGTTGGTCTCTTGGTATGAAGACAAGTTGGAAGGGTTGCCAACTACACTACTTGGAAAGAAAGGACCAAGAGGCCATCTGACCCTAAGGAGCTGGAAATATGGGAAGACTTGGGTATGAAAGCAAGGTTGATCATCCTTGATGGTGTGAAGGGTCCCTTGATACCTCATGTCTCTGGGAATAAATATGCACACAAGATGTGGATGGCTCTTCAGAATTTGTTCCAAAACAAGAACGAGAACTCGGTGCTGGTATTGGACAATAAGTTGAAATCCACCCAGATGATAAAGGGTGAAGGAATGCCTTTGTATCTAACAAGAATATCTCAGGTTCAAGATGAGCTTTCTTCCATCATGGTCAAAGTTTCAGATGCAGAGATGGTAAGGATTTCCTTGAAAGGGTTCACTGAGGAATGGAAACTCTTCATCAAGGGAATCATTGTGAGGAAGAAGATGTCAGAATGGAAAATACTATGGGACGGCTTCATTCACGAAGAGTTGCGAGATGAGGATCTTCATCCTTTCATGAAGGTAGATGAGAATGTGGAACTTCCAGCAAAAATGAAGGGTAGGCAGAAGGACTTAAGTAAAATCAAGTGTTTTGACTGTGGTGAGATGGGTTATTATGTGTCAAAATGTCCAAAGAAGGGAGATGATGAGAAAATAAAAGGGAAGAAGGTCACCCTTATTGCCAATAAGGCAGAGATGGATGAGTTGTCTAGAATATTGGAAGACGAAGAGGAGGATTTTTCTATGATTTCTCATTTCTTGCAGAGTACTATCAAAGAGTGTAGGTTTTAACCCCGTAAAAAAATTACCTGCATATAAATTCTAAAACACAAAAAATAAACAATGTGAGAGCATAACACATAAAACACATATACACAGATATTTTCCCTTGGATCCCAAAACCGGGACTACCAGCTTGATTTCTCATTATGTTCCTTTCAATGTTACAATACATATTTATACCTGTCGAAGCATCCAATACCATTGACAGAAAACCATCGCATCCAAAACCATGGACCAAAAATCATTGCGTCTAAAAACATGTGTGAAAAATCATACACAAAACCATAGGTAGGTCCACCCAACCTAATATAGGGTGGGGTTATCTACACCCCTAAAATCCCCTTGACTCCCCCTGCTATGCAATCGACGCAATGAAGGGGGGGTGGAATAACCCCCCAGTTAACTACTTGGGCTAGTCATGGAAATAATATAACACAACCCAACATTCTCCCACTTGTTGTTTTCTTTCCATAGGGGGCCACAAGAGAGTTTAGTCATTTATCCAGCCCTCCAACGCCCATTGTTTCTCTACACCAAGAGAACTTCTCAGAGCTCACAGATTTTGTCAATGCATCTACAATATTCTACAAAGTGTCCACCTTTACTAGCAACACCGTTTTGTTTTCTAACATATACCTCACAAAGTGATAATGAGCATCAATGTGCTTTGTCTTTGAATGATATGCAGGGTTCTTTGCCAAGAAAATTACACTTTGGCTGTCACAGTCTATCCTTATAGCTCCCTGTACTAACCCCATACTTGATAACAATCTTTGTAGCCAAACTACTTCCTTGCTTGCATGAGTGGATGCCATGCATTCTGCCTCTGTAGTTGATAGTGCCACTAAATATTGTTTCTTACTCATCCAATTGAAGTCACCTCCAAATAGGTTAAACACATACCCACTTGTAGATCTTCTTTGATCTAGATCTCTAGCCCTGCTTGCATCAACAAAGCCATGAATATCCAACACTCTGTCCAGTCCTAGTCTTCCTTGGTAGCACAAACCATAATCACTAGTGCCACGCAAATAGCTGGAAACCCGCTTCACTGCTGTCAAGTGCTCCTTCCCTGGTTTTGACATAAACCTACTCAATACTCCCACTGCATGTGCGATGTCTAGTTTAGTACAGACCATTGCATATATCAGGCTATCAACTGCACTTGCATATGGAACACGGGACATGTCCTCTTCCTCTTCTTGTGTCTTGGGGCACTGTTCAGCAGATAACCTCACACCTACAGGAATAGGAACCTTCACCGGTTTACTATCCTTCATATTAAACCTCTGCAGTATTGTCTCAACATACTTCCTTTGGTTTAACCAGAGCGTCCTCTTTTCCTGGCTTCTTTTAATTTCCATGCCCAAAATATAGTTTGCAGCACTAAGATCTTTCATGTCAAATTTGGAGGAGAATTGAGTCTTCAAATCCTAGATAATTGCTTTGTCATTTCCAACTAGCAACATATCATCCACATACAAGATCAGATAAATAACATGGTCACCAATTAATTTAAAACACACACAGTGATCTGCTTTGCTTCTGGTGAAGCCAAGTCCCCATATAAATGTATCAAATTTCTGATACCACATCCTTGGTGATTGTTTTAACCCATACAAAGAGTTCTTTAACTTGCATACCATTTATTTCTTACCCTTCACTACAAAAGCTTCAAGTTGCTTCATGTAGATCTCCTCTTCTAGATCCGCATGAAGAAATGTTGTCCTCATATACATCTGTCCTACTTCAAAATCAAAAGCAGCAACAACAGATAAAAGTAATCTAATAGAAGCTACCTTGGCAACAACAGAAAAAATATTACCAAAATCAATTCCTGGCACCTGGGAATAACCATTTTCTACCAACCGAGCTTTGTATTTCTCCACCTTTCCTTTGGCATTTGTCTTCTTCTTGAATACCCATTTGCTGCCAATGGATTTCCTTCCAGCCGGCAACTCCACCAGATCCCAAGCCTCGTTTTTGTGCAAAGATGCCATTTCATCAACCATGGCCTCTTTCGAGAGTTTTCCATCCTCTGAATCTACTGCCTCCTCCACAGTTCTAGGATCATCATCAATAATAGATAAATAAAAATTTGAACATAAAGCAGATGGACTATACCTTTCTGGCTGCCTTCTTTCTTGAATTGATCTTCTCACACCCGGAGTTTGTGGCTCTTCATCTTCTGATTCCTCCTCTACTGTAGAGTCTGATTCTTCCTCCTTTAGTTCAAACTCTATCTTCTCAGGTTCCTTTGGTTGGACTTCATGTTTAATAACATCTTTCACCTCTCTGAACACCACATCTCGGTTGTACACAACATTCCTTGTTACTGGGTTCCAAAGCTTATAAACCTTTAAACCATCCTTATACCCAATAAATATGCACTTTTCAGATTTACTATCCAACTTGGTTCGTTTCTCCTTTGGAACATGTACATATGCATCACATCCAAATACCCTTAGATGTGAAAGAGAGGGTTTGTTACCAGTCCATACCTCTTTTGGAGTCTTATCCTCCAACGTTGATGAAGGTGATCTATTGACCAGGTAACATGCTGTCTCCACCGCCTTTACCCAGAATTCCTGTCCTAACCCGACACCATTGAGCTTGCTTCTTGCCCTTTCCATGAACATCTTGTTCATTCTTTCTGCAACTCTATTTTGCTGAGGTGTATATAGAATAGTATTTTGTCATGCTATACCAGATATTTTACAGAATTCTTCAAATTCATTACTGCAAAACTCTCCATCGTTATCTGTCCTCAACACTGTTTACTTCTTCTCTGTCTCGTTTTCCACCAGAGCCTTAAATTCTTTAAACCTATCAAAGACTTCAGATTTCTTATTAAGGAAATATATCCATGTATTCCTTGAGAAGTCATCCATAAATGATACATAGTACATAGACTTACCCAGTGATGGAACCTTAATAGGTCCAAACACATCACTGTGCACAAGCTCTAATTTCTATTTCGCGCTCTTACAACTAGAGGGGAAATTCACCCGATTCTACTTCCCATATACACAGTTTTCATAGAATTCAAAATCCAAAGAGCTATTACTCATGCCTTCTACCATACCTTTACCATGAAGTATTAGAAGGCCCTTCTCTCCAATATGTCCAAGCCTTTGATGCCAGATCATGGTCTTCTCTCCAAAGACCACTAGATTTTCTGCTCCACTTTCGGGAACCATGGAACTGTTGCACATATCAACAACAGTGCTACCTTGCAGCTTGTATAGAGTTCCAATTCGAACTCCTTGCATCAATACCAGTGCCCCCCAAACCATCTTGCATGTATCCTTCTCGAACACTATTTTTACACTAGAATCATCTAGCTTGCTTACAGAAATCATATTTCTGGCCAATGCAAGAATATGCAGAACATCCGGAAGTGTTCTAACCCTTCCACCTTGCAACTTCAACTTTACTTTTCCACAACCAACGATTCTAGCCTTCCTGTCATCCCCCAAAAAGACATCACCACCATCATATTTCTCATACTCTCAGAACCACTCTCTATGGGGACTGAAGTGAAAGGATGCACCTGAGTCAATCAACCATGCCTCATGATCTACATGTGTACTTGAAGAAGCCAAGTACACATCCCCACCTTCATCTGAGGTGGTTTTCGCCTCTGCAGAAGGAGGATTATCACATTCCTTTCCTTTGTTAGGAGCTTTAGATTTACAGTCACTTTTGTAGTGCCCTTCCTTTCCACATTTCCAACAAACCACCTTTACAGGTTTTCTTGGAGATTTAGATCTCCCTCTAGATTTATATCTCCCATTCGATGACTTAATTTTGTTTCTGTTCTGGGACTGTCCTCATATAGACAAGGCATCACCATTCTGGCTCTCCAGATTTTTTCATCTCATCTCCTCCATTAGCAAGGATGAGACTATTTCATCAAACTGTAAGGCAGTTGCATTGCCACCTATTGCAATAACCAGACTATCCCACGAATCTGGTAGAGAACACAAAAAACTAATGCACTTATCTTCATCTGAATTTTAAATATCAACAGATAATAAATGACTTACCACATAATTAAATGCGTTCAGATTCTCTGTCACTGAGTCTCCATCTTTCATCTTTAGGTTATACAGCTTTCTCCGTAGGAACAATTTATTCACTAAAGACTTAGATTGGTACAAAGTCCCTAACTTGTCCCACAAAGCCTTCACCATAGCTTCCCCTAATACATTCAAAAATACTGAATCTAAGACACACAATCGTATTGTGCTATATTCCTTCCGATCCAACTTCTTCCATTCTTCATCGAACACTGCCGTTGGTTTAGTACCCAGATCTACTGCGATCCACTGATCTTTATTCACCAATAGATACTCCATCTTGAGTTTCCACAACTCAAAACTCTGACCATTAAATTTCTCGATCTCTATCTTTCCACTGCTCGCCATCTTCTTTCACCACCAGAATCCATCTTGCAGATATCTCACTGAACAGGTTCTACCACAGGCCCGAGCGAAACCCCTCAATAACAAAGGCATCTCCTTGAAGCCAAAACAGCTCTGATAACAAATGTAGGTTTTAACCCCATACAGAAATTACCTGCATATGAATTCTAAAACACAGAAAGGAAACAATGCGAGAGAATAACACATAAAACACATATACACAGAGATTTTCCCCTGGATCCCAAAATCGGGACTACCAGCTTGATTTCTCATTATGTTCCTTTCAATGTTACAATACATATTTATACATGTTGAAGCATCCAATACCATGGACCGAAAACCATCCCGTCCAAAACCATGTGCGAAAAGTCATGCACAAAACCATAGGTAGGTCTGCCCAACCTAATATAATGTCCAAAAACAAAAATTTTATCCCATAGAGTGCGGTTACCTACACTGCTCAAATCCCCTATGACTCCCCCTACTATGGAATCAGTGCAACGAAGGGGGGGCTTCGTCCCCCTTCTAACACCCCGATTAACTACATGGGCTAGTCGTGGAAATAATATAACACAACCCAACAAAGAGGATGGATGGTATGTGGACAATGGTGCGATGAAGAATATGACAAGGTCGCTGGATGTTTTTGAGACTCTAGTTGAATGGGATTTGAAGTTGCACATGGTGTTGAGTGACAAGAGTTAGTTGGAGATTCGATGATCAGGTGCGGTGCCATTCAGGTTGGAGATAAGATGTATGTTGAGGGTCCAGGATGTACTGTTGCTATGAAGGTTGAGGTATAATGTGCTCTCTGTCTCGATGATGGATAGGAAAGGTTTTGAGGTCTTGTTCGAAGATGGGAAGGAAAGCCTCAAGACTAGAGACTCTAAGTCTAATGGGATTGTGCTTGGAGTGAGGGAGAATGGTCTCTATATGTTGACGCACAAACCTAAGGATCATATAAAGAAGCAAGGGTAGGTCCAGGTGATCCAGGTGGATCTTGGTGGCCACCTACCAAGTCCACCTAGACCCCCACTATTGTTTCTCTCAGCATTTTCAGTTTCCTTAATTGTAGCACAACTTACTATTTTTATCAATTTTTCGGGTCCTAAACTTCTGGAGCCGTTTTGAGGCCCTAAATGACATTTTTTGGGAAATCTGGGGCAACATGGGTCCATGGACCGATGTTGCCTCCCAAAGTGGTAGTGCTCAGATAGATCTTTCTAACAAGCTATTGTATGCATCAAACGGAGATCGTATGCCAAAGTTACGACCCCGGGAAGTTGATGTACCAATTTACCCAAATGAGGCCCACAATTTGGCGTTTCATCTTCTAGGGTTAGGTTTTGGAATGTTAAGGGTTTTCCGTTGTTTCTCAACAATAAATAGGCCTTCGAGCCTCATTGTAACACAGTTCAGAAGCATGTAGCCACCACATCTCTTCTCAGAGATAAGCTACCATCGCCCTAGCTAGTTTATTTCCATTACTGTTTGTAAGCACATTTCAGTATTTTACATTAATGAAATGAAATATTATTTCTACTGCATATCTGTGTTTATGGTTATATATGTAATTTGTTGCATTCCTGTTTAAGTCTGGATCAGTGGTATCAGAGCAGTCTGCGTTTTCTCTGTTTTTCTTTGCATGTCCCCAACGAGGTCGGGATATAAGGAGTCAGGGCTTGAACTGGTCGAACCTTTGCAAGACCAGCCTCGCAAATCCCGATGGCCTCCCATGGCGGATGAGAAGAAAGATGAGGGGGTAGGAGATCTTATCAAAATCTTGCTTGAAGAAGCCCTCGAGCGACAATAGAACATGATGATTGACAACTTTGCCCAGATCCTTCAGCGGCTACCTAGAAGAGATGCATTGGCTTCCACCAGCTACTCTGGAAATGCCATGCCCTTTAAGGTACAAGTTAATTTTGAAATCCCCATATTCGAGGGTCAAATAGACATAGATGCCGTAGATAAATGGTTAAGTCTACTAGAGGGTTATTTTTCTGTTCATGAATTTACGAGTCAGGAAAAGATTGTTTTCGCTCTTCTCAAAGCAACCCCCCACGTCAAGGACTGGTGGGAAACCTACTGCGAGCAGAAGGATGAAAGTACCGGCTCACTATTTTCAGTCGCACCCACCTAGAATTCATTCTGGGATGCCATCAAGGAGCAGTACTACCTTGTCGGAAGCTATGAGTATGAATACATAAAGTGGACCACGCTGTGATAGGGAAGGGACCAAGACGTGCCGAAGTTCACCAATCTTTTCCATACCCTTCGCAAAAAGTTGGGTATCAAGGATTCAGAGCTGCATTTGATACTCAAATACCGCGGCTACCTGCACAAGTACATCCAAGAAGAAATACAATTCTTGAACATCTCCTCCCTCGGCACAGCATACCGACATGCCGTCAAGGTCGAGCAGAAGTTTAAACAAAAGAAGCGAGACTTTGGATCTACGAATCCAAAGAAAGGGAAAGGTGCCCCTAAACCATAGAACAAAGGACAAAGCCAAGGCGGGGCAGCCCAAGATAACCCGTCGAAGTTGCAAGCAAAGAACAACGCTGCGAAGCTGAAAAAGGACATGAGAAAATGTTGTGAGTTCCATAAGAGCTCCACTCACAACACAAGTGAGTGTCGGGCCAAGCAGTCACTGGTGGCTGAGCTAAAGGTTTCAGAATCAGATGCATGCTCCGACTCTGAGTCAGAACCCGACAAGGGGAATGACAAAGGGAAGCAGATCATTGATGCGGATCCCAACGCCACTGTTGCTATCGCCAAGATCTAGAAAAATGAACCCGAAGATCCAGAGGAGGAGGAGCGTCTCTTCCACTCCTAGATGTGGGTAAAGGGCTCCCCGCTACAGTTCATTGTCGATAGCGGGAGCCAAAATAACCTCATTTCGGCAGAGGTCGTGAAGCGGTTGGGCATACTGACCACAACACATCCACAACCGTACACCATCGGGTGGCTTCAAGGACAGGATCTTCGCATGAGCCAGCAGTGTCACCTTCCATACAACATCAAGCCCTTCACGGGTGAGGTATTGTGTGACATTGCTCCCCTTCAAGTTTGTGATGTATTATTAAGACAGCCATACTTTCGGAAGCGACATCCTGTGTATGAATCAAGGCCCCATGATGTTATTATTACATTGGGAAATAAGTTGTACAGGATACCGGACGTAGCACCGCCTACCACCATCTCTTTGATTACTACAAAACAATGTAGTAAGCTCATTTCCAAAACCGGGAAATTTGTTTTCCTGATGATACGCCCTCAAGGAAAGAAGAAGACGGTGGTCACGGCCTCCAGAAAGGGCCCCTCCACACGACAACTACAGATGGACAAGGTCGTGGAGGAGTACGAGGACATCTTCACCTCCCCCATATGGGTTCCTTTGCACTGTCAGGTCAAGCACTCCATCGATCTAACCCCAGGTGTGTCGCTACCCAATGGACCAATTTATCGGCGCTCTGTTCTGGAGAACGATGAAATCAAGAGGCAGATTCAAGAGCTCCTGCAAAAAGGTCACATCCGTCCGAGTTCATTGCCTTGTGGGAGCCCGATCGTGTTGGTACAAAAGAAGGATGGGACCTGTAGACTCGGTATTGACTATCGGGCACTGAACAAGATCATTGTCCGTAATAGGTAGCCAATCCTGCAGATTGATGACCTCTTGGACCAACTAAAGGGGGCAAAATATTTCAGCAAGATCAATTTGAAGTCAGGATATCACCAGGTACCAATCAAACCCTCTGATGTGTGGAAGACTGCCTTCAAAGCCAAGGAGGGCCGTTTCGAATGGTTGGTTATGCCTTTCGGATTGACAAATGCTCCTGCAACCTTCATGAGGCTAATGGATGACATCTTTCAGCCATTCACCAACTCATTTGTAGTGGTATACTTGGATGACATTTTGATCTTTAGCCAGAGTTGGGAAGAGCACCTCCACCATATCCGACAGGTTCTCCAAACACTGTGGCAACACAAGCTATGTGCCAATTTGGAGAAATGCACTTTTGGCATGACCCAGGTTCAGTATCTGGGATACATTATTGATGAATAGGGGGTGCATGTGGATCTAGCCAAGATCCAAATCATTCGAGATTGGCCATCTCCAACCACTCTGATAGAGCTCCGCAGCTTTCTAGGTCTTGCCAACTTCTACTGCAAGTTTGTGTTGGGGTTTTCTCATATCACTTGGCCCTTGAGTCAAGTCACTAAGGGAGGAGCGAAAGAATTTTTTTTTTTGGTCTAAATCTCAACATAAGGCATTCATAGAGTTGAAAGATCGCCTTTGCATGGCACCAGTGCTCGCATTACCAGATTTAAAACAACCATTTTAGGTCAAGACAGATGCCTCTGACTATGCTATTGGGGTAGTCCTTACTCAACATGGGCATCCAGTGGCATATCACAGTGAAACACTTTCAGACACAGTCCGGAAGTATCCCACTTATGATAAAGAGATGTATTCCATTGTGTAGGCCTGCCGACAATGGAAGCATTTGGGGAAGGAAACGATCATCCACACAGACCACCGACCCCTGCAGTTCATACAGACCCAAGGGAAATTGTAGAATGATCACCATCAGAAGTGGTCTACATACCTACAACAGTTCCATTTGAATATCAAGTATAAGAAGGGCAGCACCAATAATGTTGTAGATTGCCTCAGTCGACCACCGATCATGGCATTAACCACCGTGCTCAACTCTTGTGGGCACGAGACTTCTGATTGGCCACTTCTCTACAAAAGCGACCAAGAATTCAGCCACACATACCAAACACTCTTGGAGGGTCGGCATGTTCCAGATTTTCACCTCCAAGATGCCCTGTTATGCCACCTAGGTCACCTTTGTGTTCCTTCAAGCGAGTGTGTCAAGATGATTTGGGAAGCACACTACAGTCGGGCTGCTGGGCATTTCGGGGTCGAGAAAACGGTGGAAATACTGCAAAAGTATCTCTATTGGCTGAATCTTCGACAGGATGTTGGGAAGTATTTCAGATCATGTACTGCCTATGCCATTGCCAAACCAACTATCAAGAAGCAAGGCCTTTATGCCCCACTGCCTACCCCTAGTCGACCTTGGGAATCCATCTCCATGGATTACATGTCAGGCCTTCCTTCCACTAAGCATGGAAATGACTGTGTCTTTGTGGTCGTCAATAGGTTCTCGAAAATGGCTATTATGGCGGCCTACAAGAAGAATATCACAGCAGAAGCCACTGCTAAACTCTTCTTTGAACGACTGTGGGTGCACTTTGGGATCCCACAGTCCATCATCTCAGATCGGGACAGTCAGTTCCTCAGTACATTTTGGTCCAGTCTCTGGTCAATGCTAGACACCAAACTCACTAAGTCCACAGCCTTCCAAGGTGAGGAAAAGACATATTAGGTGTAGATTTGACAGTGACATGATTGGGTGCCATAGGATTGTTGGAGGGTAGCAAGTTGGATACCGAAAGTAGCGCTAAACGAGCTATCTTGAAGGATGAAGAGAAGTTGAATTTTGGGTCAAGGATGATGCCAAAGTGCAACGCCTTGATGGATGAAAGTTAGTGCTAGAGTGGAATATTAAAGCTCAGGTATTGGCCAACCCAGAAAAGCAAATTGGATTAGCCCAGGTACAACATGCGAAAGGTCGTGCAGCAGTGTTAGAGGGTAACCCTCCTGATGTTATGTAGAACAGGTGCAACAAAGCAGTAAGACAAGATACGACATAGTAGTAGTGAAGTAAGTGTGTCATTGTATAGTAACCATAGACTATTGTATTTATCAGTTGGGATTAATAAAACGAAGATTGGTGATTGTAAATTATTGTACAATTTTGTTTAAACTGTGTATATTGTGCATTGTATGATTTAATTCTTTAGATTTTCCGTTGTGCAAAGTATTTTTTGGTTGAGACTCTTAGTTTCATAGCATCAATGATTTAAGACTTTAACATAGACCCAAGGTTCTAGAAATTCAACACCTAATTTAGTGTAATTGATTAATTATTTGTATTTCCTATTTTTTTAGAAATATTGTGTAAATGGATTGAGAATGAGAAATATTATAATTAGGTCTACTTCTTAGAAGATATTTCGATAATGTATGAAATTTAGAGATATTTAAGGTCATATTAGATTTCTTGAGAGAAAATTATGGATCTAAAGGATCCTTAGGATTTGTTTGTTTATTATTTTATGGATATGAACTAACTATTTTTTTCGAAGTCCATTTTAATTATGTAAGCAAGGGTCATTAAGGGGGAAAACTAGGAAGTGTGCAGGAGGAGTGTCGAGAAGATTTTTAAGGTAAGGCTGACTATGACTGCGAGGCCAAAGAAGGGATAATTCAATATAAATCTGGCCATGGAGAGGCCTTTTATAATCTTTTTATAGAGCATATAAATTAATGAAAGAAATTCCTTGTTTTGAGTGTGGGATAATTGTATGAATCTTTTGTCTTTATGTGGATTTAAATTCATGTATACTATGTTGGATTTGTGTGTAAATCAAGTTTGATGTCACTTTAGTTAGGATAAGAGGGTGCACAACCCAGAGGAGCAGTGTTAGAATGTTGGGTCGAAGATTTTTCAAGTTGGTTTGAAAGATTGTTGATCATTGATTAAACGATGTGATAAAAAATCTAGAAATTATGTCAAGAGATGTGAGATGTCAATTTAAAGGGGGGTATTATTGAGGTTTTCATGTGTGTCTCGAACTCTAGTATAATCCTTTGTTAAAGCTTGCGAGAAACATAACCATTTATTTGGACAAAGGCTGGGAATTAATTTTGAGTCTAAGGGAGTTTGTCACACAATGACGATCCAAAGTCAGAAAGTCATTCACATCATAAGAACTTTGTCCAAGATGCTTTGAAGACAGGCCAACCTCAACCTCAATTGAACCCTTTTATTTTTTTGGGAATGTTATATTAGTTACTTGAGATCTGTTTGCGAACATTTGAGTGGGTCCCAATTGAAAACTTTGGAATTGGTGCAGTAATTTTTTGTTGTCGTCCTTGACCTTAGCTTATCCATAACATAGTCGTACTTTCACTTAGTTAGGCGTGTTTGGAAATGGCACGTTTGTGAAATCAATGATACCTCTTGAACCCTAACCTCACAGTATATCCACAACACTTAACTTATTAATTTATAGAAAAATTAACCTCTAACTTCATCAAATTGTATAATAGTTAGATGATCTTTTTTTAAAAAGGTTAATGAGAAGTGGGTTTTCATGATTTTTATTTGGTTTTGAGTAAAACAGATTTCCTGATGATTGTGACTAGAGGAGAAGTACCGAGAAGGAGGGGATTTGGTATGGCCTTATTGGCATCATTTTTTGTATCAGAGCAGGTTGAAGCATATTTATTTTGAAGATAGTGATGGTACAGATAGGGGAACTTGTAACAAAGAACCATTGTGTTTTCGAGTGAATGAGGTCTTGGAAGAAATGTGTAGCAAGGACCTGAATAGTTCCAACATAAGAGTCAATTCATAAAGTATGGTCTTCAAAGTAGAGTTGCATAAGGAAGGTTTTGAAATTTAATGACAATAAACAAAAAAGATAGGTCAGTTGAAATCTAGAGGTAAGGTATTTGTTTTATTTTGAATTCTGAAGAAGTCATGTATTGATTAGATGAAGGAATTTGGTGTAAAGGAACAAAGCTTCTTAGAGGAAATTTGAGATACAAGATTCAAGAAATAATTAACTAAGGAGTAAAGGCCATGAAGAATATGGAGCTATGTTGTGAAGTTTGTGCAAATAAAGGAGAGAGTGTGGAGTATAAAGGATGGATTTCAATTGAAACTTGTGCATATAACCATTGTTACATGTGCATGAAAACGTGTGTATAGTTTATGTTGCTTATGTACTTATACATTGGGTAAAATTAGTTTTGAAGTTCATGTTTTGGAATAAGAAGGAAGATTTGAAAATTTGTGAAGTTATGTGAGCAAGTTAAATTAAATACAAGATGGAACACTCTTGGCAAGTGTGAACAACAAATCTTCTTTCAAGATATAGAGAAGGCTTTCTCCTCGACAAATAAATTAGGAATGATATGATCTTTGGAAAGGGAAGGTCAAAGTTACAACAAATCAGATTGGGAATAAATCTAAGAAAGGTAAATTGTTTTATTTGACAAGTTGATTAGATTATAGGAGATTTGTGATTAAAATATGAAGCTTTGAGAAAGAGTAGAAAGTAGAATAGGTGTTTAAACCATAGAATAATAATCTTCTAAGTCAAAAGGACATGGAAGGATTACAACAGTCAAGCTATAGATAACACAATTAAAGGTAAAGAGAACTCTTATGTTCTTTGGAAGAAAAGGTAGAGTAGGTTAGCTCATTAAATAATGTTGTAGTAATTTAGGTTTCAGAGATATGAGAGGTAAATATTTTTCATTTCAATTGATGATTGCAGGAATTGAATTTTGAGAGAAGACAAAGAACCTTGATTTTCTTTAAAAGTTTGTAAGGCATGACTTATTGAATATTGTGATCATTGTAGAATATTGGAAGAGTTGATTGGCTCTTAAGAGGGATTATTTTGAAATAATATAGAGCATACATAGTTTTGCAAGATAATTGGTTTAGTAAAACTGATCAAAGGAAGATTGTTTAAGATGAGGTCTTGACATGGATCTTATGAAGGTGGATATGATGTTTTTTTTTTAATGTTGGCTATGAAGGAATTGTGTTTTCAGTTAGCAAAGAAGGAAATTTATAGATAATACCCATTAAAACAAGTGAAGTTGCAACATAGATAGAAGGACCAAGCAAGGTAAAGTAATTTTTGACAGAGCCCAATCAACAAGTTAAAATTGTTGAAGGAGAGAGGTGTGTAGTTGAATATGTAGAAGCCAACAAGGATCTGTTGAATGAGTAAGTAGAGGGGCAGTTGTTCTCATATTGACTGGATGATAAGTTGGTTGCAATGGGTCTATGATTACACTTTGTACTTGTATGATGTAATATGCATATTAGAGTAGGATACATTGCATATTGATTTTTGCATAGCTAACATCATCATATTATGTTTGCATTCTAGATTAAATGCATTTAGATTGAATATGAGGAGGATGAACTACTAAGAAGAATCAGAAGACGTTCTATTTTAGAGGAACCAAATAATATATGATTCCAAGAGGATTACTTGGTATTAGTGACAAGTGGAATACTTGTTACCGAGATGTGAAGGGCTTATTGTACCTCACAAATTGACAAGGAGAGTCCACATAAGAAGGTTAAGAGAGAATTCACAATAAAATGAAAAAGAGTGGTAAAGAAGCTGGCATAAAGAATATAACTAATGAGGATCTAGAGATGGAAACGGTTGAGTTAAAAGTACATCTTAGTGTAATATATGAGGTACTATAAGAATATGAGAAGGACTAGAGATATGGTTGGATAATGAAGAAGAATAAGGTGAGATGACATTCATTGCAAATGAAGATAAGGAAAATGTTGTATGTCACGTTAAAGGAAGAACGCAAAGAAGTTAAGTGTAAAATGGATCGTTTTGAGAAGGGATTATTTGTTTATGAAGAGGAAGCTAGAGATGTCAAGGAACAACTTACTGATAGTTCGACAAATTATTGTATTAGTTCATATCAACATGGATATGTGGTAGTTGAGGCATTTAATGGGGAACCTTATGTTTTCTTTGATAATTTATGTGTGATTTCATGTTTGAGAAGTGATAAACAACAATTAGATAATGTTTTAGTGCCTGTTGCTGAAGAAATGAAACTTATAAAGAAATGATTGAAGTAGATATATTCTTAATTGATCATGTGTTCATTGATCTTGAATATGGTCGACATAATGAGGAAGTTACCATAACAAGAGAAGTCGAAGGAAACCAAATGAAGGCTTGTATCAATTGTGAGGACAATGGAAAACCATCATTGGTGGAATAATCTTTAGTAATAAACTAAGATAGGGACATTGTGTAACACATAGAAGAATCCATGGTGATGTTTATAGTAGCAAAAAGTTAAGAATATAGTGATTGTAAAACAAATAGTTAGGATATGTATGTATATTTTCATGAAGTTAAAGGAGAATGAAGCTCAAATTAGACTCAAAAGGAAGGTGAAGCATCATCATCTCATTGAAATTATGTAGATAGAAATAATGAAGAGATAATCCATGAAGATATGATCAAGGAGATTGCAATTATTGAAATACTAAATGATAGTCTTGTGCCAAAGGAAGAAAGTATAAATGAAAATATGGATCTTTTGGAGATGTGTCAGCTAGAAGATCCAAATAAGTAATATTGTATGGACGATACAATTATACTTCAAAATGATTTTTTGAAATTGTATGAATAATTAAATTTCTTGGAGGAAAACATAGAGAGCCAAAGACTGCATATTCATCACGAAAAATATAATTGGAAGAAAAGGATTTTGCTTTCAAAGGAAATTAGGAGAAGATTGTAAAGTATGGCTAGAAGATTGCAAGGGGTACATGTAAGATGGAACTGAATAAGATTCATATAAATATTATAACAAAGGAGAAAATAAACAGTCTAAGGATAACAACAGTGAAGTTTAGTTAAAAATAGAACTTGATGATGTTATGATGAATTTTGCATGTTGATGAGGATGATAACCAAGAAAATGTACAACAAACGGAGGAGGACAACCAACAAAGAAATGTAGTTGACTGAAGAACTTCGCATAAACAAAACAAGTGGAAAACAATAAAATAAAGTATTGAAGCCTAGAGAATTGAAGACAACATAACAACATCAACATATCAAAGTCGATAGGTAGTTACAAAGTAAATTCTGAGATCTAGGAGGACTTATCCAAGAAAATTATCATCAGAAGATCATGAATATTTTGTTCCTTAGGAGTCTAATGTTGTAGCATTTAGCTTCCAAGTCAAAATACATTTTGACTAGACTTAGGGATCTTTCACATACTAAGGGATTTGTATCCCTAATTGAGTGTAATTCATAAATTATTTGTATTTCCTATGTTTTATAGAAATATTGTGTAAATAGGATTAAGACTGAGGAATATTGTAATTAGATATGCTTCTTAGAAGAGATCTTGAGAATGTATGAAGGTTAGAGCCTTTTGAGGGAAAATTGTATTTTTTGAGAGAATTTTATGGATCTAAATGATCCTTAGGATTTGTTTGTTGAAACTTTTATGGATTGGAACTAAATATGGTTTTAGAGTCCATTTTATAATTATTTAACCAAGAGGCATCAAAGGGGAAAATTAGGGAAGTGTGTGAGAGGATTGGAAGAGTAAGGCTGAGTATGGTGACGAGGCCAATGAATGGCCGATTCAATGTAAATCTATCCAAGGATAGGCCTTTTATAATCTTTGTACAGATCTTATAAATTAAATAAAAGGGGCACCTTATTTCTGGTGTGAAGGCATTGGGTGAATCTCCTATCATTTTGTGGATTTAAATTCCTATATATTATGTTGAATTACAATGTGAATCAAGTATGTTGAAAAATTAGTTAATCTCAGGAGGGAGTGTGACTCAAAGGATTAGTTTTGAAATATTGGGTCAAATATTTTTATAGTTGGGTTGAAATATTATTGATCATTGATCAAATAATGTGATCATCGATCCAGAAATTATGTCAAGAGATGTGAGAAATTGATTTCGTATGTATTACAAAGGTGTTCAAGTATGTATCGAATTTTGGTATAATCCTATGTCAGATATTACAAGAAATGAAACCATTTCTTTGCAAAAAGGCTTAGACTTAATTTTGAGTCTAAGGGATTTTGTCACATAACAAATATTTGAAGTCAGAAAGTCATTCACATTATAAGAATTTTGTCCCGGATGCTTTGAAGACATGTTAGCCCACTCAATTGAGCCCTTTTATTTGATTGAGATTCATGTTATAAAAGTTATTCAAGATCTGACTCCTAATCTCTGAGTGGGATGTAGTCATAAAATTTGGAATTCATGCGATGATTTTGTGTAGTCATCCCCGACACCAACTTATCACTAGCATACTTGGCCCAAACCATAGTTGGGTGTGTTTGTGAAATGTCATGTTTGTGAAATCAATGAGATATCTCAAACATCAACCGCACAACAAACCCATGACCTTCAACCTCTCTAAATTGTACAACAATTAATCTTTAACTTCCTCAAATTATACAATAGTTAGATTTTTTTTATAAAATATAATGACAAGTGGATTTTCATGGTTTTAGTAAAATAGGTTTTTCTATTATTTCACTTAGAGGTGAAGTATCGAGTTGGAGGGGATTTGGTAAGGCCATATTAACATCAGTTCACTATGAATAAGATAGTCAGGATTGAAATTTTTAGTAAATAAATAGGTACTCTTTCTATTGAAATTCAGGTTTTCTTTTATTTAAATGGATTCTACATGTATTTTGGGGTGAACAGAAGGACTAGTTCTTATTGACAATAGATATAAGCTTTCTTTTATAAATACAAATACCTTCCTTGAACTCTAAGAATGTTGGGAACTAATGGAGAAGGTATTCTTTGAGCCTAATCAAATAGTTTTTCAAGCTATGAATAATGCCTAGAGAAATAAACTTTTACAGTAGGTAAAAGAGGAGATTGGGCCAAGTATTGGATGTAGCTTTTAGATGATGATTGATGTATTCCTAAGGTGAGTTGAGAATCTATTGCTAAGAAATCCTAGGATATATTGGAGTTAGAATATGAGGATAATTAAAAAGTGAAGAAAGTGAAGCTTCAAACCCTTAGGATAGAGTTCTAAACCTTTAGGATGAAGGAGTAGAGAAATTAACTAGAGTTGTGAATCAACTTACGATTTAGGAAGATTAAATATCGTAAAATTGATAATAAAATTCTTATTTGCTTGACTATGAAAACTAAAATATTTTTCATTTCCATAGAGGTGCAAAATAATTTTCTAAATTGTTAGTAAATGAACAAATATGTTCTTATATGTCCAATTAATCAATAATCAACATGGAAGATGAATAATTAGATCATGAATTCAATAATTAGCAACACATTAGTAAAATTATATGAAGAAGTCAAATACAAAGAGGTAATCAGAAAAAATAAATTAGTCTAAACACTCTCAGATTTGGAGTGGGAGAGGAAGAAAATGGATAGACAAATCCAAATTCCATTGTTCCTACTACAAAAGGTATATCCATTATGAAAGTTAAATAAGAAATAAATAATTAGATATGAATAAAGGCACAGTTGATGTCTCCAACGCTTAAAATGGAACATCCAAAGAAAATCCTTTTCATGCCAAATGACTGAAGGATCTCTAGTTTTTGGACAATGGCCACAATAATCATATCACAATTAATAAATATTTTATATCTATCATTGATAGATCTAGTAAATCAAAAATTAATTTTGGAGGTGATTACCAAGCTAATGCCTTAGTTAAGGATGGTGTGCTGGCCCTAACCAAACAAGATAAGAATAAATAATTTTTTATTATTATTTATTCTATATATCTAATCATAGAAATAACCTAATAGTTATATTAAAATTGAGTTTAAATGGTTATGATGTCAAATTGATGTTCTCTACATTCGCAAGACACTAGATAGGCCACCTAGTATAAAATAATTTAAAAATGTTCAAATGACGAAGAACAAAAAGTTTCCATTGAGTTTGAGAAGAGTAAATATGTCACTATCATATGGGCAAAATGTGTCAAGAAAGATATGAGAATTAGTTTTGTAAACTTACTTATGGTCACCTATATTTTATGATTATCACTCACATAAATATTTGATAGTTAAGGTATGTAATTTAAATAGGAGACAAAAATGCATCACCGAGTCTGTTTGAAAGTCAAACAAATGCCTCTTAATCACCATAAAAAATTTGGTGCACTTGATATGTTTCTATTTGAGAAGGGTTGTGACCTTAAATCCTTATTATCATAGATAAGGTACAAAATTTTATATACTTTGTTTTAAGTACCGTAAAAATGTTTCCACTGTAAAATATTACCTAAAATCATTTGTGAATATTACCAATTATATAATAAAATGTCAATAAGATGAATAAAAAAAAGTATAATTAGAAAAATAATGACAAAAAAAACATACTACAATAGTATAAATGATGAAATAAAAAGTACATATCACTCTACATTGTCATCATCCCGATTATATTCCTCGCGTTGCATGACAACATTTTTATTATCAAAAATATGTTTAGTGTCGTGTTTAAATACAAACCACCAATCCATATCCAACACATCAGGGAAAAAAAACACCTGGTTGTAGTGTTTTGGAAAAACATAAAGCTCCCTAGCTTCATGCCACATCTTTCTAGAGTTGATAGATATCATCCCACTATCATGATCTTCCTTTATATTATTTTGATCAAAGGTGTCCCACTGCTTTCCCCTAAAGATAATACATTCAAATGAAGAGAATTCCACTTGAATGATCTCTTGTATCCTTCCAATGTAACCGAATGTATCCTACATTAGGTTTTGATCGCAATGGCTAGCACGACTAGATCTGTCGAACTCGACTTCCACTCCACAATCTTGTGTCATGCATCCATCATCAGCATCCTCCATTTGAAAATGGTTTACATATGCTCAGATAGATGAGAACAAATGAAACCTCTAAAAAAGTGAAAAAATCACAGCCTCATGTCTCTCATAACCCGAACATAATTAAAAATAGAAAATATATATAGATGTTAAAATTCAAAGGTACAATATGAAGTTAAAACTATATAGGAAGAGAATATAATTACTGAGTTTCTACACCCAATCCTTATGTCTAGCGCATCCTCTTCACCATGCGGGTAATGACAAGATGCACCATATATGTCTTTGACTTGATTTGCAACCCAATTGTTAGCACATGTCATTGTCACATCTTCTTTTAAATAATCAAGATAAGGCACACACCTACCATTCAATTGTTTGAAATATTTCCCATCACTGTCCGATTTCCTCCTTTTCTCTTTGTACAATGAAACCCATGGTTGTGCCACTGCCATATTGTAAAAAATGAATTTGTTGATGCCTTCAATTTTTGAATTCGATGATGATCAAATCAAGCCACAACACACACACACACACACACACACATAGATATATATATATATAGAGAGAGAGAGAGAGAGAGAGAGAGAGTGAGAGAGAGAGAGAGTACATATGAGATCAAAATATACATTAATATGAACTTCAATATGAGTATTTACTGTGTAGCAATTTGACAAATGATAAGCATGCACTTACTATTTATCGTGCATCTCTTTCCATTCATTTGGAGAAGCTCCCTTTCTCTATTTTATTCATCGCTTTCATCATCCCAAATCAGTGGACCTGGTGTGTTGTTGATCTAGTTGATGTACTCATTGGAATAATAGAAATACTCATACAATATATACTGCTCTGCCAAATTTTTCCATTTGCTGAACATAACCTTTCAATTTCTTCATGTACCTCTCTAAGAAGAACATACAAGGACAATAAATGACCCCAGCTAATTCAACCTCATCTATTAGGTGAATTAGAAGATGAACTTGCAAGTCCATGAAACTCATCAGCAACTCCTTCTAAAACTTACAAAATATCTCAACTATCTC
Organism: Pinus tabuliformis; assembly: GCA_031772625.1. Classification (NCBI taxonomy): domain Eukaryota; kingdom Viridiplantae; phylum Streptophyta; class Pinopsida; order Pinales; family Pinaceae; genus Pinus; species Pinus tabuliformis. The sequence goes on along the minus strand of CM062804.1, from coordinate 194,786,439 downwards.
TTAATGCCACCATGGAAGGCTAGTCATATGAATGTTTTTTGATGTGATCCAACATACAAATACATATAATTTAGATATGGAATGTTGTAGGTCTTGGGGGAATTCATGTTTCACATACCCATGCATGAGCAGAGGATAATGACATTGCAGAGTAAATAGTACATTATGACAAAATCAATTATAAAATATCCAATACATAAAAACAAAAAAATTAATAAAATAATGTTTTTGACATATGTACTCTTAGAAGGTTCAAGTGTTCATGTGATTCCAAACCCAACAAATGTTCTTCCATAGTGAAGAAGCGTTGCACTGAAGACTCATACAAAGAATGAATCCTCACACTCATTATAACTTCCTTTGCCAAAAAAATATAATCTTTCTTTAAAATCAATGGGACATCACCTTATTTGAAAGATGAAGAGGGACCAGCCTCTCCTCTAGTTTCTTGTCTTCACCAATGTTTCAATTTAGTTTTTGAAGAAATAAGATCTCTTTTAAGGGAATCAATTATTGACTTACATCCAAACCCTACTATTTGTCTTTGTTTTTTTTTAAATGACTATGTGTTTCGCGGTGCACCCTATTTTTATAGGACATTTTGTCACATATGGTCAATAGGCCTACAAACTAGATCAATCAACATCCATGAACACCTTGTCATCATCCCTACACAAATCCCTAAGCATGAATCTCCCAAATCTTTGAGTTTCTGACCTTGATTGCTTCATTTCAGTTCTTTTAAGGCTCGACACACCCTGCCCCTTTAGGGACCTATGTTCAGCAACAGGTTGCTCAGTTCTGAACCTACTTTGATCAGCAGTAGGTTGTCTCTTGTCGGGGGTGCAATGATTCTAGAAATTTAGGAAAATTAAAAAGGAATCCAGAAGCTTCCTCTTCCAGAAGCTTCTAGGAGTTGTTACAACCACTTACCTTAGATAGGAACTTTGAATCCTATCTCACCCTACCTTGCATATTTCACCACTTATCCCTTGAGCTCATCCTCCAATCAAGAGTGGATCTAAAGCCTAGATTGGTAAATGGATAAGAATTCCTAAACTACCATCCTCTCATATATATTTACTACCATCAACAAGCTAGAGGTTGGATTTTTGATACTAATCATACCTTCACGATGTTGCTTTGATCATAAGAAAGTTATCATTCCCATGCATTAGGGTGACCTTGAGGTGTGAATTGTGACAAGGAAGTACAAGTCAACTTGGGGAGATCTATACAATATCAACTTCAGTTTTTGGTTGTAAACTATCACCTTTTCATATTAATATAAATATTATATTGATTTTCTATATGTGTTATGTTATGTTTGCATTCATTTATTTAAATGTTGTGTTGATCCATTGAATAGAGTGATTAGATAATGCTACATAGATGTTGTAGATCTTTGACTTGTGTTGACTGTATGTGAAGGTTCTAATTATAAAATTCAGAGCTACAATTCGATCCTACAAGCGAAGAGGAGAGAAGAGTCTGTGACAGAACACAAGTAAGAATCTTTCCATTCTCGAATTTCTCTAAGGGGAAATTTATATTATTTTCATTCTATTGTTCTAAACCAGGCTACTAGGTCTAGGGAAGATACTTTTGTCTGAAGTCGTATATTCCATATAACACCTCTATAATATAACACATCAGTTCTCCCTATGTAATACAATACATTGCCATTTTAGAACACTCTATTATGTCTAGTATGTTAATCATTTCTCTCGGTGTAATATAACGCACCATCGTGCCTCTTCCAAATACCACCATTAAATCATTTTGATGTATTTATCCTTACAAATCGCACCACAATAAATTAAAATTATTTTTAAAAGACAAGTCTCCATCTTGGTGAACCTGAACCATTAAACCCCTTATGCATTTAATGTTGTAAACACACCGTTGCATTTATTTAGATAAATGCATTGGTTACCAAATCTCTTTTGATTGAAAATTATTTGATTTGTTTGTAAAATATATTTAATGACTTATATATTAAATACTATAGGATGTATGTTGATAAACAATGTCTTGTAAGGTCTCATGTAACAAAAATATTAATCAAAATAGTGATAGCACATCGAAAAAAGAAGAGAAGGAAAGTTCTTTGTCAATTCTTTACAAAATTAATATGTTTGAACTATATGTACGTTTAATAATATCTATTGGTTGGTGTGTTTCAGGCAGAGCTACAAAATTAACAAGGTCGATAATACTATTTGTAATTTAGGTGCAGAAGAGCATAAAATCCTGATAGAAAAATTGCAGAATGATGAATCAGGTGAATGAAAAAATTCTATTCAATATGAGTTTTTTTTTGAATTTTCATTAACAATATACTTAAGAATATTCGATAACATGTTTCAAACAATCAATTAATTTGTATATGTTTAATGTTTTATAGGGAGAAAGAATGATTGAAAATATCAATGTCCTTCTAAGAAAAGAAAAATGATAGAACATGTGAATGACGATGAATTAGTCCTTAACTCATGTGGAGTGGTGCTGGAGGTTAATGAATGGGGGAATTTTTTAATAGAGCTATGAGGGATTTAGTAGAATGAACTTATAGACATACTTTCCAAGAACTAAATTATATCTAAACTACATGAAGAGTTTACAGAGAAATGGTCAATGCGACATGTCAATCTTGCAATAGAAAAAACATACAACAAGAAAAAAGAATCATTCAAAAGGTAATATTCCTAATTGCGTAAAATTATTTTCTAGAATTATATGTATATATTACTACAAACCATTAATTTATTAATATCGATTTTTTTATATTTAGCTTTCATATATCATTATAAAAATAGTTGATTTCTTTTTTCAGGAATATTATGAAAATACCAAATGGTCAGCGCGTTGATATGCGACACATGCTAGTAGGAATATCCAAAAAAGTGTATAAGGAGATGGTCAAAGAAATGGACATAATTACGTCACAGAAGGAGCCATATCAGCAAAAACGTGCATCAAATGTATGTAATAATGATTGACTTTTTACATATAAAAAAATAATATAGCATCAAATATTAATTTTCGAGTATTTTCTTGCAAAAAAGAAAACAAGTTGGAACTAATTGAACACATAAAACATGATGACAAGGAAGAAAATGGTTGACTTCTAAGTTTGTGACTAACTGTTAATATTTCCTTATAACAACTCAAGGTTTCATTTTTTTATATTTTAAGTTCTTTTACAACAACCATATTTGACTGTCATCAAATAGGTGCTAACATACAAAGAAGAGCCATCAGAAGAATTGATTAACATTGTGTTAAATAAGGGTTTTGAGTATATGTCGGCATATCAAAAATTAATTGTGGAATTTTTAAGTATCTATGTTTTTTTACTTGTCTGAGTTTATAATTAATAGAACAAAAGAATCCTTTATATTAATAAATTACTTATAATGGGGCTTAAATATGCAAGAAACAAAGTATGGAACTACACCAACAAAAGACTTATTGCAATAAGGCATGAGACTTGGTTTCGAAACCATGTGCACTATTTATGAGTCACTTATTACTATGGTACATTTCTATTCGATTTACATTGACGTATATTATTTATTTCAATTGTCAATATTCTCACCAATGTAGATATACTCATTACACTTTTTTTTTACGTTTGCAGATGAAACTGCAAGATTAAGAAGGCGAAAAAAATTGACGCAATCCACAAAACATTTCTCCAAATAACCCAAGTCATGAAAGTAGCTAGAGCAGTAATAACAGTTCTAGCAAAGAATCATGATCGATTTGGATATCAATGCAACCTGTTGTATTTTTTGAAATAATTTTCCGTGAAAATTAGATATTTTGTTTAATGTAATGGACATAGTGTCCCAATTGCAAGACAAGGGGTTAATAATAAGAATCCCATTTTGTATGAAAAAGAGCCTTTTATTCATATATAATAAAATACATTTTAATTTATTCATTTGTGTTATCCAACATTGTTGTGAAATGTTACACCACTGATTAAACATATGGATGATTAAATATTATATTGAAGAGATGTGAAATATGAAAATATAACAAATTAATCCAAACATCATATACAAATGCACCAATGAAATTTTGATTTATCTAAGTACTGTTATAAGATATTTGTCAAATTTTTTATGAATAGAAGACTTTAAAATTTCAATAATTACATTGTCACAGGTCAATCTTTCCAAAAAAAGAGAAAATCACATTCAAAAAACCAGTGCATCTATAGCATAAAAAGGCACCGATGCCTTGTGTTATATAAAAGTACCACGATGAAATCATTTTGCATGCTTGAAGCCTTTTAAGAAAATGAGAGCATCGATGCACTTATTAATCGAAGCACCAATCATATTTGAGATTAATGCCTTGGTGCATTATAATTCTTATTGCACCAGTTCTTTCATATAACTAACTACTCAGTGTTACAAAATATTGTTTCCATCCTGGTGCTTTATAAAAACTAACAATACTGGTCCTTTTGTATAACTAATGCACGTGGAACTTTAAAAAAAGCATCGACATAGCAATTACTTTTTGTGTGCACTGGTGTCATTCCTTTGAACAACGCCCCGGGGATTTTTTATCTATTGGTACTAGTCTGGTATACATTATGCACTGGTGTTATTTTCATTCAATGCCTCAGTTCTTTTACTTATGTATGCCACTAGGTGATTTTATGTATGTAGCACACTATTGCTATTTGTTCCGTTAAGCGTAGTGAGAAAATACATCCATTAGAACCTCTTGTTTCCTAGATTTCTTGATTTGTAATGAAGTTCCTTTAAAACCTCCACTAAAACCTCTGATATACTAAAAAAATGTTTTAATAGATGTTTTTTTAACAATTTTTGCCAATTTTATAACACTAGAAGCTATTTTCCTTGTAGTGATATTGTGAATCATCATCATTGTTTAAAACTTCTATCCATATTCATCTTAAAGCTCACATAGATATGAAACATGCTTTAATTAGGTTCATCTTGTCTTCTCCCTCTGAGTCCAAAGTCTATCCAATCATGAGTCTTCTTTTCACTTTTTTCTTCCATCTTTTCACATCTTTTGACATGTACATGCAATCCTCACTAAGAGGTTAGGGAAGAAAAAATACAACCAAGCAACACATATATAGTCAAAAGACACATAATGAAACAATAATAACTAAGAAAGTACTTATCTCTAGAGAGTGTGACAACTCCTAATCTTAGTCTTCTTGGGCCTAATAAGCATCACTCAAGTTATCAAGGAGTTAATTTCATTCATATCATCATCATCAAAGAGTTAACATTATCAAGGAATCGATGTCATCAACAAGTCCATATTAGCATTAAGAAATCATATTAGCATCCAAAAGTCCTGTATTGACATCAAGATATCCACATAACCAAGAACTCCATAACATCATTAAAAGATCATATCCACATCAAGAATTTAATAGCAGCATCAAGAGATCCACATCTCAGGAAGTCCATATCAACACTAAGAAGTGAGGGTTTCTTTTCTGAAAGAAACATAACTAGTTCTAGGATTTAGTCTATTTTCATCTCCAAGCCTTGGTTAAGGTTCAGGAACCATATATAATCCAATGTTAGTAATGAATAAATAATAAAAGAAACACAAGATACTTATTGTTTGAGCACATGAACACTCCCTCTTGATCTTCAATCTTCTTGTAGCCAACTTGCAAACCATCCTCATCATCAGAAAATTTAGATCTAGAAGGTAGGGATTCTTCTTAAGAGGAATAAATCCTAAGTTTCGTACACGTCATTAAACTAAAATTATATCATCAATTATTACAAAACCCATCAACACTATCTGGAATTCATAATCCTAGCATGCATCCATTATCATAAATACCTATCAAGAGTATATCACAACAATAAAAGCGCCATGAGTGTCTCTTTCGTGATAATAGTTTAGAATAAGGGAAAAGCCAAACAATAACCTCAACTTTCAAAACTTCTTCAATTGCCATAAGATCAAGAATTTCTATCTACATTATAGCACGTCCTTTCAAGGCAATAACCTTATGGTGAATCTTCATGAGATCCCCTTCTAAATCTATAGGTCTTGGCTCAAAATAAAAATAAAAAACTATCTTGGACAAAACTTTTATTAACCATTAGAGAACCTTATTGGATCAAGCAATCAACTCGAAATTTCACATTTTTTAACATTCATAGTCCTACGGCTTGACATACCCTAGAGATTCATTTTATGATTTGATTAGACTATCAAAAACTAGATGATGCAATAAAATCTTAGATATTAAGCAATATTATAATCATACTTCAATTCAGCATGTTGTATTTCCTTTTTCACTTCAATTTTATTATCTTGAAAGTAATTTTGCAATAAGTTCATCCTTCAAAGAGTGATAATTTCAACAATCCTAATCAATTTATTGAAAACTTACAAAAAAGCATGGCTCATAAAAGACCTTCTAGGCCTTGTTTTGGTTTCATCCTTCATAGTTGATTCTTTCACAATAGACCTTCTTGCAACAAGCTTAAATATTAATTTGAACTTGGCTTTTAGATCAATTAGGTTGCCTCTATTGCAATGATTAAATCCTTATTCTATGTATAGAACAGAATTACCATCTATATGATCAACAATTCAAAATTTAAGGATTCAAAATGATTTCTAATACATACTAGACCTCAAAATTCTAAGAAAATCACAAATACTTAGATTTAGCCTAAGGTTATAGACATTTATTTGACCATAAAATTAGATGATCTACAAATTCATATCCCATTGAGAAAAATTTAATAGTAGAGATATATAGCGTTCAATGAATTTTGTATTTTTTTCTACGAATGTCATGAGGTTCAATCGATGATGGAGAAGGCTCAGACTTATAGCGCATATTTCTTTGACAAGACGTTCACACCATTCACATGTTCATATGCCACCAATCTTCATAACATAATGAATACGAGCAATAGGAAGTTTACTGGATCTCAATCTAGACCACCTTGATGTTGCAAACACAGATCAATTTTAGATCACCCACTAAATTTCACTTGGATGGCTTCCATCATTGATATGATTGGTCTTTATCATAGAAATTGGATCAACTAGTGGCTCGGATCAGAATATAAAATAATGAATTGGCTTAGTATACTCACATAAAAGATAGGGCCTTAGAAAAACCACCTTTTCATAGACACTTGCATATAGCCACAGAGACGGCTCATCACAACCAGTCGTCAACTCCTATGCCATAAAATTTAGAGAAGAACATAAACAACAATTCTTTTTGCACGAATGGAAGTAGGATCAAACCTTAAGTGCCAAAGAGATAACTTATATTTGCAAGGTAATTACACATAAATTTGTAGCTCAAAATATATACCACAAATGATCTCGGCTTAATTGATTACTAAAGTAGCCTCAACATGTGTAAACAAAGAAAATGTTTTGGTCTTTTCTTTAGAGTTTCACTTCAAAGAAAAATGCCTAAAGTTTTGCACTTCAATTCTTAGTCATGTATAGAAAATATCTCACAGAGTTTTGGACTTCAAATCAAGATCTCAAACCTTTGCATATATATAACTAATAGGCTTGCATGACAATGTCAATGTAGAGCCAGAGAAGACTTTCATAAGTGATGCACAAGCATAGCTTATATGCCTCAGAACATTTCACAAGCCATAGAACAAAATTTTCATTTGTTGGAGAGGAAGATTTTTGTTTCCCAGAAAGGAATTTAGATTTCTTTAATGCCCCTTTGCTCTAATACCATGTTGATTTTAGTATGGAAACACTAGAATAATTTCCTTGTACGTTTTTCATGGCTTGAAATTATCATTAAGATTATGTAACATTTACTTCAATAAAAATTTATAATAAAATAATTCATAAGCATGAAAAAGCAGCAGAAAAGTCCAGTATAAATAACCAAGAAATCATGAGACAAGAGAAATAGAAATTAGGCGTGAGGTCAAGACAAAACCCATAAGGGTAACACCCAAATTATTACTTATGAGAGAGAGAAAGAGACTTCATAGTAAATCAATGTAGGTTTTAACCCAATACAGAAATTACCTGCATACGAATTCTAAAACACAAAAAATAAACAAAGCGAGAGCATAACACATAAAACACATATACACAGAGATTTTCCCCTGGATCCCAAAACCGGGACTATCAGACTGATTTTTTTCATTATGTTCCTTTCAATGTTACAAAACATATTTATACATGCCGAGGCATCCAATACCATGGACCGAAAACCATCGCATCCAAAACTATGTGCGAAAACCATACACAAAACCATAGGTAGGTCCGCCCAAACTAATATAGGGTCCAAAAAATATTTCCCCGAGGTGTTGCCCCGAACCACATAGAGGGGGGCTACCTGCCCCCATCAATCCCCCTTGTGACCCCCCTGCTGTGCAATTATGGTAACGAAGGGAGGGCTTCACCCCCCCTATAAACCCCCCGGTTAACTACGTGGGATAGTCATCGAAAGAATATAACACAACCGAACATTCTCCCAATTGTTGTTTTCATTCCACAGGGGGCCACAAGAGAGCTTAGTCATTTATCTAGCCTTGCAATGCCCATTGTTTCTTCAAAGTGTCCACCTTTACTAGCAACACCTTTTTGTCTTCTACCATATCCCTCACAAAGTGATACTGAACATCAATGTGTTTTGTCTTTGAATGATAAGTAGGGTTCTTTGCCAAGAAAATTGCATTTTGGCTGTCACAGTCTATCCTTATAGCTCCTTGTATTAACCCCATACTTGAACATAATCTCTACAACCAAACTGCTTCCTTGCTTGCATGAGTGGTTGCCATGTATTCTGCCTTTGTAGTTGATAGTGCCACTACAGATTGTTTCTAACTCATCCAACTGACTGCACCTCCAAATAGGTTAAACACATACCCACTTGTACATCTTCTCTGATCCAGATCTCCAGCACAGTTTGCATCAAGAAAGCCATGAATATCCAACACTTTGTCCAATGCTTCTCTTCCTTGGCAACATAAACCACAATCACTAGTGCCATTCAAATACCTGAAAACCTGCTTCACTGTTGTCCAATGATCCTTTCTTGGTTTTGACATAAACCTACTCAATACACCCACTACATGTGCAATGTCTCATCTAGTACAAACCGTTGCATACATCAGGCTACCGATTTCACTTGCATATGGAACACGAGACATGTCCTCTTCCTCTTCTTGTATCTTGCGACATTATTCAGCAAATAACTTCACACCTACAGGAAAAGGAACCTTCACCGGTTTACTATCCTGCATATTAAAACTTTGCAGTATCACCTCGACATACTTCCTCTAGTTTAACTAGATCTTCCTCTTTGCCCGATCTCTTTTAATTTCCATGCCCAAAATATAGTTTGTAGCACCAAGATATTTCTTGTCAAATTTGGAGGACAATTGGGTCTTCAAATCCTAGATATTTTCTTTGCCATTTCAAACCAACAACACATCATCCACATATAATACCAGATAAATAACATGGTCACTAATTAATTTAAAATACACATAGTGATCTGCTTTTCTTCTGGTGAAGCCAAGTCCTCGTATAAATGTATCAAATCTCTGATACCACATCCTTCGTGATTATTTTAACCCATATAGAGACTTCTTTAACTTACATACCAGTTCTTTCTTACCCTTCACAGCAAAACCTTTTGGTTGCTTCATGTAGATCTCCTCTTTTAGATCCCCATGAAGAAATGTTGTCTTCACATCCATCTGTTCTACCTCAAAATCAAAAATAGCAACAAAAGATAGAAGTAATCTAATAGAAGCTACCTTGGCAAGATGAGAAAAAATATCACCAAAATCAATTCCCGGCACCTGGGAATAACCTTTTTCTACCAACCGAGCTTTGTATTTATCCACCTTTCCCTCTACATTTGTCTTCCTCTTGAACACCCATTTACTGCCAATGGGTTTCCTTCCAGCCGATAACTCCAATAGATCCCAAGCCTCATTTTTGTGCACAGATGCCATTTCATCAATCATGGCCTCTTTCCAGAGTTTTCCATCCTTTGAATCTACTGCTTCCTTCATAGTTCTGGGATCACCATTAGTGATAGATAAAGAAAATTTGAACAGAAAGCAGATGGACTATACCTTTCTGGCTAACTTCTTTCTTGAAATGATCTTTCTACACCCAGAGTTTGTGGCTCTTCATCCTCTGATTCCTTCTCTACTGTAGAGTTTGATTCTTCCTCCTTTATCTCAAACTCTATTTTCTTAGGTTCCTTTGATGGGACTTCATGTTTAATAACATCTTTCACCTCTCTGAACACCACATCTCGGCTGTACACAACCTTCCTTATTACTGGGTTCAAAAGCTTATAACCCTTTAAACCATCCTTATACCCAATAAAGATCCACTTTTCAGATTTACTATCCAACTTGGTTCTTTTCTCCTTTGGAACATGTACATATGCATCACATCCAAATATCCTCAAATGTGAAAGAGAGGGTTTCTTACCAGTCCATAACCCTTGTGGAGTCTTATCCTCCAATGTTGATGAAGGTGATTTGTTGACCAGGTAACATGCTATCTCCATTGCCTCTACCCAGAATTATTGTCTTAACCCGGCACCACTGAGCATGCTTCTTGCCCTTTCCATCAACGTATTGTTCATTCTTTCTGCAACTCCATTTTTTTTAGGTGTATATGGAGTAGTATTTTGTCGTGATATACCACACTTCTTACATAATTTTTCAAATTCATTACTACAAAACTCTCCACTGTTATCTGTCCTCAACACTTTTATCTTCTTGTCTGTCTAGTTTTCCACCAGAGCCTTAAATTCTTTAAGCTTGTCAAAGACTTCAGATTTCTTCTTAAGGAAATATATCCATGTATTCCTTGAGAAGTCATCTATAAATGATACATAGTACATAGAATTACCTAGTGATGGAACCTTCACAGGTCCAAACACATCACTGTGCTCGAGCTCTAATATCTATTTCGCCCTCTTACCACCATAGGGGAAACTTATCCGATTCTGCTTCCCATATACACAATTTTCACAGAAATCAAAATCTAGAGAGCTATTAGTCATACCTTCTACTATACCTTTATCATGAAGTATTCAAAAGCCCTTCTCTCCAATATGTCCAAGCCTTTGATGCCATAACATGGTATTTTCTCCAGAGACCACTAGATTCTCTGCTCGACTTTCGGGAACCACAAAACGGTTGCACCCATCAATAATAGTGCTACCTTGTAGCTTGTACAGAGTTCCAATCCGAACTCCCCATACTAATACTAGTGCTCCCTGAACCATCTTATAGGTATCTTTCTCGAACACTGTTTTTACACCTGCATCATCCAGCTTGCTTACAGAAATCAGATGTTTGGCCAATGCAGGAATATGCGGAACACACAAAAGAGTTCTAACCCTTCCACCTTACAACTTCAACTTTACTTTTCCGCGACCAATGATTCTAGCCTTCCTATCATCCCCTAAGAAGACATCACCACCATCGTATTTCTCATACTCACAGAACCACTCTCTATGGGGAGTGAAGTGAAAGGATGCACCTGAGTCAATCAACCATGCCTCATGATCTACATGTGTACTTGAAGAAGCCAAGTACACATCCCCACCTTAATCTGAGGTGGTTTTCACCTCTGTAGAAGGAGCATCATCAGATCCCTTTCCTTTGTCAGGAGCTTTAGATTTACAGTCCCTTTTGTAGTGCCCTTCCTTTCCGCATTTGCAGCAAACTACTTTTACAGGTTTTCCTGGAGATTTAGATCTCCCTCTAGATTTATATCTCCCACTCGATGAGTTATTTTTGTTTCTGTCATGGGACCGTCCTCGTATAGACAAGGCATCACCATTTTGGCTCTCCTTATTTTTCCATCTCATCTCTTATGTTAGTAAGGATGAGACTATTTCATCAAACTGTAAGGCAGTTGCATTGCAATCTATTGCAATAACCAGACTATCCCGCGAATCTGGTAGAGAACACAACAAGCTGATGCAATTATCTTCATCTAAAATTTTAATATCAACAGATAATAACTGACTTACCGTATTATTAAATGTGTTCAAATGCTCTGTCATTGAGTCTCCATCTTTCATCCTCAAGTTATACAGCTTTTCCTGTAGGAATAGGTTATTCACTAGAGACTTAGATTGGTACAAAGTCCCTAACTTGTCCCACAAAGCCTTAGCCATAGCTTCCCCTAATACATTCAACAATACTGAATTTGAGACACAAAATTGTATTGTGCTCTTTGCCTTCCAATCCAACTTCTTCCATTCTTCATCTTATACTCCCATTGGTTGAGTACCTAGATCTACTATGATCCAGTGATCTTTGCCCACCAATAGATCCTCCATCTTGAGTTTACACAACTCGAAACTCTGACCATTAAATTTATCGATCTCTATCTTTCCACTGCTCTCCATATTCTTTCACCACCAGAATCGATCCCGTAGATCTCCCACTAAACAGGGTCTACCACAAGCCCGAGCAAAACCCCTCAACAAGAAAGGCGTCCCCTTGAAGCCAAAACAAATCTGATACTAAATGTAGGTTTTAACCCTGTACATAAATTACCTACATAGGAATTCTATAACACAAAAAATAAACAATGCGAGAGCATAACACATAAAACACATATACACAGATATTTTCCCCTGGATCCCAAAACTAGGACTACCATATTGATTTTTTCATTATGTTCCTTTCAATGTTACAATAAATATTTATACATGCCGAAGCATCCAATACCATGGACTAAAATCCATCACGTCCAAAACCATGGATTGAAAACCATCGCTTCCAAAACCATGTGCGAAAACCATGCACAAAACCATAGGTGGGTTTGCCGTAGATGGGACTACCCACCCCCCTCAAACCCCCCAGATAGGGGGGGGCTACTGCCCCCCCGCTGTGCATTCGGCGCAATGAAGGGGGGGCTCCACCCCCCCTCTAACGCCCTGGTTAACTACATGGGCTAGTTGTGGAAAGAATATAACACAACCCAACAATCAATACATCAAAAATAATGAAGGAAAATTTACTTCCAAACCACTAACCAAAACCATGATCTAGTTCAATGACAAAAACAAAGCTCCTGAAAATTTCATCCACACTAAAATTTTAGCCTCCTCCTAAAATTTCGAACCTCCTTGAAATTTCAATGTATTAGAGATGCACAGGGTAAGTTTGATGTGTCCAAATGAGGATATATTATCTTCTTTATATCAACTTTAACTGGGGTTTGAATGGGTTCCTCTTAGGGACCTAACTAACCTAAACACCATAATGATGACTTCAAATATTTTGTAGGAAAATATAAATTCAAAATTTCAATTTCTCCACATGATGAAAATATTAACCACAACTATCCAATTTTTCAACACCTGTCACCGCCACCTTTTATCCTATGTGGTCATCAACACTTAGAATCCTTGTGATGAACCAGATTCCTCGATGCATTGGAGCATCCCTAGATGCCCCAGATTTGAGAAACTTAACTATGATGGAACCTTGACTAAACAACTTTACTTCAAACATGAATTTGTCCCCATTCCTTTGGAATTAGGAGATGTGTAATATGCCATTCAAAAGGTACTAGAATAAATTATTCAACCATATATGTTTTATTTTCATATATACTAAGAAAATGAAGAATAAATTCCCTAAATGACATATTACTCAAATTGGAACTTCATCCATGACATCAAGCTAGACAAATTATGCTCGGAAAAGAATGACAACATACACTCAACAATGTAACAATGACATAAATGAAAATGAAAATTACATAGATGACAAAATACACTCAAAAATATACAAACACACTCAAAAATCTTCCCTTTGGAATCGATAGAAACCACTCTTAACATTTCTAGTCATCAATGGGCTTGGGCTTGAATCCCCCTATCAATATATTGATTCTCACCATATCTTTGAATTATACTCATTAGCTTTTATGCTTCTTCATTCTCCCCCGTTGACAAGAATGGGAAACGGTACTGGTTGTAGTTTGTAACATTAAATAATGTAGATTTTCCTTGAGCTCAATCTGACCTTTGTGCCAAATGTGCTTTGTAACAAGTATGTCCTATATACTAATTGGTTACAAAGGCACGATACTAAAGGATTAAGTTGCACTAGGGTCCAATATCTAATTGCTATTATTTGTACCTATTGTTTAATGTTCTCCAAACATTGATACTGTGTCTTATGCATCGTACAAATGCACCAATACATCAACACACCAATCGATGTTCCAAACTCAAAATCATCCCCCTTAGTCAATATAATAGGACTACTAATACCAATTGATGTTGTAGCTAATTACTTCTTCCACTTGTACCAAATCCAATGAGACCAAACATGTAAGGTATAAAATTTTTCCATTTCATCATTATTCTAGTTCAATTAGCTCTCCCTAAAGATATGATAGTGTTGTTGATCATGTATTTCTCTTCTTGTAGCTCCCGATGAGGTCACTATAATTTCTTCTATCTGAAATCTTAGCATATAATGACTCCTAATATAATTAGACAACTTCCCATATAAGATTTAGCTTCCTATACCAATAGGAGTCATAATTTTTGAATGGCTGAGATTAAACCTGTAATATGTACATACCTTTGCTTTTTGCAAATGTTTTCCATATTAAAACAAATTAAAAATGTAAAGAGGGTATGTCCCAAAAGAATAATCAAAGGACAAAAAGAATAAAAAGGTCAAAAAATATGAAAAACATGAACCCCAAGAATAGGAAAGACCATGAAAGTGAGCAAGTCAAAATGCAACTACTATTTACTTTTTGTGCAAAATAAATGATTGTGTGCAGTTTGTAATATTTTCCACAATCCACGATAGTAAAAATGTTTAAACTTGGCTATTTCACGTTTCAATTTCATGTCCATAGATAGAGAATAAAATCTGACCAAACTATTTAATCTTGGCAGATAAGTAGATAGGTAGAGTAAATAAAAGGAGCTCAACTGTTTAAACTGATCCCTTGGATGCAATAAGGTTAGATTTAGTTAGTTTACTATTTTAAAGAAAAAGAAAAATGTTTGATAAGGTTTTGCTAACTCAAATGCACCCTAATAAAGAGAAGTAAAAATGGTAGGATGAGTAGATGGGTAAGTAGTAGAAAGGTTGTAGAATTTTGATGATTGATTAGACAAAAGCATGTGCATAATCTTTTTCATCATAAAAGTTCCAAATGTGAATGGGCACTCAAGCATGTAGATGGATATCAAATTTAATTAATTAATTTCCCTCATTCATTTCAGATTTTACTAAACTAATTTCCCAAAATAAAGATCAAAGTACTTAAAAACCCTAATTCAAAGAGGCTCAGAGCATTTCTCTAACTTTTGGAGGGACCGGACCCTCGGCTCAATGACTTATAGGCGATAAGTACTAAATCCTCTAATAAGCAGTCATTCCCCCCCTTTAGTTCATTCATTTTACCTAAATAATATTATTTCCTAAGGTTAAGTCACTTTTACCTAGGAAAAGTATTTATTCCCCCACATAAATCATTTTCATATCAAAAACCCAAAAAAAACACTATATCCTAAGTTTTGTCGGAAAGCATTAGAAACATGAAAATCATATGCTTAGGGTATGGTGCCCCTTCTACTCATTTGACTAAATTATTAACTTATTTATTATATCCCTAATGAAACATGTTTCCCCTATATACATTAACTCCCACAATATTAGTTAATCCCACCCCAGGTAAATTATATTAACTAAGGTTTTTTACCTTAGACCCACTAACTAATCGATCCTCGATTAAGTTAGTTAAAAAACCCAATTAAATCTTGCCTGATACCTTAATCCCTGCCTTAATCCCTCATTAAACCAAAACCATCGTGCTTAAACACCCACTGGGTCCCCCCATTACCTTGCATGCAAGTCCATCGCCCGACCACCACACAATCTCCCCCCTTCCCATCTGACGCCTGTGTTGATTTCAGAAGGGCCCGAAATCTAAACATTACCCACCCGAAATGGGTTGTTTTCCACTGGGCCCCTGAGGCGATGTGGCACTTAATGAATGGAATCAGGCGGCCTCCCCCCAATACCACCAAGCACCCAAAAGTTGTGCGAAGAAAACCACTTACCACCAGCCCGCTACACGCCAAAACAACCACTATTCACCTGTACCCGCCAAATTGACTTTCGTGCATAAATCCAAGAAAGCCCCAAATTATTGTTTTTATCATTTTTTCTAACTGTAAACTTCCATGCACGCATCTATGAACGTCCAAGCTATCAACCCACGTACAATTGCACTCTGAAGACGCCATAAAGCTTATAGATTGCCTTGTAGCCTGCTTGAAGTTTCTTCAACTATTCACAATTGCTAGTTAGCCGGTTTAGACACAGTTTTCTTCAATTCTAGGTATTTAAGCCGGAATCCATTGAAAAACCCTGTCAATTTCCAAACTAGTCCCTAAGTTTACTTAATTGAAATTAAAGAGAAACTATGATAACTTAAAACCCACCTGGAATTGAACCACCATTAACTTAAAGAATGAAAATTTACCTTGCCCATTCTCAAATCCACAAGAACTAAGAATGGCTTCTCTAATTGCTATGGATATCAGACCCATTTCCACTCCTCACCTGGTCCTGGACTACCTTCCCCTTACTGATAAACATTTCCAAATCAAGGACACCTCTGTCCTTGAATCCCCTCACAAGCTATACTGCCAATATAGAGACCAATACCTAAACCATGCTGATAAAATAGGTCTTTGCGAGTCTAATTTTCCCAAGTATCAATTCCCTGAGGTGCACACCTTTCATGAAATTTTCCGTTATTGCAATGCAAACTACATCCCCAGTCAAAGAGCAGTGATGTCCCCTGACTAAACCATACTTTTCACCATGACTATTGAGTCAATCATTGAAATGATACAACTTCAACCCGGGAAAAATCTAAACCCTATTTCAATTGGAGATCTACTAGACAGATTCCCCAAGCTTACCACTTCCAAACTTGCTAAGATGTTCCAAACCTTCATAAAGGAGGAAAATCATATCCCAAAATATCCTCCTCCATATGTGTCTACCATATTTTTCCCATTTGGTCAGGACATTGTAGCAATGATTTCTTGTGTCTTAGGCTATACCACCAGTGAGTATATAGATGAGATCATCTTAGCATTCATGTCCATTTTCTCTCCAGGACAACCTCTTGCTATCATGTATCATTATGCCAAGTTCATAGCTGATAGGATGCATGACCAATTTTTTACAATGAGTAATGAGAGAGTATTCAAGTATTCCTCAGTTTTGTACCACCTTTTTCTATATTACCACGCTGACAAGTTCCCCTTTACTCTCCAAAAGCTTGATACTAAAGGGCATCCTAGGTCAGTGATTTTCTAGACTTCTTTGATCCATAAGTATGACTCACCATATCCATACACAGACTTCATAGATCTTTTTGTACATCCTATAGTAACAATGTTATGAGGAAGTCCTCCCCCAAGAATCAGTTCAGATATCAGGTGGATCCTGCAGCTTTCAGAACAACACAAAGTGGGAGATTGGTACTTGTACCAAAATCACACTGAAATTAGGATATATGGTTGTGAGTTGGTCCCATATAAGCTACCCAGATACCTCCCAATGAGGTTATTTTCTCTAGAGTACTACAGACAGATAATCAATTCAGATGAGGTGCATTTTATTAAAGCCAAAAAGAAGGCCCAGCTCATAATCAAAGATCAACTAGGCCTCTCTATGTGTAATTGTCAAGAATTTGGAAAAGAAACAGAGAAAATCCTTTAGAGACATAAACTAAAACAGAGCTTCATGTGGAGATATGATCCCTTAGAATTCATCTGCAAATAGAAGGAAGAAAAACAAGATGGCTCCCTACATTCACCACCGAATCCCTGAAATAGAAAAATATAAAAATCAATTGGAATGGGTGGAGAATACTTTAGTGGAAAGGGATAGCATTGAAGTTGCTATTGAAGATGCTCTACTTGATCTAGAGAAATGGATTGATGAGGGTTATTTCCTACAGGTCTAAGGAGAATCTCAAGTCCAAGGAGAATCTCAAGTCCAAGGAGAATCTCAAGTCCAAGAAGAATCATAGGCACAAGGAGAATCTCAGGCACAAAGTGAATCACATGTAGAAGAAGAATCCTAGATTCAAGAAGAGTCAAGACAACCAGACCTATGAGAGGATCTATCTCAAATAGGTATACAAGAGCCCATCATGAGTACTCACCCAATCTTGCGAACTCCTCTAAATGACGAGAAAAACCTCAAAAGAAATAGGGAAGAGATCACTACTTCAGGCAAAGTAACATCACAGGCCTATGTAGAGACCAACTTGGTCAAAAGGCAAAGGATAAATCCTGTCTCTGAACAGGAATTCACAGAAGAAACAGTTGGGGCCACTAGCACAGAAAGAGAAGAGAGCAGGCATGCCACTCCCTCTGGAGGCACACCAAAACCTTCCACATCACACACTCAGATATTGGAAAGCAACAAAGAGTTGAAGTGTCCTCATTCAAAATGCTAGCTGATAGAGACCAAGACATCATAGAAAGGTACAAGGATATAAAAGCCAGAAATGAGAGGCTAAAAGCCCAAACTTATGCACGATACTTAAAGATGGCACCTACCAATCAAACAAGGTTTATGTCAGCCTATGATGTGAAAGAAGGAAAATACATATGACATTTATTAAGTGCACCACTTAGAAACCAAGAACAACAATGATCTTCAAAAAGATAGACTTCGAAGTACTGGCAAAGGATATTCATCCTATTGACCAGATTGAGCTGCACAAGTAGACTAGGAAGATGATTTACTCCAGTTTAACAGGGAAAGCCATCGCAGCCAACCAAATCCAAAACTCCCTTAATAACATATCAGCTCAGTTCCAATTGGAGAAGGCCTCTTCACAGGCTAAAGACACCAGAATCAAGTCCTTAGAGGACTTAATCATTGAGTTGGGACACGATCCCAAAGATGTAAAGGCCACCAAAAAAATGATAAAGAAGAAGAATGATGAGATAGTTGCTTTAAAGAAGCAACTCAAGATTCCACCATTGCATCACCCATAGACAATAGAAGTCTTGGAGACACAAAAATGAGAAGAAGAGCTTATGGACTTGGTCCTAAAGCTAAATGACCAATTGAAAGAAACAAAGGAGTTAGACACATTGATTTAGTCCAAAAAAAGTGAGTTGGCCACCACTTCTAGGATTGCCATTCCCACTGTTTATACTGCATTTTCTTCAACATTGGCAGCATCATTAGCACCCACAGCTCCACCTTCCATAGCGTTGCCAATCACCACTGAATCTACAACAGTAGGTACTTCAATAGAGAAAACAACTGAGCTGGTAAAAGCCATGGAGGATATGTCCATCCAGGCAACAGAGCTCAAAAGTCTAAAAGAGAAAGTGGCAAGCTTAGAAACTTGTTGTAAGCTTGCCCAAATTCAGCAGAAAGAAGAAACATAGAAAGCCCTAAGGATGGGTGAGAAGATCAAGGTCCTAGAAAAAGATTTAAGACTATAAAAGCCATTAGGACAGACCAAAGAGATTCTCTGGGCCAATATCATTGACTCTATCAATGATATTTGGCCATCAATTCAAGTTATATTTGAGAAAACTGAACTAGTAAAAGTGGCCACTGAAGCAATTCAGAAAGTAAAGGAAGATTTAGGAGATCAACCTGAGGATGCAAATCGACTCATCAAATTCCTGAACCGTAAGAACAGACATGAGCTAAATGAGCTTGGTGTAGAGGATAGCACTAAAGCCATCATAGAAGTCAAAAAGTTTATTTTCAAAAGAAACCTTATGGTTAACTTAGAAGAAAAATTCCATAACATGCAGGTGGCCATTGACAGATTCATGGCCAAATTTCAAATTTTGAGAGACAGAGGTCTTCCCAGTCCTATGGTCATCCATGATAAACTTATGACCCAATTGGACTATAGTGACAGACTAAGGAAGTTGGCCAAGGAACAAGCAAGCACTTCAGGTATCAAAGCCTTGCCAATTGGGAAAGTATTGTATGATACTTTGGAGAATCTGTTTTTTCTAGAGCATGAGGTGAAACATTTGTTTGTCAGCAAGCCTAATTTTTCCAAATACACAGAGGCAGACGAAATCTACAAAGAATGTTGAAAGTAAAGTTACCTGCGAATCAATGGTGGGAAAAAATGAGAGATTTATAACAAGTTACCACAGTAAATCTGAAGGGAACCAGAAGAAACAAGTAAAAGACAGATCAACAGGGTCAAAGAGTAGCAGGTTAAAGAGTATCAATGAAAGATTAAAGATAAAGATGATTCCAGCGTACAAATATCAGCCATATTAAAGGGCTCAAATCCAACTGGAACAACCAGCACTACCACAATAAGAGGGACAGCATGATGTAGTTTTACATCTATCCCTACCTTCAAGCTTGAAGATATTTTGATTCCGTAGATTAAATCTCATATTGTTAGGAGATATTTTGTAAATATTTTTTGTATAAATACTTCATATTTTGAAGTATTTAGTATGGATTCAAAAACATTTCTATAGACTTTTCTCTCAAATCAGAGTCTTATTGTGTCAAAAACTAGATTGGCTTGCTGGATCATGGAATAAAGATTAGAATTTTTTCAGGATTCTTGTGTAAAGAGAAAATAAAATAAGTATTCTCTCATGTGTATTATTGTTTTTCCTTATGTTTCTTAATAATCATATGTGTTTATATGAAATCTGAATGTTAAACTAGGAATAATATTTCAGAGCTTGCTTAAATGCACTCTGTCTTGACTGTTTACATTGTTAATGTTTTCTACTAAACTATCTTAGCTAGGGAATTCTTAGCAGCTCCTTAGCTTCCATAGTTTTCCTTTTGGTCTATGTAGCAAAGGATTCTTAATTGCCCTTTGTTGATGATCACCCTCTATTCCTCATTCTAATCTCGGTCAAAGGATTCTTAAGTGCCCTTCACCCTGGTTAGAATCATTCCATCCATTAACCCTTAAAGATTTGCCTTTCTCTTTGCTAGCCTACCCTGTGAAAAGTCCCTTTAATGATCTAATCTAGTTATCCTATCCTTTTATTGACTCCATAGCCCAATGGTTTGAAGAAATCGGCTCTATCCATGTTTTCCTAGAATTCCACCACCCAACCAAAAATCAAAACCTTATGAACACTAAGAACTAGCCTAAAATCCTACCCAAACAAAGTTAAATTATAAAGAGAGAGCCCTCTCTGGACTTAGGTTGGGTAGAACTTGAGTCTGAAGATTGGTTTGTGGTTACCTCAGATTATTCCTTCTTTTGATAACTTCTAGGGAAGACTTCTAAGTGATAACATAGTGGCGACTCCACTAGGGACTCAAATCCTCAGTCTTAATAAACCTTTGAGAAATTTCAAATCTTTATTTCAAGCCTCTTGAATGGTTTATTAGAAGTTATTTATAATATTTTACAAAAATAAAGTAATTGGGAAAGTTTGAAATTCTGGCTTCAAGGAGAACTCACTATACTAGGGCCAACCCAGATCCAAATCCTCCCCCAATAGTGGATAATCCCAACCTGATTTCGAGAATATACAAAAGAAAAGAGACTTCAGTAAGTCCAAAACCTTCAATCAAAGCAGATTCATGCCTTGATGAGTGGTTGTTTTTAGAAGACCATCCCTTTGATTAGTCATTTGACCATTCCCTATTTAGAACCAGCTCTGAAAGTATACTTGATGACATAGTTCTAGATCCAGAGTTTATTGTAGATCTTGAAGTCCAAAAGGAAAACCTGTCAATTGATTAGTATATTGTAAATTCTCCTTAGTCATCCCTTACTACTGTTAAGATCCCTAAGCTTTCTGAACTAGTTTCAACTCCCTTTAGTTCACCATTATTCCTTTCCACCTCTGAAGTTCATTCCTCACCTCCATTTATACCTTCACTTCCCCTCCAACCTATCATTACACATCACTCACCCATTACTCCCAGTTCTCCATCAACTACTGTATCATCTCCTGGTACCCCAACCCCACTTCTTAGTCCTGCCCAACTTAGAGCCATGGCAAATAGATATGCTCCTCTTGTGTTACCTGCTCCACGTGGTGCCATGCCACAAGATTACTAGAACAAGATTGTCCAATTTGATGTCATAGGAACTTACACAACACAACAGCATACAAACAAAATGATAGATTTCTTTGAATTACATGAAATTGACATTGGAGATGTCCAAATGAGACTTTTTGCTCAGACTCTAGATGGTGATGTAAGAAAATGGTTTAGAGCTTTACCTGCTAATAGCATAGACACTTTAGAAGAATTTTATTAGTAATTTTTAAATAGATGGGAAAATAAAAAGAACCCTCTGCAAATCCTTTCAGAATATGAAAACATCAGGAGAGGACCACATGAAACAGTCCAGGATTACTGTACCATATTTAATAATATATATAATTTAATACTAGTCAATCTTAAACCCCCACCTGGCTTAGCTTTGATAAAATTTCCTGATGGGTTTGTTATTGATATGGCATTCCAACTTAGAGAGAGAAATCCTCCAACTTTAGAAGACATGTAGAGTGTAGCAATTAGTATAGAATCTAATTTGCTAGCAAAAAGAGCTAGGGTTAGGAATGAAAGGAGAGGACCCTTGAAAGATGAAGCCTCACCCTCTGACCTTAAAATAGATGCCCTAACCAAAGGAATGGAAAAACTAATGGATAGGATAGAAAACATTGAAAGGAAGCCTTACTGGGATAATCAACAAGCACCTCCAGTGAGAAATCTAAACTTTAGAAAGAATCAAAATTAAAATATTGCAAAAAATGGACCTGATCAGAATATTAGGCCTCCTTTTCAAGAAAACTATGCTAGAACATCCCATTCAGAAGACCATGAACAAGACACAAATTAACTTAATGGCATTAGATGATAAGGAAACTATCTTTTTGAGCTAAGATGATCAGGAATTACATATGGTTCAGCAATTGCAAACGCAATCTGGAGAATCATTCGATTACAAGCAAGGGTATGATTCTGCTATCTTTGAAGTGCACAAACAATACAACTTGAGGAGTAAAAACAACACTGATACTCCTGACCAAAAGAAGAAAGCACTACCAAATCAACCCAAGAAAATCAAAACAGCTCCAATTACTAAAACTCTCCAAATCCTCCCAAGACCAAATCAGAACCCTTCTAGTCCCACCATTGTAGATATAACCCATGACCAACCCCCTAATAATCAACCATCCATTTCAATCCCCTCCAAGGGGACAGTGGAGAAATCTCCAAACATCATATTAGAAAATCCATAGAAAGATGCTTCAAATGCAGAAAAAGAAGAGCAATCTACTCAAACTCCTGCCATGAAAATTCCAAACACTCAAATAGAGAAAGCCCCTTTGCCTTTCAATTTGGGAGTAAAGGTGGTTAAATTGAAAATTTCAGTTCCCTTAATAGATCTCACTAAAAATGAAACCTATAAATCTCAAATAAGCAAAAAATTAAACTTCGTTGAGAATGAAGACTCTGTTAACTTGTTTGATTATCAGCCTGAGCTTATATTTGGTCCTAATGTTAATGGAAAACCATTAGAAGGAGGGATACCACCTTTTATATTAGCCTTAACATTCATGATAAAATCTTACACAATGCAATGTCAGATTCTGGGGCTTCACACAATTTAGTTCCTAAAACTGTTATGGAAAAATTAAACTTGGACATCACTAGGCCTTACAAGGACCTGTTTTCATTTGATTCAAGTCAAGTAAAGTGTCTAGGGTTAATTAAACACCCGTGTGTTTCCTTCATACAATATCCTGCTAAGACCATTCTCATGGACATAGTTGGTGCTGATATACCACCTAAATATGGCATGCTATTGTCTAGTTCATGGGGGGCTAAACTCCGAGGATCTTTGCAACTTGACATGTCATATGCCACAATTTTAGTCTTTGGACATCCTAAAAAACTGTACAGAGAGACCCTAATGAAATATGTAGTGAGTAGCCAGGATAGGCCTCAAAACTTTCCTATATATTCCAGGTATTCTGACATTGATTCTTTTATTTTATACATTGTTGAACAAACACAAGAAACTTCTTCAAACAACATTATTTCAGAACCAAAAGAAATTGCAGTTATAGTAGAAAATGGAACTGTCCCAACTCAAGAGCTTTCAGATAAAAAAGATGATCAAGACACCTTAATCAATGAAGATTCTGTCCCCCCAGACAATAAGAATTATGAACATGAAATATTATGGCATCTTTAATTTGATGGTTCATTGAATAAATTAGGAGCAAGAGTAGGAGTGTGGATTTACAATTAGGAGAATGATCACTCAGAAGGCTAGGCTTACAGACTGAATTTCAAAAGCACTAACAACATGGCTGAGTATAAAGCACTTATTTTAGGTCTCAAATTGGTTAGAAAGTTAGGAGCTATAAGAGTATCTATTATGGGAGATTCTGAGTTGGTTATAAAACAAATTAATGTTGTATATATGACCAAAGATCCTAGGTTAAGTTTTTATAGAGGAACAGTTGTAGAAATATTGAACACTTTTCTAGAAACTAAGCTTGTAGTCATCCCAAGGAAACATAATATGCAGGCTCATAGTTTAGCAATGTTTGCCAGTACTTGTAAGTTACCATTCAAACTTAACCATTAGTACACTCCTGAGGTTAAGCACAGACCTACTATCCCAGATAACTTAAAAAACTGGCAAGTATTCACTAATGACCAACAGATCAATAATTTTTTAACTTTAGAAGAAGAATTCGTAAATAGTAATATAGATACTGACATAACGTTAGATCCTGAATTTAAAGATAAAATTGAAATTAAAAAAATAGAATATGAAGAGATAGATAGATTCCATCCCACTAAATTTACAAAATTAGATATACAAAACCTAAAGCAAGTTGAAATTGAAGAGATAATTAACAAAGATTCTGAAATCATTAATCTCAAAGACAACTTTTTTCCCAAAGGATTAACCCCTTTGGAAGACTTGTTTGATTGAAATGATGTCCCCAGAAAACCAAAGATGGAACCCTTAAAATTTGATATAGAGGAGTGTAAAATAGGTACTGAGGAAAATCTAAAACTGATAAAACTTTCAAAGTCCTTACCTCCTACTCAAAAAGTGAAATACATTGAACTGTTAAAGGAATTCCAAGATGTCTTTGCCTAGAGTTATGAGGACCTCAAGTCCTATGACACTAGCATAATACAACACACCATTCCCATAAAAGAAATCCAGAAACCTTTTAGAAAGAAGCTTAGGAGGATCAATCCTATTCTATTGCCTTCTATCGAAAAGGAAATCAGAAGTATGTATGGAGCCAAGATAATAGCACCAATTAGGTTCAGTGATTGGGTTTCAAATTTTGTGCCAATAAGGAAAAAGACTGGTGAGATTAGACTGTGTGTTGATCTTAGGAATCTCAATAAAGTTTCACTCAAAGACAATTAACCTCTCCCTAAAATTGATCATATATTATAGAGGGTAGTAGGATCAACCAGAATCTCATTATTGGATGGGTTTTCTGGTTATAATCAGATTTTTGTTCACCCAGATGACCAGGCTAAAACTACATTCACTACTCCTTGGGGCACATTCATGTATGTGAAGATGCCTTTTGGATTAAAGAATGCAGGGGCCACCTTTCAAACTATGGATATAGCTTTTGCTAAGGAAATCGTTGACTTCCTAGTAATATACTTAGATGATATTACTATATTCTCAAAATTTGATAAACAACACTTAGATCATCTAAGGCAGGTCTTCATCAAATGTAGGAAGTATGGAATTTCTTTGAATCCTAAAAAATCTTTATTTGGGTTAGAAGAGGGAAAATTGTTAGGCCACATAATCTCTAAAGATGGAATCTGAATGGATCCTGCAAGAATTGAAGCCATCCTACAAATACAACATCCTAGGAGCATCAGAGAATTACAAGCCTTTTTAAGAAAAATTAACTTTCTGCAGAGATTTATTTCTAACTTAGCAGAATTAATTAGATCATTGAATAACATGTTGAAGAAAGATTTGCCCAAAAAATGGACCATTGAGGCTAAAATATCCTTTGAAGATATTAATCTAGCCTTAACAAAAACACCAGTTTTGGTTAGTCCAAAGTTCGATAGGGATTTCATTATATTTTCCTTCACCTCAGAACATACAGTAGCAGTAGTCCTGTTGCAGAAGAATGATCAGGGTTATGAACAACCTATTTCCTTTTTTAGAAAAGCCCTGAGGGATGCCCCTTTAAAGTACAATATAATGGAAAATCAAGCCTTTGCTTTGGTCAAAGTTATCAAAGATTTTAGAGTTTACATTTTATATTCTCATATAATAGCCTAGGTGCCCAATGCATTAGTCAACGATATCCTAACTCAGGATGGTCCAGATGTAAAGAGAGGGAAATGGATTGCTACCATATTAGACTATGACCTAGAAATCAAGCCAACAAAGTTAATCAAAGACTAAGGTTTAGCCAAGCTCATGGCTGAATCGAACTGTCAGACCTTGGATATAAATTTTATTGTAGAAATGGATAATGGAGAGGAGATGGCGACTCCACCAATCAGCCAGGCCTTTATTGAATCACCATGGTATGCTGACATCAAATATGTTTTACAAAATTTACAGGCTCCTCCTAAATTATCCAAGACCAAAAGCATGTTTTTAAAAACGAAATCTTTAAAATTTTGCATAATTGACAATGCTTTGTTTTGGAGGAATCATGAAGGTATCCTTCCTAACTGTTTATTGAAAGAAGAATCTGACAAGGTGTTACAAGAGTTTCATGCAGGTGACTGTGGAGAACATATTTATTGGAAAACCATTACTGATAAGATTCTTAGAGCTGGTTTCTATTGGCCCACTTTATTTTGTGATGTAAAGAAATTTGTAACCTCACGTCATAAATGCCAAATTTTTGAAGGAAAGAAAAAGCTTTTACCCCTCCCCATAAAGCCAATATTTGCTGAAGCACCTTTTCAACGATGGGGTCTTGACTTCATTGGTGAAATCCACCCTCCTTCGTCTGCCCAACACAAATGGATCCTCACTGCTATAGATTATTTTACCAAACGGATAGAATCCATACCATCAAGACAAGTCACTGACATTGTTATAATAACCTTCCTTGAATCCAACATCCTATCTAGATTTGGGTGCCCAACCAAGATCATCATTGATAATGTAGCAACCTTCAAATATAAGAGAATAATTGATTTCTGTGATAAGTACCATATAAATTTGGGCCATTCCATAGCTTATTACCCACAAGGGAATGGACTAGCAGAGTCCTCAAACAAGAGTCTGGTAAATATCATCAAAAAATTGTTAGAAGACAACAAGAAAACATGGAACAAAAAGATAGTAAATTCCTTATGGGAAGACAGGTTAACCACAAAGAAATCCATTGGTACTATTCCTTATCAATTAGTTTATGGAATGGAAGTCATTTTCCCATCTTCCTTGGGAACACCAGTGATGAAGTTGCTCCAAGAGTTGCAGGTTGAACCAAATGACATCCAGAGGAGAATCAACCAAACAATTCACTTACAATAGACCAAGGAAGAAGTGTACATCAGATCTCAAGTTGTGTGGGGAAGGATCAAGAAGGCTTTTGATAAAATGACTAAGGCAAAAGATTTTTACCTGGGGGACAAAGTTTTGAAATGGGATTCAAGAAGAGAGGATAAAGGTAAACATGGAAAATTTGATTTCCTATGGAAACGGCCATATATCATCTATGCTTTCAGAGGTAATAATGCTTTCTTCCTCAGAGAAATGGATGGCACAAAATCAGAAGGAGGACCAGTTAATGGTCGAATGCTTAAACACTACAATGAACCTAGTTTTTAATTTCACTAATCATTTGTACATATGCTGTTTTTGAAAAGTCTAGAGTGGATTGGATGGTGATTCTTTGGAGTTGAAACCCGAAGTGAAGGCCCTAAGCTTCAAAATTTTTACTGTCATAAATAGTAATAAGGAAAAAAAGTGAAAAGGGAAAAGTTGCAGAGTGACATCACAGTAATTCAGAGGGCCATTGATCTACAGGTTCTTGACATTTCACCAGGAAATGTCATCCGCAAGTGGAGCCACTGTTAGGTTCCTATACCAATAGGAGTCATAATTTTTGAATGGCTGAGATTAAACCTCTACAATGTACATACCTTTGCTTTCTGCAAATTTTTTCCATATCCAAAAAAATAAAAAAATGTAAAGAGGGTATGTCCCAAAAGAATAATCAAAGTACAAAAAGAATAAAAAGGTCAAAAAAGATGAAAAACATTAACCCCAAGAAAAGAAAAGACCATGAAAGTGAGCAAGTCAAAATGCCACTACTATTTACTTTTTGTGCAAAATAAATGATTGTGTGCAGTTTGTAATCTTTGCCACAGTCCATGATATTCAAAATGTTTAAACTTGGCTATTTCATGTTTCAATTTCATGTCCATAGATAGAGAATAAAATCTGACCAAACTATTTAATCTTGGCAGATAAGTAGATAGGTAAAGTAAATAAAAGGAGCTCAATTGTTTAAACTGAGCCCATGGATGCAATAAGGTTAGATTTAGTTAGTTTACTATTGTAAAGAAAAAGAAAAATGTTTGATAAGGGTTTGCTAACTCAAATGCACCCTAATAAACAGAAGTAAAAATGGTAGGATGAGTAGATGGGTAAGTAGTAGAAAGGTTGCAAAATTTTGATGATTGATTAGACAAAAAGCATGTGCATCATCTTTTTCATCATAAAATTTCCAAATTTGAAAGGGAAATCAAGCATGCAGATGGATATAAAAGTCAATTAATTAATTTCCCTCATTCATTTCACCTTTTACTAAACTAATTTCCCAAAATAAAGGTCAAAGTACTTAAAAACCCTAAGTCAAAGAGGTTCAGAGCATTTCTCTGAACTTTGGAGGGATTGGATCCTCGGCTCAATGACTTATAGGTAATAAGTACTAAATCCCTTCATAAGTGTTACAGGGAAAAGTGTCTATTTAGAACTGCTCTATCCCACTAAGGTGTGACAGCTGCCTTAGAAACAAACAGAGAAAAACTACTTTTGTATTTCCTTTATGAACTATAGATAGAGAGGGATAGAAAGAACCAACCTGTGTCTTGCGCTAATCCTTTGATCCAATCCCTCTCTTCTTTGATAGTCTCCAGCTACCTGCTCCCTTACTTGCCCAGCTTCACAAAGTACCTGTAAGATCACAGAAGAAGAACACTATGCAAAGACATGGATCTATATTCATAAAAAACTTAGGATCAGATTTAAGTTAACCATACAAATGTAACAAGCATCAATGATACAAAAGCATGGAGGAAAGACTCAAATAGTTTTTATTGATAAACAAGAAAAGATCCAGGAGGAGTTACAACCGGTGGTTCCTGACCCAGCATCAACCTCCCAGCAAAGAAGCCCCTCTTCACCTCAAACAAAGCATAGATCACCCAATACTCTGATGTTTGTCTCAAAAAGCCAACAACAATTCCTTACAATATGCAAAATTCCAGCCTCCAACCTCCGGATCTCTGGGATGAGAGATCTATATATAGATGTTTGCAGAGGTGTGAGTCAGCTCTGGGTTTTTGATTAGTGTCTTCTCTTTGATAGTTCTTGATGCCACTTGGAGATCTCATTGATCTCTTACTCATCCTTGGGCGATTCTAAGAGGCAAGTGTCCCAGGAGAAGTTTCTGGAAGATTCCATGATCATCCACCTCGCAAACTGTCTCTGCCACTTGTCTTTTCTCATCCATCGCACCCCATAGAAGGGATTTTTGAAATGCAACGCACTTCTCGTGTGTACAAGGTGCAATGCATCGCACTCTGGCCATGGAGCAAGTGCAATGATCCAGTTTTGACCAGTTCTGAGTAGTTTTTCATGGAGAACTTCTGGGAGAAGCTGTAATTAGTTGACCTTGTTCCTTTAGGGGTTAGAACAACACTTTTAGGGACTTAGGAGCCCTTGGTTTATGGACATTTCATGCTTGGGGTTATAGGGCCCAAAAATGTCTATAACAGTTGCCCCCTAAAGCATGAGGCCGTTAATCTTTTGATGTCGGGTGAAATGCTTTATTATGAGGATCTGAAGTTCTTTCAATGCTGGGAGGAGACCTGTAATAAGATACAATACAATACGTTATCTTCATACTATTTTCATGATCTAGCTGAGGCGGGCATTCCCATGCTCAGCTTTATAAATTCATTCTCATGTACATAGGACAGACAATTGTCTGAGGGTAGACTGATGATTCTGATAGAGCCATCATCCTTTTGGTAGGATGATTATCTGTGCTGCAATGTTGTACATTTGATGTCTTTATTTCCCTGAATATATATATCGCAGCCCGGATGGATGAAACTAGATCCGGGGTCTTCAATCTCGTCCGATATTTACTCGAAGTACAAGTCGATCCATGTGAGAAATGTTTTGAAGTCGAACATGGAAAGACATCGCTTGATTACTAGTCAATGATGTAAACTGTTAACAAGCGCGAGAGGAATCACCGATAATGATAATGATCCTCAAGGTACTGCAGTACAATTCACGTGGTGTGAATAAAGGACTTGGCATTGAACACCACGCAAAATCTTTCGGTCGAAGGTCATTGATGTAAACCTGT
The DNA here is from genome assembly GCA_031772625.1 of Pinus tabuliformis. Classification (NCBI taxonomy): domain Eukaryota; kingdom Viridiplantae; phylum Streptophyta; class Pinopsida; order Pinales; family Pinaceae; genus Pinus; species Pinus tabuliformis. Next base: position 194,755,775 of record CM062804.1, on the reverse strand, counting down.
CGCCGGAAGTGAGAAACTTGCCATTGAGGCATGCAAGCTTCAAAGTACTGAATGGGGTGTTCCTAGATCAACTTCTTGGATAATGAGCTGATGTCGACAAGAAGTGATCCGTCACAGGAGGGCCTTAATGAATCCCACATCAATGACACGGAACAGAGCAAATGATTTTGATGGAGGTGAAAATGATCTGATGATATAATGTCCAGGGTGGGGTTCATGAAAGAATGGAGTATAATGTGTGGTAGTGGGTGAGACACAGGTGACTTCTCTGGATGACTTCTCTTGAACATATCGGCGACACTGATGTGATGGATTGGTAGCATTAACCCCAAATGTGGATGGTATGGCATGACCATGGCGATGTGACTGGTGAATGAAACAACCCAACCCGACTCAGACACAGAGTGGAAGTGTCATGTTCAAGAGCTACTTGCTACCAACAAAGTTTTCTTTGAGTTTTCTTCCCAATTTTTCCCCAGTCATTGCTGACCAGTACCTCTTTATTTTTGTCAAGCTTGAGGAGGATAACATATGCTTGTTCTATAATTTTCCCTTCGGGCAAACCCATCGCTATGTTTTAACGAGCCTAGCGATAGTGAAACTCGTTCTCGTCTAAAGACAAGTTTGTCGCTATTAATCTTTTTAACGAGTTTAACGACAAAGATAACTCGGTCCTTTTCAATTTTAGAGAGTCTGAAAAGGAACGTAAAGGTAACTCCAAAATTCCTTTTTCGTCATCTAATCCCTTAAGTCCGAAAAACTATAAAACAATACAGAAGGGATGAATTTTCGATAGTTTTAACGAGCCGAACAAAACAAGCGCTTGACCTTTTTGTGTAATAATCCCTCAGGCCCAAAAAGATTAAAATCTAGATGACGGATGGCACTTCCTGTCCCTTTAACGAGCTGGAGAGGCCAATGGCTCGGCAATCTTTTCATATTTTACGAGTCAGTTGAAAAGAGCTTAAAGGAGACTCGTCTTTTGAGGAACGAGTGATAAAATGGGTAGCAGCTGATTCCAGGTAAGGTTTGGAATTTTCCAATCACGGTAGTGTTACAAAAATGGCTGGTGAAATCACTCTTCGCATTTGTTCCTCAAAATGGGTAAACAATCAAATGGAGGTGAATGAGCGGCCAATGAAAAAGTGGAGGTGACGGTGCAAACACGACCAAGGCTTTAACGGCTGAAGTACTACATTCACGATGGTTATTTACCGAGGAATAGTTCATTTTTTAATGAGCTTAAATGCGGGGGGAAACATTTGCTCATGTCTTATGTTTAGTTTTTAACGAGCTTGAACTATGTGCTAAAACTGCTCGACGCTGGTTTATCTTTTAACGAGCTTGAACCTTGTGGTAACATTGCTCGTGGCGGGTTTATTTTTTAACAAGCTTGAACCCTGCAGTAACATTGCTCGTGATAAGTTTGCATGCCCCCAGCATAATAATGCAAATCGAGGTGCATGCCCCCGAAGCTTCATTGCATTCAACTCGGTGGTTGGAATGAAGGTTTACCTTTGAGATTTGGTAAGGGGATTTGTTTCATTTTTGAATGAGGTTGACACAGTAAACGAACTATCCTCATGACTCCTTGTTTCATTTTTTAACGAGGTCGACACGAGATAAGAACCATCCTTGAAATCCACCATATTTACAGTATTTGATAGAAAATCAAAAACTGAAGGACGATTAAGGTTGCTGGAATAATCTTCGTGGTAATCCGGAAGATGGGAGTGATGGTGGTAATCTCCCCATGGTGCCTCTTCTATCATCATTGATTGAATGATTCCTTCGCCTGTGGAATGTACAAGCGACCAAGGATCTGAAGAGGTGCCATATTCCTTAGACCTATCTATCTAAACACTCGATGAGCGTTGATTTGGGTTTGCCCCCCAAGCCAAGAAAATTGATTGCTACAATATTTCTAAAATGGCGATGATCCATGCCGACAAAATGTTTAGGAATCTTCCGAATCCATTAGATATAGAAGATTTCATATTGTATGTTTCCATTGTGGCCACTTCCTCCAGATTACTTGGAGGCGGTAGGGAAAAAGTATCCATTAAGGTAGGGTCTTTTAGGAAGCCTACTCCAATATTTCGAAGCGAATGATTGCTTCCATGGATCATTGGAATGCTTCCCATAACTTGTGAACTGTTGGGGAGAAATGTTTGTTGGTCGATGATTGTAATTCTTCCTTGAAAGGGAAATGCAATCTTCCTGAAGTAGGTCGACACAACTGCAGCCATGGCATATATCCAGGGCCTTCCTAGTAGGATGTTGTAATCAAGGTTTTCATGGATAACCTCAACATCAATTTCTACTGTCTTTCCCCCTAGTTCAACTTGCAAGTTATTTAAAATCTCGTATGGAGTGTATGATCGTCCATCAAATGCTTTTAATGTTGTTGACGATCTCGACAAGGGTGGTGAGCCTAAATTTTTCCAGCAACTCATCGACATAATACATGTAGATGCCCCCTCATCAATAATTGTTCGATGAACAGTTTTGTTGAGGGCTTTCACTTGAATAAGGAAAGCTAGTTGAGCTGGTAATTGAGGGTCATATCCTTTATGATCAAAGGCCACGATTGGAATCCATTGGGTCAATCCCACCTGTTGCTGATAATAAAGCTTGCTTTTGGGAGGGGCAATTTTGCGGTACCTCAAGTGTCGACATAGCGGATGACGATTGGGCCAGGTCCTCTACTATATTATAATTCTGTGCTACTTTTGCACGAGGATTAAATGTCGATTTGTGTACTACTCCCTTTTGCGACTTTATCATTGGTTCAGGAATGATGGGTGGCACAACTTCAGTCAAAGTTGTTGTCGAACTACTAGGTTGTTCATTAGCCTTGTTATTCGACAGCTCTGGATTCCCGTAATCTTTATTCCTTGTCAAAGCATCATTTTGCTTCTTTGAGATAGACAACATAAGCATTTGGGACCGGGAGGCATTTTGATTAGCAACCAGTTTGGTTCTCGGGTTTGGAAACGGATCAGTCAATACTGCTGAGGTTTTTGAACTCTTAAAGAGTTTCTTAACTTCAGCTTTATGTGGACAATCTCTCGTCCGATGATCCTCATCACATATATGACACCCTGCAGGGGGTTTCCTTTGCCCAGAAGGGTTTGCAGAAGGTTTTCCAGGATATGACTCATCCTGCTTCTTTTTCCTCCCTTTCTTTTTCTTCTTGCCCCCTGGTTGCTTCAGTTGTTTGCCCTTGTTGGTCGACACGACATTTACTTCCAAGGCAGGAAGTTCCTCATTTTCATTTTGACTAGAAATATTACGTGCCTTTTTAGATGTAGGCTTTGTCGATCTCGTGTCTATTGCGCCAATCACACCATCACCGGCATGAGAGTCATTGTTTGATTTAGGAGGAGGAGGGACTGAGAATTCCGGTCTAGGAGCGTCAGGTATTTTATCGTAGAGCGTGCTAGACTGAGTATAGATCAAGTCTAGATATTGTGCACGAGCAATAACTTGCTCTTCGGTGACGACTCCTCCCTTTGCCACATCTTCTGTGATAGAAGGTAATAATGACTTAATAAACCATTCAGCTAGCAGCTGATCAGGAACATATGTTTTTACCATTCTGTGACGACGTTGCCACTCATGAATATGATCAGATATGTGAGTGGCCATTGTCTGTTTGAAATTGCTAAGAAGTTCTGTTCCCATTTCGTACCTTATTGGTAATTGAAAATGGGTTAAAAGGGTTGTGGCTAAGGTATTGAAGTTGTCAAACGAAGCTCTAGGCAATTCGATGTACCATTTTTCCGCCAGACCCGTTAACGTCCTCTAAAAGAGGCGAAGTCTTATCGAATCATCATTCAGGGTGTTTGATGAACACCATCGATGAAAGGTCATCACGTGATTCGATGGATCTTCACCCAGATTTCCATTAAATTTAGGAATATCTGATGGAAGTTTATGCGGAATCGCTGGCCACCAAGAGGCATAAGCAATTGGATCATTCGTCAGCCGGTTTAGATCTGGTAATTCTAGAGTTGCTACAAAGGGCAACTGTTGATTCAGGTTAGGCGAAGCATATCCAGGATAAGATGGAATCGCCTGAGCAGTGGGTCTTTTCATACCAGCATAATGTATTTGATGCTGGCAGCTTTGACAAGGTTGATGGGCATAACCATTATAGTATGGTTGTTGATAACCGCTTTGGAAATGCAGTTGCCCATTACTTACAAAGACTTGTTGCTCAGGTCCTTGATATGATTGCTGGAATTGCGATTGTTGAGATTGAACCAGCCCTGGTTGTTGGACCATTTGCTGTTGTCCAATACTGGATGATTGACCAAGATGAGGAGTCATAGTACTTGTTTGAGCCTGAGTCGCTCCAGATAAAGAGGCACTAACCTGAGGTTGTGATTGAGTCGTTGAGACAAGAGGTTGTTGTATTGCAACCTGAGAAGCTTGGGGTTGACATACAACAGGTAGCGCTTGTACTTACGACGCAGTCACCATAGCAGGTCTAGTGGGAATATTCGACACAGGGTGGACTGGTTGCATTGAATATACAACCCTTGGTTGCTGAGGCAGTATTGGTACCCAACCGCTGGATGTAATTCTAGTTTGACCTGAATTTTGTTGTAAACTCCCACATGGTTGTTCTCCGGGAGGGAACAATGAAAAGGCATACTGCCCTCCATATGGTGGTAATCCAGTACTTAAAGGGTATATTGGCCTTTGAAGACACATTGGATCGATTTGTTGAGTTTCAACATAAGAAATACCAGTTGATAATCTGGATGAAGAAATAGGAACTGACCATGTCATCGAAACAGTCCCTGATTGGACTCCGGCTTGTTGTTGATAACATGCCGGGACAGATGATATACCATCGAACATCGTTGGAGTAGCAGCAGGAGGCTCTGCTGCTACTGCGTCGGCTGACACAGTCCTGGATGTCAACGGTTGTTCAGACATATCTAGTCTATCCAAAAGATTTTCTAGCGATTCTACAAGAACTTGCGATGAAAAGAGACTAACTTCGAAGACCAACGAGGGAATGGTGATGATTATTCCGTTTAAAATAAATTTTGGACACTTTGACACAACTTGTTTTTTCAATTTTTAAGAGTCGAGAAAAACAAAAGATGACTCTAGTCTCCTTCGATTTTTAATGAGCCTGAAGTGACAAGTGCTCAGATGGACCTTTTCCGTTAAGGAGTCTGAAAAGGAACGAAAGGGACTACTCTGGAGATCTAGGTAGAGGGAGTACCAAACCAATCACAAAAATGCAGAATACTTTTTACGGTATGGCAGTCAATCTTCCCGAATGATGTGTTTTGTGCATTGCGATTGATAGGGTGGCAGACACGGCTTCCTAAGGATAAAGGATTTAAGCCTATAGGGGTCTCCCAAAATATACTCGACGGTATGTGGGAGCACAAGTCCGTACTGGCACTTATCGTCTCAAAGTGGAGGAATCACCCAACCATCAGTGAGAACAACAGTTACCAGGCTTTACGACGCCGGAATACATCTCTAGCCTAGACCTCTAAATGTTGTGTGTTAAGTTCCAAAGCGTTGTTAAATTCATTGAATTTATTTTAAGTTGATCTTGCTTATGAAGTTTACCTTTTGGGTTCACCACGAGATGTAGATATAATTCCTAAAATGAAATCTAAAGATGATAAACAAACTTTTATCTCTTTTGTGCAATTAAAATCCTAGCTACTAAGGGAAAAGAAAGACACAATCTTTTCACAAAGAGCAAAGAGCACACTGTAAATGCACTTTCCTAAATCAAGCCAAACAGACTGTCTATATGCAAATGCACATGCATGTATTTCTTTTCGACTTTCTTAGTATATGGATGCTAAAAAGAAAGTTGATGCACAAATCTGAATTTGTTTTCAAGCGACCAACACAAACAAGCTTCTTTTCGAAATCAAAAGATAGAGACGATTACGACACCGTACGATTTTGAAATGAATACTCATTTTTGACACTAGAAAATCACAAATCCAGACCAAAAGCAATAGTAACAGGATAATCAACCATCAACAGCAATCAAACTCTTTCCAGTGATTGAAATCGACACTTACGATAGATTCAAATCAAAGGACGACAGTACGATTACGCTACTTCTGCTAAGGAGAACTGTAAATGACTCAACAAACACACAAAAACATCTACAGTTCTTTTGTACAAAGGAGGCGGAATAACAGCAAGGAAAAGGGGTTTCAAACAGACATATATTGATCACAGGCAGCAAAATTCAGAGATAGAATTGGAAAGAATGAAGCACAAGAAGCACAGCTGCACAAGGCTAGTCTGATCAGCGCACCTGTAACACAGAGAATCTGAAATGCAGCGCAGGTTGCCCTTTCGAGAAGTGCGCTGAAATTTAGGGTCTCTTAATAGTACCTACGCTGGGCTAGAAACGAGAATCTGTCGGGTTCTGGGTCACAGTTTGCAGTTCAGTCTTTGGTTTTTAGCCGAGTAAAAGCAATCAGTAATTCAACAATCAGGGGTAGATCTAAGGAGGATCTAAGAGCTATCACAAGGGCAATCAGATAGTTTGTGAATCAGTTGTTCAAATCATAAACAGATCCAGTGAATGGATTGAAGCAGTAGATGTCTACTTTGCATTTGTTATGGCAAATGCAGTTCGAATGCCACTTATAAGTTTATGAAACAAACAAACAAAGAATGATAAACAAACAAACTAATTAGACTCCCACTGTGGTCGCCATTTTGTTACAGGGAAAAGTGTCTATTTAGAACTGCTCTATCCAGCTAAGGTGTGACAGCTGCCTTAGAAACAAACAGAGAAAAACTACTTTTGTATTTCCTTTATGAACTATAGATAGAGAGGAATAGAAAGAACCAACCTGTGTCTTGCGCTAATCATTTGATCCAATCCCTCTCTTCTTTGATAGTCTCCAGCTACCTGCTCCCTTACTTGCCCAGCTTGACAAAGTACCTGTAAGATCACAGAAGAAGAACACTATACAAAGACATGGATCTATATTCATAAACAACTTAGGATCAGATTTAAGTTAACCATACAAATGTAACAAGCATCAATGATACAAAAGCATGGAGGAAAAACTCAAATAGTTTTCATTGGTAAACAAGAAAAGACCCAGGAGGAGTTACAACCGGTGGTTCCTGACCCAGCATCAACCTCCCAGCAAAGAAGCCCCTCTTCACCTCAAACAAAGCATAGATCACCCAATACTCTGATGTTTGTCTCAAAAAACCAACATCAATTCCTTACAATATGCAAAATTCCAGCCTCCAACCTCCGGATCTCTGGGATGAGAGATCTATATATAGATATTTGCAGAGGTGTGAGTCACCTCTGGGTTTTTGATTAGTGTCTTCTCTCTGATAGTTCTTGATTCCACTTGGAGATCTCATTGATCTCTTACTCATCCTTGGGTGATTCTGAGAGGGAAGTGTCCCAAGAGAAGTTTCTGGAAGATTCCATGATCATCCACCTCGCAAACTGTCTCCACCACTTGTCTTTTCTCATCCATCGCACCCCATAGAAGGGCTTTTTGAAATGCAACGCACTTCCCGTGTGTACAAGGTGCAATGCATCGCACTCTGGCCATGGAGCAAGTGCAATGATCCAGTTTTGACCAGTTCTGAGTAGTTTTTCATGGAGAACTTCTGGGAGAAGCTGTAATCAGTTGACCTTGTTCCTTTAGGGGTTAGAACAACACTTTTAGGGACTTAGGAGCCCTTGGTTTATGGACATTTCATGCTTGGGGTTGTAGGGCCCAAAAATGTCTATAACAATAAGCAGTCACTACCCCCGTTCAGTTCATTCATTTTCCCTAAATAATATTCTTTCCTAAGGTTAAATCACTTTTACCCAAGAAAAGTATTCATTCCCCCACATAACTCATTTTCATATCAAAAACCCATAAAAATCATTATATCCTAAATTTTATCGGAAAGCATTAAAAACATGAAAATCATATGCTTAGGGTATGGTGCCCCTTCCGCTCATTTGACAAAATTATTAACTTATTTATTAAATCCCTAATGAAAACCTATTTCTCATATATACATTAACTCCCACAATATTAATTAATCCCACCCCAGGTTAATTATATTAACTAAGGTTTTTTACCCCCGACCAACTAACTAATCAATCCTCGATTAAGTTAGTTAACAAACCCAATTAAATCCTACCCAATACCTTAATCTCCACCTTAATACCCTATTAAACCAAAATCATTGTGCTTAAACACCCGTTGGGCCCCCCCATTACCTTCCATGCAACTCCATCGCCCAACCACCACACGATCTCCCCCCTCCCCATCTGACGGTCCGTGTTGATTTCGGAAGGGCCTGAAATGGGTTGTTTTCTATTGGGCCACCGACGTGACGTGAGGCTCGATGAATGGAATTAGGCGGCCTCCCCCCAATACTGCCAAGCGCCAAAAAGTTGTGCGAAGAAAACCACTTACCGCCAGCTCGCTACACTCCAAAACATCCACTGTTCACCCGTACCTGCCAAATTTAATTTCGTGCATAAATCCAAAAAAGCCCCAAATTATGGTTTTTATCATCTTTTCTAACTGTAAACTTCCAAGCACGTGTTTGTGAATGTCCAAGTTGTCAACCCATGTACAATTTCACCGTGAAGACGCCATAAGGTTTCCAGATTTCCTTCCATCCTGCTTGAAGTTTTTTCAACCGTTCACAGTCGCTAGTTACCTGGTTTAGACCCAGTTTTCTTCAATTCCTGGTATTTAAGCCAGAATCCATTGAAAAACCCTGTCAATTTCCAAATCAGTCACTAATTTTTCTTAATTGAAATTAAAGAGAAACTTCGATAACTTAAAACCCACCTGGAATTGAACCACCATTACATGAAAGAATGAAAATTTACCTTCCCCATTCTTAAATCCACAAGAACTAAGAATGGCTGCTCCAATTGCTATGGATGTCAGACCCATTTCCATTCCTCACCTGGACTTGGACCACCTTCCCCTTGCTGATAAATATTTCAAAATCAAGGACACCTCTATCCTTGAATCCCCTCTCAAACTATACTTTCGATATAGAGATCAATACCTAAACAATACTGATAAAATAGGTCTTTGGGAGTCTAATTTTCCCAAGTATCAATTCCCTAAGGTGCACATCATTCTAGAAATTGTCCATTATTGACATGAAAACTACATCCCCAGTCAAAGAGTAGTGATGTCCCCTGACCAAACCATACTTTTCACCATGACTGCTGACTCAATCAATGAAATGCTACAACTTTAGTGAGGGCAAAATCCAACCCCTATTTCAATTGGAGACCTACTAGAGAGATTCCTCAAGCTTACCACTACCAAACATGCTGAGATGTCCCAAACCTTCATCAGGGAGGAAAATCATATCCCAAAAGATCCTCATCCATATGTGGCTACCATATTTTCCCCATTTGGTCAGGACATTGTAGCAATGATTTCTTGTGTCTTAGGCTATACCACTAGTGAGTATATAGATGAAATCATCTTAGCCATCATGTCCATTTTCTCTCTAGGACAGCCTCCTACAGTCATGTATGATTATGCCAAGTTCATAGCTGATAGGATGCATGAAAAATTTCTTAGGATGAGTAATGATGGAGTATTTAAGTATTCCTCAGTTTTGTACCACCTTTTTCTATATTGCCAAGCTGACAAGTTCCCCCTTTACTCTCCAAAAGCTTGATACTAAAGGGCATCCTAGGTCAGTGATTTTCTGGACTCCTTTGATCCATAAGTATGACTCACCATATCCATACATAGACTTCATACATATTTTTGTACATCCTATAGTAACAATGCTGTTAGGAAGTCCTCCCCCAAGAATCAATTCAGATATTAGGAGGATCCTGTAGCTTCCAAAACAACACAAAGTGGGAGATTGGTACTTGTACCAAAATCACAATTAAATTAGGATCTATGGCTATGAGTAGGCCCCATATAAGCTACCTAGATACCTCCCAATGAGGTTATTTGCTCTGGAGTACTATAGGCAAATAATCAATTCAGATGAGGTGCATTTTATTAAAGCCAAAAAGAAGGCCCAGCTCAGAATCAAAGATCAATTAGGCCCCTTTGTGTGTAATAGTCAAGAAGCTGGAAAAGAAGTAGAGCAAATCCTTCAAAGACTTAAACTAAAACAAAGCTTCATGTGGAGATATGATTCCTTGGACTTCATCTGCAACAGAAGGCAGAAAAACAAGATGGCTCCCTACATTCACCATCGAATCCCTGAAATAGAAAAATATGCAAATCAATTGGAATGGCAGGAGAATACTTTAGTGGACAAGGATAGCACTGAAGTTGCTGTTGAAAATTATCTAATTGATCTAGAGAAATGGCTTGATGAGTGTTCTTTCCTACAGGTCCAAGGAGAATCTCAAGTCCAAGAAGAATCACAGGCACAAGGAGAATCTCAGGCACAAAGTGAATCACATGTAGAAGAAGAATCCCAGATTCAAGAGGAGTCAGAACAACTAGACCTATCAGAGGAGCTAACTCAAATAGGTATACCAGAGCCCATCATGAGTACTCCCCCAATCTTGCGAACTCCTCTAAATGACAAGAAAAACCTCAAACGAAGCAATGAAGAGGCTACTACTTCAGGAAAAGTACCATCACAGGCCTATGTAGAGACCAGCCTAGTCAAAAGGCGAAGGATAAATCCTGTCTCTGAACAGGAATTCACAGAAGAAATAGTTGGGGCCACCAGCACAGAAAGAGAAGGAAGTAGGCATGCCACTCCCTCTAGAGGCACACCAGAACCTTCCACATCACACACTCAGATATTGGAAAGGCAACAGATTGTTAAAGTGTCCTCATTTAGGATGCCAACTTATAGAGACCAAGACATCAGATAAAGGTACAAGGATATAAAAGCCAGAAATGAGAGGCTAAAAGCCCAAACTTATGCACAATACTTAAAGATGGAACCTACCAATCAGACAAGGCTTATGTCATCCAATGATGTGAAAGAAGGCAAAATGCAGATGACATTTATGAAGCCCACCACTCAAAAACCAAGAACAACAGTGGACTTCAAAAAGATATGCTTCGAAGTACTGGCAAAGGATATTCATCGTATCAACCAGATTGAGCTACACAAGCAGAATGGGGAGATGATTTACTCCACTTTAACAGGGAAAGCCATCATATCCCACCAATTGCAAAACACCTTGAATAACATATCAGCTCAGTTCCAATTGGAGAGGGCCTCTTCATAGGGTAAAGACACTAGAATCAAGTCCTTAGAGGGCTTAATCATTGAGTTGGGACATGATCCCAAAGATGTAAAGGCCACCAAAAAATTGATAAAGAAGAAGAATGATGACATAGCTGATTTAAAGAAGCAACTCAAGATTCCACCATTTCATCACCCACAGATAGCAGAAGTCCTAGAGACACAAAAAGGATGAGAGGAGGTTATGGACTTGGTCCTAAAGCTAAATGACCAATTTTAAGAAACATAGAAGGAGCTAGACACATTGATTCAGTCCAAACAAATTGACTTGGCCACCACTTCTATGGTTTCCATTCCCACTGTTTCTACTATAGTTCCTTCAACATTAGCAGTATCATTGGCACCCACAACTCCACCTGCCATAGCACTACCAATCACCAATGAATCTACAACAGTAGGTACTTCAACAGAGAAAACATCAGAGCTGGTAAAATCCATGGAGGAGATGTCCATCTAGGCAATAGAGCTCAAAAGGTTAAAAGAGAAAGTGGCAAGCTTAGAAACTAACTGTAAGCTTGCCCAAATTCAGCAGAAAGAAGAAACACAGAAAGCCCTACGGATGGGTGAGAAGATCAAGGTCCTAGAAAAAGATTTAACATTGCAAAAACCACTAGGACAGACCAAAGGGATGCTCTGGGCCAATATCATTGACTCTGTCAATGATATTTGGCCATCAATTCGAGTTATATTTGAGCAAACTAAACTGGTAGAAGTGGCCACTGAAGCAATTTAGAAAGTAAAGGAAGATTTAGGAGATCAACCTGAGGATGCAAATCAACTGATCCAATTCCTAAACAGTAAGAAAATACATGAGCTAAATGAGCTTGGTGTAGATGATAGGACTAAAGCCATCATAGAAGTCAAAAAGGTTCTTTCCAAAAGAAACCTTATGGTTAACTTAGAAGAAAAATGCCATAACATGCAGGTGGCCATCGACAGATTCATGGCCAAATTTCAAATTTTGAGGGACAAAGGTCTACCCAGTCCTACGGTCATCCATGATAAACTTATGACCCAATTGGACTACACTGATAGACTAAGGAAGTCGGCCAAGGAACAAGCAAGCACTTCAGGTATCAAAGCCTTGCTAACTGGAAAGTATTGTATGATACTTTGGAGAATCTATTTTTTCTAGAGCATGAGGTGAAACATTTGTTTGTCACCAAGCCTAATTTTGCCAAGTACACAGAGGTAGATGAAATCTACAGAAGAATGTTGAAAGTAAAGTTACCTGAGGATGAATGGTGGAAAAAAATGATAGATTTACTATAAGTTACCACGATAAATCAGAAAGAGAGGTCAGCAGGGTCAAAGAGTAGCAGGTTAAAGAGTATCCATGAAAGATTAAAGTTAAAGATGATTCCAGCATACAAATATCAGCCAGCTTAAAGGGCTCAAACCCAACTGCAATAGCCAACACTACCACAATAAGAGGGACATCATGATGCAATTTTCCATCTGTCCCTACCTTCAAGCTTGAAGATATTTTGATTCCTTTGATTAAATGTCATATTGTTATGAGATCTTTTGTAAATATTTTTTTGTATAAATACTTAATATTTCAAAGTATTTAGTGTGGATTCAAAGACATTTCTATATACTTTTCTCTCAAATCAAAGTCTGATTGTATCAAAAACTAGATTGGCTTGCTGGATCATGGAATAAAGCTCCGACATTTTTCACGATTCTTGTGCAAATCGAAAATCAAATAAGTATTCTCTCATGTGTATTATTGTTTTTCCTTATGTTTCTTGATAATCATATGTGTTTCTATGAAACCTAAACTAGGAATGATATTTCAGAACTTACTTAAATGCACTGTCTTGATTGTTTACATTCTTAATGTTTTCTGCTAAACTATCTTAGCTAGGGAATTCTTAGCTGCTCCTTAGCTTCTGTAGTTTTCGTTTTGGTCTATGTAGCAAATGATTCTTAATTTCCCTTTGTTGATGATCCTCTGTAGCAAAGGATTCTTAAGTGCCCTTCACCCTGGTTAGAATCATTGCATCCATCAGCCCTTGAAGATTTTCCTTTTGCTTTGCTAGCTTGCCCTGTGAACAGTCCCTTTAATGATATAATCCAGTTATGCTATCTTTTTTTTGACTCCATAAGGCAATGGTTTGATGAAATCGGATCTATCCATCTGTTCCTAGAATGCCACCACCCAACCAAAAATCAAAACCTTATGAACACTAAGAACTAGCCTAAAATCCTACCCAAACAAAGTTAAATTATAAAGAGAGAGCCCTCTCTAGACTTAGGTTGGCTAGAACTTGAGTCTGAGGATTGGTTTGTGGTTACCTCAAATTATTCCTTTTTTGATAACTTCTAGGGAAGACTTTTGAGTGATAACATAAGAGATGAGGGAGACATTATTCCCATCTTCTGTCTTAAATATTCAAAGGGATCTCACAAGATTCATAGTGAATATGTCAACTATTGTTTTATTTCTAACTATATATTCCAACCTAACAAACTAACCAATATCTTATTCCCCAATAAAATGATGTCTTGCAAGGATATTATTTCTTTTTTAAATGAAGAACAGGGTTCTTCATCATGCTAATGACACTTTTGTTATCATAATCAATGGGGATTGGTTGATGATATGTTACCTTCATGTCTTCAAAGGTGTTCTTGATCCATAATTATGTAGTAAAACACACAAAATATTCTATGTAAACCACTTCACTTGTAGATAAGGATATCAAATATTGGTTTTTACTTAGACATGTGACCAAATGATTTCGTAGAAATAATTTACCACGAATTTTTCTCTTCCCGTTAAGAAGAAATTTTGACCATTTGGATACCATAATCCAAAATCCATTGTTCCTTTTAGAAATTAGAAATTTGTTTTTGTAGCTAACAAATGGATCTCTTTTGGGGTTGATTGAAACATTCCAACTAGACCAATAGCTTGAATGTTGTCTAGCCTTGATCCTATGAGGTTCAATAAACTATAAGTCATTGATCTAAAAATATTACGTTTGACTTCTGGTGGTTGATCATCTTTACCAAATTTTCATATAGTAACCACAGTGATACTAATAGGTGAGAAATGTTCAACTCCAAACATATTTAGCATCACGTTGAGGTATTTTCTTTGTGAGATGAATGTGCCTTTTTCTAATTGTACAATTTGTAAACCAAGAAAAAAGGATAATTACCCTACCATTGACATATGAAACTCAACTTGCATTTTAGCTACACATATTTTCCTTAGCAAATATGTATCACTTATAAACATAATTTAATCAAAATAAATAATAATAATAACCAAAATATTTTCATTTTCATATTTAATATGCAAGCTATTTTTTATTGTACTTCTTTTCAAATCGTTGATATAGATAATTATCCAATCTAGAATACCATGCCTTTGATGCTTTCCTTGATCCATACAAAAGGTCATAAATCCTTTTTATTTTCTAACAAATAGAACACTTTTTGCTCCTCGATATATACTTCTTCCTTGAGCTCTCCATTTAGAAATGTTGATTTCTAATCCATCTAGTAAACTTTAAATTTCTTATGAAAACCAAATGCTAAAAGCATTATTTCTTGTAGTCTTGCAATAAGGGAAAATTTCTCTTCTGAGTCATCTCCTTTAACCTATGCATATCTTTTTCACACTAATATAGCCTTGTTCCTAAAAAAATCATCGTCCTCATTTAAGTTATTCTTAAGGACCCATTTAGTTCCTATGATATTTTTATTTCTTAGTCTAGGAACTACTTCCCATGCCTGATTTTTCTTTATTTGATCCAACTATTCGTTCATGGATTTTATCCAATACACATATTGACATTCTTGAGAAAAACCTTTGGCTTTTTTCGTGGATAGTAGGGAAAGATGTGCATGACTAGGAGTGCCTACAAACTTTCTTCTAGTATGGAATCCATCTTCTTCATTACCACGAATTTAATTGTTACGGTGGTAATTTTGCACACACATGGATGGGGAGTTTGATTGTGAATGTGCTACTTATTCTTGATATTCATGTTCTAATTATTCATGATGTTATTATGCATATTCATTGTTTGTTTTATCAACTAGAATAATATTTATGGAATTCTTCTCCTTATTAGGTAAAGGTTCATCAAATTTGACATCAATGTAGTCAACAATACTACACATTATCTTATTGCATCCTATGTATCATCTACTATTTGTTACCTGAACTAAAAACATATGTTCAACATCTCTAGCATCATATTTTTCACGATTTTCACCATTAATTTTAATATAACATTTTCTACTAAAGAATTTGAAGTATTGTATGGATGTTGGACTTCCAAACCAAAACTCATGAGTTTTGTCACTATAAGATGTGGACTATTGTATGAATAACATCATTCCAAAAAATGTTTAGAAATGTTTTCTCATCTAGCTTCATTCTGGCCATCTACTACATTTTTCAAATTTCCTTTACACTATATTATTTTTCTACGTTGTCCTCGTAATTGAGAATTGTCTCCTTATCCCATGTTCTTCACAAAAGTTAAAAAAATAATCTAAGTTAAACTCCCCACGTCTATTAGAGATCAGGAATTTATTTTAATTTATGTTTGGTTTTTAGAAAGGGATTTGAGGTATTTTTACTTACCAAACGCTTCAAATTTATCTTTAAAAAATGCAACCTAAGTCAACCTAGTATAGTCATCTATATTTAGTATAAAATATCATTCTCCACTTGGGGTTTTAGTTCTTATGGGTTCACGTAGGTCTATGTGAACCATCTATAGTGGGCCTGATTTATTAGTGCTCCTTCATCTCGAAAGGTGCTCGAGCTTGTTTTCCAAATTGACACGATTTATAGACTATGTTGTTGGGCATTGAAATTTTTTGTGATCTCTCACAATCTTCTTCATTCTTAGCTTCACTAAATGATCAAAATTTAATTTCCCTAATTTTTTGTGCCATATCTATCTTCCAAGATGATGTTGTTGATTATGAGCACTCTCCATAAGGTTCCAGTGACATGATTATTTCAACCTCGGCTGCTATGGATTCTCTTTTTCCCCTTCCTTTTTGGGTGTGTTATATTCTTTCCATGACCAACTGAATGTGTTGTTACATTGCACCAAGTGTAGCTAGGGGAGGTTGGGGGAGGGAGTATTGGGGGGGTTGAAAAGCCCCTTTGCTAGGGGGTTTGTAGGGGGGGTGGTAACCCCCTCTGAGTGGGGTCTGGGGCAATGCCCATGGAATTTATTTTTTATGCGGACCTAATAGCAGTTGGATGAATCGAAGGATGGGAGATAAAATGAAGGATCATGGGAAAACCCACCAATGGTTTTATGCATCGCTTTTAGTACAAGGTTTTGGGCATGATGACTTTCTTCCCATGAAATTTTGTAGATCTAGTCAAGCGAGTTATGGTTATGTTCTAATCCAGGGTTAATGGATTGGGATTTATGAATGCTTCGACATGTATATATATGTATTGTAAAATTGGAAGGAATATAATGAAAAATCAATGTGGTGTTCTTAGTGTTGGGGTTGAGGGGAAAATATTTGTGTACATTTGTCTTATGTTCTTTCCATTGTATATTTTTCTATTTTAAGATTGTGTTTATAGGTAATTTATATACATGGTTAAAACCTACATTTAGTATCATAAGAGTTTCAGCTTCAAGGGTATGTCTTTGTTACTGAGTGGTTTTTCTTAGGCCTATGGTAGACCCTGTTATAGTTGGAGATCTATGGGGTCAATTATTGTTGTGAAAGAAGATAGTGAACAAAGGTAATATAAAGATCAACAAATTCAATAGAAAAAGTTTCGAGATGTGGAAGCTCAAGATGGAGGAATTGTTGGTGGATAGAGACCAGTGGATCATTGTAGATGTAGGTATGACACCAGTATAAATGTTGGCAGAAGACTGGGTGAAGTTTGATCATAAGGCAAAGAGAATAATATGATTGTGTCTCTCAAATTCATTTTTGTTAAATGTATCAGGGGAAGCTACATTGAAGGCTTTGTGGGACAATTTAGGGACTTTGTATCAATCTAAGTCTTTGGTGAATAGATTGTTCCTATGGAAAAAATTGTATAGCCTAAGGATGAAGGATGGAAAGTTTGTGACAGAGCAATTGAATGCCTTCAATTTTGTGGTAAGTAAGTTGTTATCTATTGATATGCAAATTTTGAGATGAAGATAAGAGCATCAGTTCATTGTGTTCTCTAGTAGGCTCGTGCGATAGTATGGTTGTTCTTATCGGTAGCAATACAACTACCTTTATGTTCGATGAAATAGTCTCATCCTCGTTGTTAGTGGAGATGGGACGAAAAACATTAGGGTATTTTGAGGTCTAAAATGGGCCTCCTAAGAAAAATGTACAACCAAAATAAACTTTATGAGGACCAATAGGATTCAAGATGATGATGTCAACCATGGGGGATGATTTGCCATTTTTGGAGTAAAAAACTACAAAGATTAAAAAATAATAAAATAATAAAACTAATTTTTTGAACTCGTATTTTCAACTTATCTCCATATGTGTTTACTCAAATTTCGAGGGAAACACTTAGTGGATGTAGAATTTGATTCCTCATCCAAGGAGTACCCATGTTGCATACTTTCGATAGACCCTACTACACGGAAAATGAGAAATACAAGAAAAAATGTGATTGCAATCACATTTTTCATGTATTTCTCATTTTTCGTGTAGCACAGTCCATCGAAAGTATTCAACATGAGCACTCCTTGGATGAGGCATAAAATTTTACATCCAACGACTATTTCCACTAGAAATTTGAGTAAACCCATATGGAGATAAGTTGAAAATATGAGTTGAAAAAATAGTTTTGTCATTTTTCCCTCTAAAATTTGATGATGTAATCTAATCTTGTTTTATTATTTCTAGTATTATTTTATAATTTCCTTACGAGGCCCAATTTAGACCTCAAAAATCCCCTAATGAGGGTATTTGGTTGTGATGTATATGTACATGTTCCATAGGAGAAAAGAACCAAATTGGATAGTAAATCTAAAAGGTGCATCTTTATTGGGTATGAGGATGGTTTAAAAGGTTATAATATTTGGAAACGATAAATAAGGAATGTTTTACACATATGAGATGTGGTGTTTAGAGAGGTGAAAGACATTATTAAGCATTATTTCTTACCAAAGGAAACTAAGAAATAGAGTTTGAATTGAAGGAGGAAGAATTAGGCTCTACAGTAGACTAGGAATCAAAAGAGGGAGAGCCACATTCTCCAGTTTTGAGAAAATCAGTTTGAGAGAGAATGAAGCTAGAGAGGCATAACCCATCTACTTTCTATTAAATTTTTTGTTTATCTATTACTGATGATGATCCCATAACTATGAGGGGTGGAGTAGATTCAGAGGATGGAAAACTTTGCAAAAAGACCATGCTTGAGGAAATGGAGGCCTTGGACAAAAATGAGGCTTGCGATCAATTGGAGTTTCCAGTTGGAACGAAACTCGTTGAAAGCAAATGGGTGTTTAAGAAGAATATGAATGTGGAAGGAAATGTGGACAAATATAAAGCTCAGATGGTAGCAAAATATTATTCCGAACTCCCAGGAATTAATCTTGGTGATTTCTTTTCTCCTGTTTCCAAGTTAGCTTCTATTAGATTACTTTTATTTGTTGGTTTTGCTTTTGATTTTAGGGTAGAATAGATGTATGTGAAGATAACTTTTATTCATGGGGATCTGGAAGAAGATATCTACATGAAGCAACCAGAAGGATTTTTGGTGAAGGTTATGAAATAATTGGTATGCAAGTTGAAGAATTATTTGTATGGGTTAAAGCAATCAACAAGGATATGGTATAAAAAATTTGATACTTATATATACAGGGACTTGGATTCATGAGGAGAAAATCATATCATTTTGTGTATTTCAAATTAATTGGTGACTATGTGTTATAGTTGTTACAACACCCACCAAAATTTTATCTTACACTCAATTTTTAAGGCTTCCTTGGTCATGCACATTCTTGTCACAAACACAAAAACTCATTCCATGTACTTTCTTGAAGTATTTTTCTCCCTTTGCAAGTAGGGTAAACTATCATCTTTTGGCATGATTGGTTGTCCCATAATGTGTAAAAGAATATTCTGATGGTTTTAAACGTCTATCTTTGTGTATATCATTTTTCTAACTATGTAAACATATGCCACACTGATTCACAA
This sequence comes from Pinus tabuliformis, assembly GCA_031772625.1. NCBI lineage: Eukaryota > Viridiplantae > Streptophyta > Pinopsida > Pinales > Pinaceae > Pinus > Pinus tabuliformis. The sequence continues at coordinate 194,736,362 of CM062804.1, read as the reverse complement.
AGTTTTAAGCATTGTCGCACAAGTGTCGTCAAGATCGTCCCAAAGTTTATCTTATGTGTCACACTTGTTGTAATTAGCCATAACATTGTCACAAAGAGGGAAATGCATTATTCATGGGTAATGGGTGATATTTATTGTTGTATCTTCAAGTATTCTAAGTTTGAAATCATAGTTGAAGTCTTATAACTGTTTACATTAGTCTCAGTGGTCTTACACTTAGCCATTTCTGAGAAGGCATCCTGACTAATCAATTTGGCTTCACCTAACCTCCCTAAACTACACATTGTGTAGTTTCATTCATCTAGCTGTGAACTTATCCCTTGGCATCGCGCAATGCAAAATTCCTACCTCCTGGAACCACTGCACTTCACAGTTTTTGTGCCCAAGCTCTAGCCTTGACCTCTAGAATTGTGCAATCATTCCTCCCGGCTTGGCCTTCACTGCATACTGGGAAATCACAAACCTCAATATCATTCCCTGAGACTCTAAAATTCATATTTTTGTAGCATCCCAGCCTCCATTGTCTCCTAGAACTATGCAATATGTCCTCTCAATGCCCATTCCCTCGGCCTGTCCCACTCCCTCTTAGAACTATGCATTTTCCCCCCCAGTCATACCTAAACTATGCACTACGTAGTCTTAAAGCTCAATCCTCACCACTGGTTTCTTGAACTATGCAGTTATGCATTCACTGAGTCATCTCTCCCGGCCTGTCAACTAGTTCTCACTCAGTTAATGGATCAAAATCCACTATCTTAGATTAGGGGGTGCTAAGACTGATGTTTTCTCATCATGAGTGATTGCAGATGCAGGTACCCTATCATACCATGGAAATATGATGAAGAAGGAGATGAATGAGGGAAGAAGACACACTTGTATCTCAACACACAAGTTGATCAATTAAGAAAAGAAAAGGGACACTAGTTTGCGAACACCATTCAAGACTTGAGATAATTGAATATTACTCATCACCAAAGCATGCAGAGCTGAAGAGAAATTAATTCTTAAGAAGACATTCAACACTGAGCAGTAGTAGTGGCTTGACATTGACACATCATCACATAGTCCATGTTAGCAGTGTCATGTCATGTGATTTCATGTCATGAGTTTCCATATGCCACACCTTGTGGGCAATGATGTAACATATTTTGCAGAAATGTATTATAAAGTGAAAGTCCAAAGGGCATGTGCAGAATACGAAGGGTCATGTAAAGTTGAAAATTCATAGGAATTCAAACAGTTATGAGGGTAGATGAAGAGTCACAAGGAAGGTGGAGCATCACCTCCTCATTGTTATATATACTCCCTCATAGTAAGAGTGAAGGAATTTTCACCTTGGCTCCTCTCGCAAAGCATTAGAGAGATAAGATAGTTCTTTTGGGGAGCAAGGATGGCTCCAATGCTCAACTACTGGATCTAGTGATGTTCATTGTATACATGTATCTTGGAAATTTTACTTAACAGTAGAAGTCTTAAAGGCCAACATGTTCTACATGCATGAATTATGAATGTTTGTAATACTATTTTGTGGATGTTTATACTTCATGTTTTCTTTCACATGTTGTAAGATATTTGAACTATTTCAATTGTTTTGGTACTTATCTTATTGAGAATGTGTTGTAATGGTTGTCATTGTTGTCCCATCCTTGTGGACTATTTTGCAGGATACATGACAAACCTTTTTATTTGATTGTAATGACTGTCACGTCCTCTGTGGACTATTCCAGTGCATGTTAGATGGATCCTTTCGGTTCAAGTGTGCATCTTCTTGGGTGGAACTACTACCTCTCTCTTAGAGACCTGCCTTTTTCCCGTCTCCATAGTAGAAGAAATTTGAGACATTTACAAATGAACACTCACCAGTCAGACCTTCTTTCTTTTCAAAGGCACCAATGCACCCCTCTTTCTTGCTAACCTTTAGAGCCAAAGAAACTCTTTAAGAACTTGGAAACTAGGCCTTTATACTAGATGGGACTCCTACACCAAATGGTGTGATGTGTAATTGGGACTTCATATCAGGGATATCCCCTAAATGTTGATGAGTCCAACACCATAAACAATTTTGGTGCTAGAATGAGAGAAGCCATACTTTTATGGATGATAATCCCACCAACCCCAATCTTACTTCCTCTTTTCAAGGTAGTAACATTCCCAACAACTCCCCCACGCACATTCCTGAAATTGGTAATTCTTCTTAGCCGAGGACTACATAGCCTTGCAAACTCACATATGAATAGGTCTGGTCCATCTTTCCCATCACCAGAAAGTTTGCGGGAGTTATTGGATTAATACTTGGAATAGAAACACTTCCATATTTTCCAAATAAGAATCAAACCACCTCCACTGGGATAGTGGTATCAATAGTTGAAGAGTTGGTTCTTGCCACCCTTGAAGAGTTATCAGACTCTAAAGAAAACGTAGAAAAACCATAACAACTTCTAGCCTTCAATGGTGGTGATAGTGATAACGTAGTGCTCTCAGATGATACTTTCCACAGGTTGGGTAGAAAAGAAGAAGAAGAAGAAGGCTAGTTAGATTATGAAGGGGAAGACAATGACGAAGACATGGTAGACTAAGATCTATATTGGATGTCTTAGGTCCCACTTGCAATATCGGGTATTTACACACGATGCCAAGGCATCTGCAAAATGTCCTAATGAATTATGAACTTCACAAAATAGTAAAGGTGGAGGATCATTTAGACAACTTCTACCTACATTTGCAAGCAATTGAGGTACGTTATGATGATGTTGAATGTAGACCTTTTCCATGTACCTTAGATGGCAGAGAAGTTTTATGGTATCATAGTATTCCTCTGAATTCCATCCAAAACTGAAGGGGGTTGAAGAAAAATTTCCTTAAGAAATTTGTTAATGACAACACCATTGTCATGTTGTTGAAAGAGCCGGGAAATCTCAAGATGGAGCGCAAGGAAAAAGTGAAAGATTTAAATCATTGGTTTAACTATATTCTGAATAAGTTCCCAGGAAATACTAAACCTCTTGAATCCATCACCATTAATTATTACAGTTCTTCCCTTCCAACCAGCATTGTGCACTTTGTAAAGAGAACTACAAAAAAAACACTAACAAAGAATTACAAAGAGGCAATCATGGTTGAAAATGACTTGCACGTGATTGGAGTCATTGCAAATGATGAACTAGCCAAAAACTCCAAAAGCATGAGTAAAAGGTCATAGGATTCGGTAATAAATGCCAAAGAGAAAGAAACTGTTGATCTTGAAATCTTGACCCGTACTATCAAGAATCTATCAAAGCAACTGGAAGAGATGAAACAAAGGTAGATCGAAACCACCATGAGAAAAAGGCCTCTAAATTTCAACCTATTCAAAAGGAATGAAAATTCCAATGGTAGCAACAACCAACCAACTAAGTTTGCACACTACTCGAATGTTGTATTGAATATCGAAACTATGGAAATAGACCAATATTATTCATATAATCAAGAGTATCATTTTGAGAAAACATGCCCGCAATGGAATCACGCCATGAACTTTCTTGCAACGCATCTTGTTGACACATTACTTAATGATGAGCAGACCGAGCCTCCAAAAGAAAAACAAGAAACTGCTGCAACTAAATAAACTCCAAGTGTTGGGCACACACTAAATATGTTCAATTCCATATTCACAACCCAAAAGAACATGGTCAAAAAACAACCTCCAAGTGATGGTCTGGCCTAAGAGTAGACCAACCAGTACAATTTAAGAAGCCGAGGGCTGACCACTGGACCAGATTTGTTGAAGAAGAAACTCAAATAAACTTTGTTGAGAAATATCATTCTGCCCATCATCTCATTATAGAACACTCAGAGAAAGTATAGGAATGCAACTACAATGAAATACACTTCTGTAAGTAGTAATAGTAACAACATCATTCCATAAGTCACAAACCAAGTCACGCCCCCAAAACTTTGCCATTTTGTGCCACTTTGGATTACAACATAAATAAAGGCATGAAGAAGGCTCATGCAAATATCTCAATGTTCAAACTATCAAATGTCATGAGCCAATGGGGCATTCTCTTATGTGCACCTGGATAATCCACCACAGGTAATGATGCTTCTTCGGATAAGGGATCTGGTATGTCCTCTCGTTCCCTCAAATCCTTAATTCTTTAACAATGGCTGCAAATACACTCCGCCCTCCATTTCTATTAATTTTTGAAATCTTCAACTTAAATGCACACAATTGCTTGGTTGATTCCAGTGCATTGGTAAGCATAATTCCATTATCTATTGCCAAGAACATCAATGAAAAATGTGACAAAAGGGATGAACAAATCATTTAGTTTGACATGACTCTTATCCATGCAGTTGGTGAACTCAGAAATATGATTATCCATTTATCATCTGATGAGCGAGTACACCAATGTATCAACATAGTGATTATGGACATTCCAGAAGTATATGGAGTATTGTTGAGTAGAGATTGGTCTAAAAATCTACAAGGGTACTTTGCTACAGACTGCTCACATTTATGCCTTCCTCACAAGGGTAGAAATAATTAGATCTTAGTGAACCTATATACATACATGAAACATATTTTAACTCTCTTGAATGGACATAATGATCTAGTGGATTTTATAGAAGTTATTTTTGGCAATTACTTCCTAGAAATTCAACTAGGTTGTTATCTTGCATAGTCATTCCCAGTCCCATCAGATACATAGTTGGAGCTCCTTCCTAGTTGAATTGGTGAAAATAAAATTTGTACAATTAGTAGTAATAGTAATAATAGTACTAGGGTAGTGTATCGTCCTTGCACATATAATATGTGCACTTTGTATTTTGATGGTTCCAAAATGTAGGAGAGCTCTAGAGTTGGTTGTGTTTTAATAGACCCTCTATAGAGAAAACATTTGATCTGTAGTTGCTTAGAATTTGAGTGCATGAAAAACACTGGAAAATATGAGGCACTCATCTTGGCCTTGCAAAGAGCGATTGACCTCAACGTTGTGATCCTAAAAGTAGTAGGTGACTCCGAAATTGTTGCACGATAGGTACATAATACCATACACTATGTGTCACCTCATCTCAAGAGTTATCAACAATAGGTATGGCATTTAATCTCACAATTCCAATATTTTAATATTATTCTTGTTCCTAAAATTTGTAACTCAATTGTGGATGCTTTGGAAAATGTTGCTGTTAGGTTGACACTTTGAAGGGACATTTTTTCAGTAGGAATTATTTATGAGCCATTCGCCCCTGATAATATCACTAATTTACGTGTTTTCAATGATGACCAAAAGATATTGCACTTCATCGTGAACATTGATGTTTTCAAAGATGCAGTGATTGATGAAGACGAGAATGAAAGGGCATTGCATGATGCAGCTAGCTCAGGAAAAGGAAATATCATGCTGAAAGGAATGGTATCACTAGAAAATCTATATGAGTTTTAGAATCTCTTCCAGGGACCTGTTAATGCTAAAACCCATAGTTCCATGATGTCTCATAAGTAGATGAATTTGGGAACAAAAAAGGATGTAAAGCTTGTTAGTATTGGTACCTGATGCACACCACAGGAGTGGCAATCATTTATCCACTTGTTCAAGAATTATCGAGATGTATTTTCATGGACATATGACAAACTTAGAACTTATGACACACGAATCATCCAACATGTGATTCTGATAAAAGAAGGGGCCAAGCCATTTCAACAAAAATTATAGAAGGTACATCTAACGATTGAGCCTTCGATTCAAAAGGAGATAAGGAAGTTGTTGGATGCTTAGATCATATACAAAGTTTGACACTCCACTTGAGTATCAAACTTGGTCCTAGTAAGAAAGAAGTATAGGGAAATCCACTTTTGTGTTGATTTCTGAAATCTGAACCACGCCTCATACAAAGATAACTACCTTGTGTCGTTTATGTATTAGATACTTCAAATAGTATTACAGTCAGAAATGTTTTCTCTCTTATATGGATATTCAAGATACAACCAGGTTCTAGTCTCAGAGCTTATCATACTTAAAAGGAATTTCCACACAAAGTGGCGCACTTTCACATTTAAGTGAATGCCATTTGGGTTAATTAATGCTGATGTGACATTTCAACATGCCATGTACATCACATTATAGGGATTCATTAGACAGAGCATAGTGTTCTATCTTGATGATGTTACATTGTTTTCCAGATAGAGATTCCATCACATACATGACTTAAAGAAAATTTCCGATCGATGTCACAAGTATGGGATATATCTCAATCCAAAGAAGAGTATTTTTCTAGTGTCTAAGGGTAATAGTTAGGGCCACATCATTTACAAAAGTGGGATTAAAGTGGATCCAGACAAGGTCAAAGAAATTACGCAGATTCCCTTCCCAGTAAACAAGAAATATATGTAGACCTTCCTCAGAAAAGTCAATTTCCTCCCCAAGTTCATCTCTGATTCTGCTCAGATTGTTAAACCAATACAGGAGATGATAAAGAAGGATGTAGTATACAGATGGAACAAAAGGGAAAAGAGTGCATTTCCCCGTTTCAAGAAATCTATTGAAGAAGAACTTACATTATACAACCTGAATTTCAGCAAAAAAAAATTCTCTACACCTTTCCTTCTGACACTTCTCTTACTGTTGTGCGCATGCAAAAGGATGATGAGAATAATAAGCGGCTTATATATTTTATGAGCACTAGTATTTAAGGACCCAAACTCAATTATCCCATTTTTGAAAAGAAGGCTTATGTAGTATACAAGGAGGTGAAGAAATTTTAACCCTATCTCTTGAAAAATCACTATATTATTTTTGTTATGCACCCAACATTCAGATCATTGTTTGTCCAACAAGAGTTGGGTGAGAAAAGAGCCAACTAGATGACTAGTATACAAGAATATGAATTACAATTCAAACCAGTTCACACAATTAACAGCCACGGTTTGTGCCGACTAGCAGCAGAAGCAATGGATACAAAGGAAGAAGAATATCTCTCAGGTTGGGAGTGAGAAATCAGATTGTACAATGTTGAATGACTCCCCCCACTATTGTCATGAACTCTCAGTACACAGATGTGTGTCAATATATTGAGCACGAAACCATTCACTACCATCTATCCACAAGATAAAAGAGGGCACTCAGACTCAAATAATTATCTTACCATTGGGTGTATCGAGTGCTTTTTAGAAATCACCATAATGGAGCACTACTCAGATGTTTTGAAGAACATGATTCATAGAAAGTACTACGTGGTCTCCAAGATGGACTAGTCAGGGGAAATTTTGTGGGTAACACAACAACACATAAATTCATGTGGGTCACCTTTTACATCCCTAGATTATTCAAGAATGGTCATTCTTACACCTGCAAGTGTCCACTAGGTCATAGGTGTGCCAACAGAAGCAAGAAGTCAATGACCCCATTACAACCTATTGTAGTCGAAGAACCTTTTCAACAATGGGGCTTGGATATTATTGGAGAATGTTTTCGACATTCATCAAAGAAACACCACTATATTCTCATTGCCACAGATTATTTCATGCGGTGGAGAGAAACAGTTCATCTCAAATACGTGCATGATCAGGAATTCATAAATTTCCTTCAACATGACATCATTTCTAGGTTCTTAATTCCTACTTCATTTGTTTTCAAAAATGAAACACACTTTTCATCAATAAGGTTTTACGATTTTACATTGAAAAGTGGTATTGTATTGAAAAAGTCCACTAATTATTATCCACAAAGGAATTTTCTTGCTGAATCAACAAATAAGAACCTCATCCATATCATCAAAAGGACCATATTCTCTAAACAACAAAACTGGAACTCTGCTTTGGTGATGCTTGATGGGCTGACTGAATCACGCCAAAGCCCTCTCTGAACATCTCCCCTTACTTCCTGTTATACACAAAAGAATCCATCCTCCTACTCTCCAACTTTGGAGAGAACCTTAAGGAAAGCCAAGTTTATTAGTGCAATGTAGGGTGGATACCCTTCACAAATTTTAGGATGAAAGGTTGAAAGCAGAAGAAAATTTTTCACTTCATCATAATTGTATCAAGAGGTGGTTCAACAAGAATTCTATAGGAAATAACAAATTTCTTGTGGGTGACATAGTCTTGAAGTGGAATAAAGACCAAGATGGAAAAGGTAAAAAACCTAAGTTTCAATCCCTATGGATTAGGTCACTCAAAGTCCACTAAAACCTTGGCCAGCGCACCAGTCATCTTCAATCAATTAAAAGGAAGATTTACTCTCTCCCTGTCAATGGCCAAGACTTAAAACATTACTTCCAATGATGGTCTGGGGTTGTGCTCTACATTGTGTACATGGTATTTTATTGCTTGTTTGTTTGAATTTTTCTTTGTTTTCATCATGTCAATAAGTGTTGTGCATGGACATGTTGTGGCTTGTTAGTATGTGTGTGGTTGAACCCTAAAGAGTTGTGTGACACTTCAACATGTGGCTAACCTCCTATCCATCTTCCTTGTGTTATTTATATATTTTGATTGATGAAGTTCTGACAAAAAATGTGATCGGTACGTAAGGAGGGTTTTCATCCATCAATAAACCTATGTCTATTAGGAAACATTATGGCTACAATCTGTTTTTGTGTTTCAGTGTTTTTATGCTTATCCATTTAGTAGAATTCGAGAAGGGGGAAATCTAAATGAGCAAACCTAAACTAGAGGCTTATATGATTCTATGAAGGAACAACCTCTTATGTTCTCAATAAGTCAGGATCTCTCTTCGACCTAAAAAAGAATAAGTGTTGACACACAGTCCTCTTTAAAATAAATAAATAAAGGTGAAAGAAGAGAAAGGCTTCATGTGCATAGGGCTAAAGCAAGCAACTCCATTGGCGTACTATCCAGGCTCGCTAGTAGTGGAGCAATGTTTGTGTTCCCTTGTGACTCTGCAGCGGTACTATCCAGGTTTGCTGATAGTGGAACAACACCAGAGATGAAAAATTATACTATGAAAATGTCAAGCTTGTGAGCTACACTACCCTTCCTAACCTGAAACATTGTGATATCGTTGAATCTCATGTTGTGTTAAATCGAGAAGGAAATAAAGGGGGTCGTGTCTATTCATGGGGTAGGTGGGAAAACCAAATTAATTTTCAAGATGAATCAATAATCCCTCAAGAACCAAGGCCCTACACAGAAGAAGTTAACCAAGGAAGAGAAGTTGGAATTCTACCAGTGTGTCAGCAAGAGTTGTAGTTGTTACAACACCCTCCAAAATTTTTTCTTACACTCAATTTTAGAGCCATCCTTGGTCTAATCACAATGTTGTCAAAAACACTGAAACTCATTTCATGTACTTTCTTGAAGTATTTTTATCCCTTTCCAAGTAGGGTAAATTGTCATCATTAAGCATGATTGGCTATCGTAAAATGTGTGGAAGCATGTTCTAATGGTTTTGAGGGTTTATCTTTGAGCATATGAGTTGTTCTTGTTAGGGTCCTATAATAATAGGATTCATAATTTTGAATTGGCTATGATTAGTCTTGTAATATTGTACATACTTTTTCTTTCTGCAAAATGTTTTCCCATATTAAAAATAAAAAATGTAAAGAGGGTAAGTCATAAAACAAAAATCAAAGGACTAAAATAAAAGGATAAAAAAAAGAAAATAAAATATGAACCCCACCAAAAATAGATAAAAAAGAAAATAGATTCTGAAGGTGATGCAAAATCAAATGCCACTACTTTTTACTTTGCCTTGCAAAAAATAAGATTGTGTGCAGCTTGTCAAAAATGCCACAATCCATGATGGTCAAATAGTTTAATCTTGACTCATTCATGCTTTTAATTTCATGTTGATAGATAGAGAATAAAGATCTAGCTAAACTGTTTAATCTTGGCAGATCAGTAGTTAGGTAGAGAATAATAATGAGCTTATCAGTTTAATCTGAACCATTGGAAGTTATAAGATTAGAATTAGATAGTTTTCTTTTCAAAGAGGGTCAGCAAGCTCAAATGCACCCAATAAATGAAGAGAAAATGCTAGGGTAAATAAAGGCTAGGTAGAAGAGGTTTTGGAGTGCACAAGGTTACAAGCTCAAATGCACCTTCATTATGCTTAATCCTATGTTTCATGTGCAGGAGAAACTATCAAATAAAAAGGACATTCACAAAAGTCATATATTACTCTGGGTATTTACCCTAAAAAGTTATATATAGTTTTGGGCCTGAATACTAAAGCTTATTCACTAATTTCCCTTCATTTCTTTAAGCACCTACATGTCTAGTTTACTAATTTCCCTTCATTACCTCTTCATTACTTTTCATTCCCTAATATTATTTCCCCTTCTTGATTCCAAAGGGCCCTTCCCGTTTCATTTCCCCTTATTCTAACACATTTCCATTGTAAAATCCCTTTCCCCTTTATTTCACACCTTTCCCTAGACATTACCCTTTAATAATCATTCTCCCCTTATTAATTTCCCTTTTATGTTTAAACCCACTAAAACCCCCTTATCCTAAGTTTAAATAATGTATCAGGCCCCACTAAAAAAACCCCCACAATACCCTTTTTTAACTCATCCTAAATGTTTTTCTAACACCCGCTCCCATATTCCCAAAACCCTTTATATTCTTTTAACCTATTGTTTCTATACATTTATTCCCTCTTTGTATATTTCATCCTCCCACTATATTATATTCCTGATCCCAAAATCCTTTATATATGGGTTGTAACCCTTTGCCGTATAACCCATGGTCCCCACCTTTTAGTACCCACCACATATATTATTTCCCTATACAATTAAATTAAACCCGACCTCACACCCCAACTTAGCCATTACAACTCTGCCACACGATAGCCCTCTAATCACCCACTTCCAGATCCAATGGTCCATAACCATATCACGCGCTCCCATCGCCCGATTGTTAAAATATTAAAAGCACGTGAGATTCGTGGATTACCTTGATAACATTTTTGCTACGTGGTAGCCCCACATTATATCGCGTGCTCTGAAAAAATACCACCCTACACTCAAAAGTGGTGTGATAAGCCATAATACCCCCTCCTGGTGTAGGATGAAACTACCTACTGTCAAACATTAATTCCACACCCAAAGGTTAACCACTGTTGGTTAAAAACCAAGAAGCTGCCCTTTTTACCCTTTTCACTATTACTATGTTACCAAGCAACCTCTACCAACCAATTCTAACCATCAAGCTCTGCTCAAACATTTTAACCCCATTTACAACTGGAAGATGTTGCGGACTCCAATTTGATGCAGCACAACGACAATTGAAGCCTCAGAAAGCCTTTGTTGCTCCCACAGAACCTTGACTACATACCAAATCTTTGTTTTCCATGTATTCTTGAAAAACCAGAACAGCCATGTACTTAACCTTTGCACAACGTTTATAAAAGGTTAATTAATTGAACTAATTAAAAAAACTTTCCAAACTAAAGAAACCCATTGTGTATCCGAAAGCCCTTTCCTGCAGACTGTATTCACCTTTTGCACTATTCTAGAAGTTTTGAGCTTACTCCTTAAGCCAGATAGTAATTAATTTAATAAAATGAACAAAACTATGGCTTCCCAAAGCATTATAAATGAAAAAACCCTGCAAACCCCTCACTTGGACATTGACCACCTCCCATTGGCTGACATAGATTTCCAAATGAAAGACACAGTTTCCCCTAGCCATATATTGAAACTCCACTACTGGAGTGAAGACAAATTCCTCAACCATAGTGATGATATTCATTTATGGGAATCAAATTTGCCCAAATACTTGTTCCTACAGGTATAGCATTTCCCTGAAATAATCCACCTATGCCAACTCTATTATATCCCAAGCCAAAGAGCCATAGTCTCTCCTAACTAGTATATTTTATTTGAAATCACTACAGAGCCAATAAACCAAAGGTTGTAGGTCCAACCAAAGCCAAATGAAACCCCATTTTCTATTGAAAACCTCCTTGAACTATACTTGAAGCTGGACAATCCCAAGAGGTCTCAAATTTTTCAAACTTTCGTCCTAGAAGAGGGTCATATTGCTACAAATAGACCTCCATACTCTACCACTATTTTCTTTGAGAGGGCCAGAGAAATTGTAACCATGCTCTCTTGTATTCTAGGATATACCACTGATGAGCATGTAGATGAGCCTGTGCTTATTTTTTTCTCTATTTTTTTTCCCAGGCAAGCCTCTAGCTATAGTTTTCAATTTTTCCCAGTTCTTAGCAAACATAATCCATGATCAATTGATCAGATTGCCAAATGAAAGAGTATTCAAATACTCTTCAGTATTGTTCCACATGTTCTTATATTTCCAATTAGACAAGTTTTTAGTCAACATCCAAAAGCTAGACACTAAGGGCCATCCTAGATCTGTCATCTTTTGGACACCCTTAATCCAAAAGTATTCCACTCTTTTCAGCTACAAGGAGTTCATTAGTTCCTTTGTTCACCCAGTTGTTAATATCCTAAGCAATAGCAATCAACCCAGGATCAATGATGAGATAAAGAGAGTTTTACAGTTGTCTAAAATAGTAGAATAGGAGACTGGTATTTATACCAGGACCACACTGCAATAAGGGTATATGGATGCCATCTCACTTGCTATAAGTTGCCCAAATATCTCTCCATGAGAATATTTGCATTAGGGTATATCATGCAGATTATAAATTCAGATGATGTGAATTTACTATCAGCTATGAAGAAAACACAGTTCAAAATCAAAATCCATCTTGGTCCTTTTATCTGCAACAGTAGGGAGGCTGGAGAAGAAGAATAATAATGTTTACAGGAAATGAAGTTTAGTAACAATTTCAAATGGTAGTATCACCCTTTAGGTGTCATAAACAAGCTAAGACTCAAATTTAAATTGAGCCCTTTTATGCATGAGTCCAGGCCAGAAATTGAAAAATATGCCAATGAGTCAGAGTGGTTGGAAAACACCTTGATAGATATGGAGAAACAAATGGATTCTAGTTCCATTCTGCATACTCTAGCCCTACAGGACAAAAATGCAAAAAGGACTAGGGAAGAAGGTTCTTGCTCAAACATATATACAACACATGACACATTTGAAATTATGTACAGGAAGAAGCCCAAGCTAAATCCTCTAAATAAGCAAGAAGAGATAGTTGAAGCAGTTGAGACAATTCAAATCATTGATACAGATACAGTGGCCAGAGAGAGTACAACTCTAGCAGTTTCATAGGAAAATCGCCAGCCTTCAACCTCTAATACTTAGATTATTTAGAAGCAGATTAGTATTGAAGTTTCTTCATCGAGCAAACCAGTGGATAAAGAAAAAGATATAAAGGAGAAGTATAAAGAAATCAAGTTGAGAAATGAGGCATTGAAAGCTGAAACCTATGCCAAGTATTTCAAACAAACTCCTAGTAATCAGAATAGGTTACTTTTAGATTTTGACATTAAAATAGGGAAAATGTAAATGACCTTTTTGCAATGAACAGTAGAGCAACCAAAGTCATCAGTAGATTACAACAAGACACAATTTGAAGTTTTGGCCAAGAATGTTCATCCCATAGATCAGATTGAATTTCATAAGCAAGCAAGAGAAATGAGATACTCAATAATGACCAACAAGGCTATGAGTGTACACAAACTTCAAAATTCTCTAGACAATATCACAACACAGTTCGAGCTAGAGAAAGCATCCTCATAAGCAAAGGATAACAAAATCAAGTCACTAGAAGAATTGGTTATTGAGATTGGCTATAATCCAAATGACATCAAGGTAGAAGAAAATCTCATAAAAAAGAAGAATGAAGATATTGTTGCATTAAAGAAGAAACTAAAGTTGCATCCTTCTAAACATTCATAGACCAAGGAAGTTCTAGAGAGCCAAAGCCAAAAATATGAGATGATGGACTTCATTCTACAATTAAATTCCTAGTTAAAAGATATGGAGAATGAAATGGATAAGTTAGTACAGAAGAAACAGGCCAACATGGAAGCAGCTACTATCACTGCTATTCCTACAATTACTACAACAGTTCCTTCTACTTTGGCAACTTTATTGTTCCCACTAGCTCTAGTAGCTACAACACTTCCAACTGCATCAGCGACTACATCAACAACAGGTTCAACAACAACAACAACTCATCCTAGTGATGAAGCAAGTAAACTGATCAAAGCCATGGAAGATATGTTCATCCAAACCACTGAAATAAATAGACTTAAGGAACAAATAAAAATTCTAGAGGATGAAAAGAAACTGGCTCAAATAATGCATAAGAATGAATCTCAAAAGTCAAACAGGTTGAACGAAATGATACAGAAGTTGGAGAAAGAATTGACACTGAAAGAGCCACTAGCCCAAGATAAACAACTTTTATGGGCCAATATCATTGACTCAACCAATGATATTTGGCCATCTACACAGGTGATATTTGAGTAGAACGATTTGGTCAAAGAGGTTGGTGAGGCAATTCAAAGGGTTAGAGTTGAACTTGGAAATATGCCAGAAGAAGCCTCAAGAATAATCCAGTTCCTTAACTCAAACAAAAAGTATGAATTGTAGGAGCTTGGAATAGCTGATAGAACTGGGGCCATACTAGAGGTAAAGAAGGTAATCACCAAGAGGAACCTGATGACACAACATGAGGATAAATGCCAAACAATGGAGCTAGCAATAGCTAGGTTTATGGTAAAATTTGATGCTTTGAGGTAGAAAGGTCTGCTTATTCCATTGGTGATTAATGACATATTGATGACATAAACAAGCCCACTTTTGCAAAATACATAGAAACTTATGAAGTCTACAGAAGAATGGTAAATATTAAATTACTAGATGCAAAGAGTTGGGAAAAGTTGAATGATTTAATGTAAAAGTTCAAGGTAAACAATGAATACAGAGTAGTGAAGGTAAAATAGCAGATCAGCTAAGTTAAAGAGCATCGGTCAAAGGAAGAGTAAAAGGACATCCAGCGTAGAGCAACAACAAAAGAGAGAAAGCAGCAAAAGATCAAAATAGCAAGCAATAAAAGAGGGTCAGCTTGCATCAATTACATATCTGTCTCTATTTTCTTGCCTGAGGATATTTTGTTTTCCTTGAATAATTACTAAAACAGTTTAGGATATTTTGTAATAAGTTTTTTTTTTTGTATAAATACTTCTTAATTAGAATTATAGAGGGTGGATTAATGAACATTTCTATAGTTACATTGATCTAAAACCTGAGAATTTATTGTAACATTTTCAAGTCAGCAGACTGGACTGAGTAATAAAGGCATTGCATTATAGGATTCATATGTTGGGCCACTTGAATGAAGTATCTTTCAGTTGTTAAATTGCTATTCTGTTAAGTATTTCACATAAATAAATGTTTTCCAATTTTAATGAAATAACTAGAATGTTACTTCAGAATTTGCTTAAGTACACTCTGTCTTGAATAGTTATTCATTTTGATGTTTTCTTCTCATATCCAGAGTAGGCAATTCTTCATTGCTCCCTAGTTTCGATTGACCTCTTTCGTTTCCTTTATTATCCGGTTTGAGGAATCATTAACTTCTTCTTGACTCCAATTGAAAAACCACTTCACCATCCAGCCTAAAAAATCTAAATTTACTCAGCTACCTTGCCCTATGAACACTATTTTTAAAACTTGATTCAGTCCTATTTCATGACATTTGGAATACATAGCTCAATGGTAAAAGGACACTTATATATCCATCTAAATCAGTGATTACACAACCAAGTCAAATAAAAAACCAAGAAAGCTTAAATAAGTAGCCTAAATCCCTTAATCCAACAAAGTTAAATCATTAAGAGAGAGCCCTCTCTGAGCATTAGGAAGGCTAGATCCTGATCTCAAAAGTAGGTTTGTGGTTACCTCTATCATTTCTTTAAAAACAACATGACAACCCTAGGGAAATTTTATAATGATAACATAGTGGTGACAATATTAGGGAAATGAGTCCACGGTTTAATAAGCCTTGAAGGAAACCTTAAATCTCATCTTTTTACCTTCAGGCCATTTGAGGGTTGTCAAAGGTTTCATTAAAAAATTAAAATTATGGCTTCCAAAAGAACATACTATACGAGGGAACATCCAGATCCAAACACTACTATAATTGTTGATAATCCAAACAAAATCTTAAGGAAAAAACAATAAAGTAGAAAGTCAAGAAAGCATTAGTAATCTAATGAAAGCAAATTCACTTCTTGAAGAGTTATTAAACTTAGAGGATCTTCAATTTGATTTACCATTTGAGCATTCATTGTTTCGTAGCAAATTCGAAACTCCAGTCCACGATACTGTAATAGACCCTAATTCTATTCAATTTATTGAATCAAAGAAGAATACTATACATCCTCATTTAGATCAGCATGTTCTAGACACTTTTGAAAAAATTGATGATTTAACCTCAAATTAATAAGACACATAGACGAAGCCTATTTTCAACAGTTAGTTGAATTAGTTGCCCTAATTGCTACTACTCCTAAGCCTTATACCATTCCTTCAGAGTCTGTAAATTCATATTTACTTAGTACTACCTCATCTATTATTTCCACTACACTTCATTCCATAGAATCATTCATCCTGAACCTTTCTCTTCAACCTAGAGTTTTATTTCCATCTTTAAATACTTCAAGATCATCTATAAGCCCTTCAAGCTCATTTGTAAGCCCTTCAAGCTCAGTTGTAAGACCTTCAAGTTCATCTTCAAGCACTACGACTTTACCTCCTAACCAATCTAGAATTTTATCCATGGCTGCTAGATATGCTCCTTTGACCTTACTAGCTCAAGTACATGCCATGCCCCAAGACTATTAGAGTAAAACCTTTCAATTTGATGGTATTGGTCAATATACTACATAACAACATGTAAATAAAATGAATGATTTCTTTGAATTACATGAAAATGATGAAGAAGATGTACAAATGAGATTATTTGCACAAACACTGGCAGGAGATGTCAAGAAATGGTTTAAAGATTTACCTGTTGGTCATATTGTTGATTTACCTACTTTCCATAGATTGTTTATCAATAGATGGGAAAGGAAGAAAAACCCTTTACAAATATTATCTGAATAAGAAAACATTAGAAGAGCTCCTAATCAATCTGTTCATGACTATTGTACTAGGTTTAACATTATTTATAATGCAATCCCTACAAATATCAAACCTCCACCAGACTTGGCACTAATCAAATTTCTTGATGGTTTTGACATCGATATGTCTTACCAATTGAGAGAAAGAAACCCTCCAACTTTAGAACAGATGAAGAGTGATGCAGTTAGTGTAGAAGATAACTTGTTCGCTAAAAGAGCTAGAATGAGGAATGGGAGGAGAGTTAACATTAAGGAAGAGCCATCCACTTCAGATGTTGAGGTAGATACTTTGGCTAAAGGTTTAGAAAAGTTAGTGGATAGATTAGAAATTATGGAAAGAAAACCACAATGAGATAATCAACAACAAGGTCCTCAAATAAGAAATCCAAACTTTAGGAAGAATCCCAACACTGGTAAACCTAGAGAAGGGGCACCTGATCAACAAATTAGACCACCCTTCAAAGAAAACTATGTTGAAAGTTATCACCAAAATGAAGAAGATCAAGACACTCAGATTAACTTAATGGAATAAATGATGGTAATACTATTTTTCTTACCGAACAAGAATAGGAATTATGCATGTTACAACAATTATAGTTACAATATGGAGAATCCTTTTATTATAAACAAGGTTATGAATTTGTCATTAATGAAGCTCATAAGCAATATAACCTTAGGAGTAGGAAAAGCACAGAAGCCCCTACCAACAAAACTACCCAAACTCAGACTAAGAAAATAGTAGGAGTTCCTGCAATGAAAGTGCTGCAAATTCTCTCTAGAGAAACCCAAAAAGCTTTCACTCCAAAGATTGCAGCATGTCCAAAAATTGTAGACATTACAGATACTGTTGTTAAAACTTCAAAGGATGTCCAAAAATCAACTGATACTCAAGTTTCAAATGCTATTTAGATTTCAATTTCTTCCCAAATTGTTCTAAAACAAAGAATTGAAAATAGTAAATTAGTGGACACTCAAACCGAAACTGAATTACCAACTGAGGGTAAGAAGGAAAAGACTACACAAACTCCAATTGCCAAGGAGGAAGTCAGTTAGTTAGGAAAAACACACACTCCATTTAATATCCAAACTAAAATTGCCAAATTGAAAATATCAGTTCCTTTAACAGAATTGATAAAAAATGATTCCTACAAAGCCCAAATCACTTAAACACTGAATATAGATGAAGGAAAAGACTATGTTAATGTAAATGATGACCAACCAGAATTAATATTTGTTCCTGACGCAAATGGAAAACATGAACAAAGTGGTGTTCCTTCATTCTACATTAGCTTGACTATTCATGATCAAATCTTACACAATCCTATGTTAGATTCAGGAGCATCTCACAATTTAATGCCTAAAGCAATCATGGAGACATTGGATTTAGATATAACTAGACCATACAAAGATCTTTTCTCTTTTAATTCTAGTAAAGTTAAATGCTTGGGCTTGATAAAAGATATGTGTATCACTCTAGTTCAATACCCACGTAAGAGTATTGTCATGAATATTGTAGTTGTTGATATCCCTCCAAAGTATTGAATGCTATTGTCTTGCTCATGGGGAGAAAAATTGTAGGGATCTCTATAATTAGACATGTCTTATGCCACAATTTCAGTATTTGGTCAACCCAAAAATATTTATAAAGAAACTTTAATGAAATACATGGTTAGTAGTATAGATAAACCACAGAACTATCCTATTTATTTTGTACATTCTGATATGGATTCTTTCATTTTATGTAATTCAAACACTGAAAAAGGCAATAACACAGTTGTTAAACAAGAACACAAGCAACCTGAGAGTGATAATATATTTCATTAATCTAGGTGGCACCTAGACTTTGATGGTTCACTAAACAGATTAGGAGCAGGTGTAGGAGTTTGGATTCATAACATGGAAAATAATCATTTTGAAGGCCATGCCTTTAGATTAAACTTTAAATGCGCAAACAACATGCCAAAGTATGAAGCTTTAATCTTAGGATTTCAAATTGTAAGAAACCTTGGAGCGAAGGGAATTTATATCATGGGAGACTCGATATTATTCATAAAACAAATTAAAGGAGAGTATTATGTGAATAATGCTAGACGTAGCCAATAGAGAGAAATTGTTCTAGATTTGATTAAAGAACTTCTTGAAATTGATTTTGTTGTTATTCCTAGGAAACCAAAAATGCAAGCTCATATTTAGGCCACTTTTGCTAGCACTTGTAGATTACCTTTTCAGCCCAATCACCAGTACACTGCAGAGGTAAGACACAGGCCTGTTATACTTGATAATCTGAAATATTGGCAGATTTTTTCACAAGATTCTCAAATCTATGATTTTATGAATGCTGAAGGAGAATTTCAAAATTGCAACATAGATACTGATTGTACAGTAGAGGACATCATAGATAGTGAGATAGATATAAATGACGTAAATGTAAATAAACCAACTAAATTCACTAAAGTAGAAGTAGATAACTTAGAAAAAGTAGAAATAGAAGAAATAATTAATGATGATTATGAGATTTTAAACCTTAAAAATAACTTTTTACCTAAGGGATTAGTCCCATTAGAAGATTTGTTTGATTCAAATGATGTAGCTAGAAAACCAAAAATGGAGCCTTTAAGATCAGACATAGAAGAATGCAACCTAGGAACAGAAGAAAAACCTAAGCTTATTAAATTATCCAAAGCATTACCTCCAGATAAAAAGCTAAAGTACATAATTCTGTTTAAAGAATTTCAAGATGTCTTTGCCTGGAGTTATGAAGACCTCAAATCTTATGACACGAAGATTATTCAACATAAAATACCCATAAAAGAAGATCATAAACCCTTTAAACAAAAGCTTAGGAGGATTAATCCAGTTCTTATGCCATTGATTGAAAAAGAAGTAAAAAGGATGTATGAGGCACAAATCATAGCACCCATTAGATATTCAGATTAGGTCTCTAATTTAGTCACCACTAGAAAGAAAACAAGAGAAATCATAATGTGTGTTGCTTTTAGAAACTTGAACAAAGTATCACTGAAGTGTTGGAAATAATACTGACAGGGGGTGTTGAATTAGTATTATCAAATCAATACAACTTTTTCATTTCCATACTCAAATTCATATATGCTACTTTAGTTAAGGGAACCCACGTGTACATGCAACTATGTCTAATGCAACTAGCGTATATATAGTAACCTTATGATTTAGTTAATCCATTAAATATTGATATTTAATTAGTGCATCAGAACTTCATTAACCATATGAATAGTAAACAGGTGCAGTAAAATAGAACAGATCATCACACACAAGAAGCACACATGAACACCATGATGTAAGGTGGAAACCCAATGTGGGTGAAAACCACCTGCTGCAATTTGTCTCTATCTTCTTCTAATAAGAAACTTCTTTTTACAATATTTCTGTACTGGATCAGTCTTATACCAGTACGCAGGCTTCTACCTACAGAAGGCTACAACCTTCTCTCATTCACCAGCTTCTCCAGTAAGGGAGCTACTACCCCCTTAGCTCTTGAACTAGCTCATGTACTAGTACGTAGGTGCTGACCTACTGAAGGCTACAACCTTCTCTTTCTTCCTCCAGGTACCACGTTGCATAAAATTTCAGACTGGATACTCATGGAGCATAGCATCATAATCTAAAGGCCACATTTAATCCAATTTTTATACTCGACCCATTAATATCATTGAAGCACAAAATCAATCACCACTTTCATCATCAATCTCTGAATCACTCAATACTGAATCATTGAAACCCTGTCAACAAAATGCAGTCTCCAGAACACAGAGCAGAACACAGAATTCTGCAACAATGTCCAGATTCAACTGTATCATCAAAATCATGCATTAGAGTGCATACGCTACTTGGAAGAGCCGAACCATCATGTATACACAACTTCACCAAAGCGAACCAGCGTATATGTTATCAAATACTTACCAATAACTTCACTATACTTCCTGACTTCAGGCATACCCAGATCACTACATATACAAGGATAATACATGTGTTAGCAACCAGATCTAGTCCATCAGATCACACAAAGATAAGTCATTATGATCCTGATCCTTTATTAGATCTCATCCATCAACACTGAAGCTAAACACAATCAACCAATCTGAATATGCAGAATATGACACTAGTAAACAGTCACCAGAACTCAAAACTTTGTCTCAACCAGAACCACCTGTAACTTCAAACATCATAGTTTATATGGTATAAACTATTTGGATGTACCTAACTTGCGTATATACGCGCTTTTATCAAAGTCAACCAGTGTATACATCTGTAAATATTCATTCATGATTTGCAGCTATTCCAAACTTGAGTTATACCCAGATCATAATATTTACAGAACATTACATGCATCAGTATACAGATCTAGAATAAGCATGATCAAACCATATAGAGATGATTCATTCCAAGCCATTAGATCCCGATCTATCCTTAGATCTTGTTCTCCATCAACTGTTGAGATTCCTCCTTGGATCAGATCAAGCAAAGCATCATGAAACCACAACCTGCATCCTGGATCTTATACTTCATAAGATATTCAAGACTTTTTGAGTGCCTTTGCCTAATGATCTTCTCCTCCTTTTATAGTCTTGGGCCTTACTCAATACCATGATCCAAAACCACTTAGAACCAATACCTTGGACCGAATACCTGGGATCAACATGTTGGACAAGATACCTTGGACCAATACCATGGATCACAATACCATTGTCCAAATACCACGGACCAAAACCCAATGTATGTGCCTTTCCTTGTATGAAAGTGTGTGTATACGTATACGCACCTTTTGGTCAGCTAACCTATGTGTATACGTAGATTTATCAAGGGGAACCTACGTATATCTCTTTTTCTTTGTTTTGTGAGCCTGAACTGTGATCTGTCATCTTAGTAATTTGCCATCAAGGACAACACCTGTATCATAATGCCAACAATCGCCCCCTTTGGACTTGATGGCAAAGCTAACTTGCCATACTAAGAAATGTCATATTAATGAGTTGCCATTGTACATTACATCTGAACTAATTCCTTTGAACTGCCCTACATCCCATGTATTCTGTCACATCTGATATCTCTTTTGTAGATTCATCTAGTTATATATGAGTGAGTTGTTTTGCTACAAGTGGGTTGTGATCAAGTACAACACATGCATCATAATGCCAATAATCTCCCCCTTTGGACTTGATGGCAACAACCACACCAAGTCACTCTCCCCATTTGACATTAAGGGCAAAGGGCGAACCAAGATATTCTCTTCCTTGATATACATTCCACTGTCCATACTCCCCTTGAGTACCTGCTGAAATTTCTGATTGATCTCCCCTTTTATATATGCCAAGATGTACCAATCCATCCATTCTCCCTATGCCAAAATCTCTGCTTTGCTGAAGTGTGTTGTTCATGCTCCCCCTGACTATAAGCAAGGTCTACAAAAAGATGTTCTACAAGAAGAACATGGCTCTATACATCATAAATGACCTTCCTATTAGCAAAGACTCATACATATATCCAACTCCCAATGAAGTGGGGATTGACTCATCCACCCAACCAAGTGGGGATACACCAAAAGTTTACACATGATAAGACAAGAACATTACATCATCCATCCCAGGCATAGTGGGGAAACCAAAATAGGTCGTTACATGACCTTGATAATAAAAGAAATAGATGACATAGAGACTAAATATCTAAGACAAGACTATGATAGTCATCAGCATCAGCAGCATCTGTCAATCATCATTCAGACCAACAACCTATATTTGTCCATTAGTGTAGATAACATCAACCTGTGACAAGGTATGTCTGCATCAATTCATCCTCTTGATCTTGAGCATTGTCATAACCTTCCATGAATCAATTCTACATATGTCATACAAAATCATTCACATTATATCATATGTGAAAAACATCATAGCCATCACATCATCATCATGATCTGCATGATCTTTTATACCATTCATGTCTCATTACTCAGGAACATCCCAATCTGATCAACATATGTGAGTATCAATATAGGTAAGAACTCATCATCATCACGTCTTCAAATAGTTATGTCTTCATGTGATCTTCTTGTCCAACCAACAATGCAACTTCATGTATCTAGCATATTGTATATATCACTATGTATCTAGCAACCCTTGAGCTCAAGATCTTTTGTCAAGACTTCTTGATATCATCAACAGCAACAATCCTCAATCATGTGAGAGCCAAGAACTATAGGAATCGTGCATCATAACTGTATTATATGATCTTTATGCATATGACGACAACAGCATATGAGTGACTTATCATCAAGTAATGAATTTGTGTATTCAAGCTTTGTACTTCTCCTTATCCTTAAGAAACATAGATGCATTGTCAGAGAATCAACCACAAATCTGGTCTGAACACCAACTATGTAACCCCAAGAATCATATGAGGTTTTGTCATGGACACATCATAACCATATCATAGCAAGATGTATTATTTAGCCATATAAGAATCATCACCAAGGACTTCTAACCATAATGCCAACAATGCATTATTCAAAGCATAAACTCCCCCTGAACCTGTGCCATCTATTTACTGTCAGATCTGATCATGCATATATCAGCAAGAAGTATCAAGGCATTATCATCATCAAGTTAAGATCAAAAACACTTCTAAACATCTTATGAGTATAAAGAAATTTCCACACATCATCGGCAGATTGTAACCATTATTTAAATAGAGCAAATAATGGACTGAATCATATCATTTTTCCTGAGCCTATCCCACTAATTTTCCTCAAACTACCATATACACGACTGTGCATTGTCTAACTGGCATATATACGTGACTTCTCTTTATGAAACTTGTGTATGAGATTTAGAACACTAAAGTTTTATACTTTTAGCTTCCTATGAATCTGTTATGTCTGTGTATGGTGTTGTGCCACATCTTCCTATCTGTACTTCCTTCTTCTTCCATATCTTCAAGTGTGATGATGTTTTCTTCTTTTGGTATGATGCCCGTACTTTTTTCCTGCATTCCTTTGCTATATGTCCAAGCTTGTTACATGCATAACATCTTACATGTTTCATATTCCTTCTATAGGAATCAATAGCTTTGTGACCAAACATATTGCAAGAAAAACAATATCCCTTAAAGTACCTTGAACATGATGAGCTTTTTGTGTGATGGTCTTGAACCATTCTACTTCTGCATCTGGCTGTAACATGTCCAAAATTATGACATACATAACATTCAACATTATTCATCAGAGGAAATAACTGACTATCACTTTCATAGTTAGGAGTAAAAGATTTTCTTTGAAGAATTTCTTTCCTTGGTTGTTGATGGGATTGGCCTCTCATCTCCTTGTTGAGCATTTTAGATTTTGCATTAGAGTTCCTTGTCTTACTCTATGAACTAGATTCACCTTCAATAGATTCATGAAAACCAAGACCATTTTTGATAGCGGGAGACCTTTGACTACTAAGAATATCATTCAAGATCTTAGTACTATCTTGAAATAATAAGAGCTTATCCTTTTCTTCTAATTTATCTTTTAGAATATTTACCTCAACTTGATGTTGCTCTTCCTTCTCAAGATACTGTTTCTTCATGATTCCTTCAGCTTTTCTTCCTTCTTCCAACTGATGACTTATTTCAAGAACTTTGTTTTCTTGTTTTTCAAGGGCTTGGAGTAGTTCCTTATTCTGCTTATTTGATTCTTCAAGATCTTCTTTTAGCGAGAGGATCTTAGCTTCAAGACCTTCATAGTAACTAGATCTATCTCTGAGTTTCTTGATTGTTGTGCTCCTTTCATTTACTTCATTTCTTAATGATGTCACTTCATCCTGAAACTTTTGACATTGATCTCCCTTTTCCTTGAATAGATTCCTTACCTTGTTTGCTTCCTCTAGTTGAGCTTTTAGTTTGGTAACTTCTTCTATGGAGACACATTCCCTTTTGTGCAATAGATCTTGTTGATCTCTAATTTTGTCTGTAAGCCTTTTAAATTCTGCCTCTATTTGATATCTTTCTTGCTCACCCATAAGAGAAAATTTATTTGTTTCGCTATCACTTTCATCATCTTCAAATTGATAGAGAAATGTATCACCAGAGGATAACAAATTCATACTTGATAGTTCTTTTGCTTGTTTATCTTCATTCTGAGGTGATTCTGAATATGAAGTGTTGCCTCCACATATTCCCTAATGGATTATCCCACTGTCATAGTTCTTTTGAGATGTCTTCTTCTTCTGAGGTGCTTTCTTCTTTAGCTTCTTTCCCATTGTTCTATGGATCTCCTTCAAGCGATCAAGCTTCTACCAAAGGACCTGCTCTGATACCAATTGTTGGAAATAATATTGAGAGGAGGGGGGGGGGGGGGGGGGTGAATTAGTATTATCAAATCAATAGAACTTTTTCATTTCCATACTCAGATTCATATATGCTACTTCAGTTAAGGGAACCCGCGTGTACACGCAACTAGCGTATATCTAGTAACCTTATGATTCAGTTAATCCATTAAATGTTGATCTTTAATTAGTGCATCAGAACTTCATTAACCATATGAACAATAAACCGGTGCAGTAAAATAGAATAGATCATCACACGCAAGAAGCACACATGAACACCATGATGTAAGGTGGGAACTCAATGTGGGTGAAAACCACCTGCTACAATTTGTCTCTATCTTCTTTTAATAAGAAACTTCCTTTTACAATATTTCTATACTGGAGCAGTCTTATACCAGTACGCAGGCTTCTACCCGCAGAAGGCTACAACCTTCTCTCATTCTCTAGCTTCTCCTAGAAGGGAGCTACAACCCCCATAGCTCTTGAACTAGCTCATGTATTAGTACATAGGTTCCGACCTACTAAAGGCTACAACCTTCTCTTTCTTCCTCTAGGTACCATGTTTCATAAATTTTAAAACTAGATACTAATGGAACATAGCATCATAATATGAAGGCCACGTTTCATCCAATTTTCATACTCGACCCATCAATATCATTGAAGCACAAAATCAATCACCACTTTCATCATCAAACTCTGAATCACTCAATACTCAATCACTGAAACCCTGTCAACAAAATGCAGTCTCCAGAACACAGAGCAAAACACAGAACTCTGCAGCAATGTCCAGATTCAACTGTGTCATCAAAATCATGCATTAGAGTGCAGACGCTACTTGGAAGAGCCAAACTAGCGTTAAAGCGAACCAGCGCATATGTTATCAAATCCTTATAACTTTGCTGCACTTCCTAACTTCAGGCATACCTAGATCATTACATATACAAGGATAATACGTGTGTTAGCAACTAGATCTAGTCCATCAGATCACATAAAGATAAGTCATTATGATCCTGATCCTTTATTAGATCTCATCCATCAACACTGAAGCTAAACACAATCAACCAATCTGAATATGCATAATATGACACCAGTAAATAGTCACTAGAACTCAGAACTTTGCCTCAACAACCAGAACCACCTGTAACTTCAAACATCATAGTTT
Source organism: Pinus tabuliformis (assembly GCA_031772625.1). Classification (NCBI taxonomy): domain Eukaryota; kingdom Viridiplantae; phylum Streptophyta; class Pinopsida; order Pinales; family Pinaceae; genus Pinus; species Pinus tabuliformis. The sequence continues at coordinate 194,709,845 of CM062804.1, read as the reverse complement.
ATATGGTATACGCTATTTGGATGTATCTAACCTGCGTATATACGTGCTTTTATCAAATTCAACCAGCGTATACATATGTAAATATTCATTCATGATTTGCAACTATTCCAAACTTGAGTTATACCCAGATCATAATATTTACAAAACATTACATGCGTCAGTATATAGATCTAGAATAAGCATGATCAAACTGTATAGAGATGATTCATTCCAAGCCATTAGATCCTAATCTATCCTTAGATCTTGTTCTCCATCAACCATTAAGATTCCTCCTTGGCTCAGATCAAGAAAAGCATCATGAAACCATAACCTGCATCCTGGATCTTATACATCATCAGATATTCAAGAATTTTTGAGTGCCTTTGCCTAATGATCTTCTCCTCCTTTTATAGTCTTAGGCCTTACTCAATACCATGGTCTAAAACCACTTAGAACCAATACCTTAGACCAAATATCTAGGGTCAACATGTTGGACAAGATACCTTGGACCAATACCATTAATCATAATACCATGGTCCAAATACCACGAACCAAAACCCAATGTACATGCCTTCCCTTGTATGAAAGTGTGTGTATACGTATACGCACCTTTTGGTCAGCTAACCTGGGTGTATACGCGACTTTATCAAGGGGAACCCGCGTATATCTCTTTTTCTTCATTCTGTGAGCCTGAACTGTGATCTGTCATCTTAGTAATTTTCCATCAGGGACAACACCTATATCATAATCCCAACAATCTCCCCCTTTGGACTTGATGGCGAAGCTAACTTGCCATACTGAGAAATGTCATCTTAATGAGTTACCATTGTACATTACGTCTGAATTGATTCCTTTGAGCTGCCCTGCATCCCATGTATTCTGTCACATCTGATATCTCTTTTGTAGATTCATCTAGCTATATATAAGTGATTTGTTCTGCTACAAGTGGGTTGCGATCAAGTACAACACATGCATCATAATGCCAACATGAAGGATAACTATCCCCTCCCTAAAATGGACCACATTCTCCAGGGGGTAGTAGGCTCATCGAGAATTTCATTACTTGATGGATTCTTTGGATACATCCAAATCTTAGTTCAACTAGAGGATCGAGCAAAGACTGTATTTACCACTCCCTAGGGTACTTTCATGTATTTTAAGATGCCCTTTGGATTGATGAATGCTGGAGCAACATTCCAAAGACCAATGGACATAGCTTTTGCAAAAGAAATCAATGACTTTTTAGTTGTTTACCAAGATGATATCACAATGTTTTCCAAGACAGATAATGAACATCTAGATCAGCTAAGAAGAGAATTCATAAAATGTAGAAAATTTGGCATATCCTTAAAACCCAAAAAGACACTCTTTGGATTAGAAGAAGATAAACACTTAGGACACATAATTTCAAAAGAAGGCATTAGAATTGATCCATCTAGAATAGAGGCAGTCCTAAATATCAGTCACCCTAGAAACATTAAAGAATTGCAATCATTCTTAGCTAAAATAAATTTTCTTAAAAGACTCATTTCTAACATAGTTGAATTAATCAGAGAATTGAATAACATGTTGAAGAAAGACTCAACACTTAGGTGGATAGTAGAGGCTAAGCAATATTTTGAGGGAATTAAAGAAGCCCTTACTAAAACACCTGTCCTCATCAGTCTTGATTTCAAAAAAAAAATTATATTTTTTTCTTTTACTTCAGAACATACTATTGTAGCAGTCTTGTTGCAAAAGAATGATCAAGGTTATGGGCATCCTATTGCATTCTTCAGCAAATCTTTGAGAGATGCTACACTAAAGTATAATATAATGGAAAAACAAGATCTTTCTTTTGTAAAATCCATAAAGGATTTCAGAGTGTACATTTTATACTCACACATTATTGCATCTATTCCAAATTCAGTAATGAAGGACACTCTAACACAGAATGGGCCTGAGGGAAAGAGAAGCAAATGGATTGCCACTATTTGGAATATGATATTGAAGGAAAGCCCACAAAACTAATCAAAGGCCAAGGTTTAGCTAAACTCATGTCTGAATCAAAATCCTAGGCCTTAGATATAGATTTCATTGGTGCTCTAGATGATAAGGAAGAGATGGAAACTCCATAGATCAATGAAGTCTTTTTAGGTTCACCTTTGTATACATATATCATATTTGTTTTACTAAATTTACAAGCTCCTCCTGGTTTATCTAGAAGTAAAGGTAGATTCTTGACAATGAAATCAATGAAATATTGTATCATAGACAATGCTTTATTTTGGAAATATAATGGTGGTATTTTGTTGAATTGTTTATTAAAAGATGAAGTTGACAAAGTCATGCAATAATTTCATGTAGGAGATAGTGGAGGACACCTATACTGGAAAACAACTGTTGATAAGATCTTAAGGGCAAGTTCTTACTAGCCCACCCTTTTTGAAAATGTCAGAAAATATGTGACCTCCTGTTAGAAGTGCCAAATATTTAAAGGAAATAAGAAACTCTTTCCATTATCCCTCAAACCCATCTCCACGTAAATGCCATTTCAGTAATGGGGACTAGACTTCATTGCTGAAATTCACCCATCCTCCTCAGCCCAACATAAATGGATTTTGATAGACACTGATTACTTTACTAAATGGATAGAAGCCACCTCTTGTAGACAAGTCACTGATTTTTTCAGCATCTCATTCGTTGAAAACAATATCATTTCAACATTTGGATGCCCACAAAAGCTCATTATTGATAATGTAGCTGCCTTCAAATCCAAGAAAATGGTGGACTTTTGTAATCGATACCACACTACCCTTGGCCATTCCACGACTTATTACCCTCAAGGCAATGTTCTTGCAGAATCCTCAAAGAAAAACCTTGTTAATATAATCAAGAAATTGTTAGAAGACAATAAGAAGACCTGGAACAAAAAGTTGGTTAATGCCTTATGGGTAGATAGACTCACTACAAAAAAGTCCATTGGTACATCTCCTTATCAACTAATGTATGGAATGGATGTTGTTTTTCCATCCTCTTTAGGAGTACCAATGATGAAAATGATTCAAGAACTGCAGGTAGAATCCAATGATATCCAAAGGAGGATAAATCAGACAATACATTTGCAGCACACCAGGGAAGAAGTCTATGTCAAATCCCAAATGATCCAAGATAAAATCAAAAAGATTTTTGACAAGAAAACCAAAGCTAATTATTTTTACATAGGTGACAAAGTACTCATTTGGGATTCCAGAAGAGAACAAAAAGGTAAACATGGTAAATTTGATTTCCTTTGGCAAGGCCCTTATATCATTTATGGTTACAGATGTAACAATGCATTTTTCTTGAAGCAGTTAGATGGAAAAAATCTAAGAGGTGGACCAATCAATGGTAGAATGTTGAAGCATTACTTGTCCCCAGATTAAAATTAGCTCATTTGTTTACTTTTCTCATTGTACATAACATTGTAAATTTTAGATTGTATTGGATGATTACCTTTTGAGGTTGAAACCCAAAGAGAAGGCCCTACGCTTTGAAACGTGCACCATCATATGTATGAATAAAGGAGATCACAGAGAAGTAGTTACAAGGCAACCATAGTCAAAGTTTCAAAGGCTACTAATATTAAAGCTCTTGACATTTCACGAGGAAATGCCATCCCCATGTGGAGCCACTGTTAGGGTCTTATAACAATAGGATTCATAATTTTGAATTGGCTATGATTAGTCTTGTAGTATTGTACATACTTTTTCTTTCTGCAAATTGTTTTCCAATATTAAAAATAAAAAATGTAAAGAGGGTATGTCCTAAAAGAAAAATCAAAGCACTAAAACAAAAGGATCAAAGAAAGAAAATAAAATATGAACCCCACCAAAAAGAGATTGAAAAATAGATTCTGAAAGTGATGCAAATTCAAATGCCACTACTTTTTACTTTGCCTTGCAAAAAATAAGATATTGTGCAACTTGTCAAAAATGTCACAATCCATGATGGTCAAATAGTTTAATATTGATTCATTCATGCTTTAAATTTCATGTTGATAGATAGAGAATAAAGATCTAGCCAGATTGTTTAATCCTGGCAGATTAGTAGTTAGGTAGAGAATAATAATGAGCTCATAAGTTTAAACTGAGCCATTAGAAGTTATAAGATTAGAATTAGATAGTTTTCTTATCAAAGAAAAAGAAATAAAGGGTCAGTAGTCTCAAATGCACCCAATAAATGAAGAGAAAATGCTAGGGTAAATAAAGGGTAGGTAGAAGAGGTTTTGGAGTGCACAAGGTTGCAAGCTCAAATTCACCTTCATTATGCTTAATCCTATGTTTCATGTGCAGGAGAAACTATAAAAGAAAAAGGACATTCACAAAAGTCATATATTACTTTGGATATTTACCCTAAAAAGTTCTATATAATTTTGGGCCCGAATACTAAATCTTATTCACTAATTTCCCCTCATTTCATTAAACGCTGACATGTGTAGACTACTCATTTCCCTTCATTAACCCTTCATTACTTTTCATTTCCTAATATTATTTCCCCTTTTTTATTCCAAAGGACCTTTCCCTTTTCATTTCCCCTTATTCCTACACATTTCCATTGTAAAAACCTTTTCCCTTCATTTTAACCCTTTTCCCCTTTATTTCACACCTTTCCCTAGACATTACCCTATAAAAATCATTCTACCCTTATTAATTTCCCTTTTCTGTTTAAACCCACTAAAACCCTCTTATCCTAAGTATAAATAATGTATTGAGCCCCATTAAAAAACCCCCCCGATACCCTTTTTTAAATCATCCTAAATGTTTTTCTAACACCCGCTCGCATATTCCCCAAACCCTTTATATTATTTTAACCTATTATTTCTATACATTTATTCCCACTTTGTATATTTCACCCTCCCACTATATTATATTCCCGATCCCAAAAACCTTTGTATATGGGTTATAACCCTCCGTCATATAACCCATGGTCCCCACCTTTTAATACCCACCACATATATTATTTCCCCATACAATTAAATTAAACCTGACCCCACACCCCGACTCAGCCCTCGCAACTCTGTCGTGTGATAACCCTTTGATCACCCTCTTCCAGATCCAACGGCCCATACCCATATCGTGTGCTCCCAATGTTCAACTGTTAAAATCTCAAAAGCAGGCGAGATTCATGGTTTTGCCCGATCACCTTTTTGCTACATGGTAGCCCCACGTTATATCGCGTGCTCTGAAAACATACCACTCTACACTCAAAAGTAGTGTGATAAGCCACAATACTGCCTCCCTATGTAGGATGAAACCACCTACTATTCAAACATTAATTCTTCACCCAAAGGTTAACCACTGTTGGTTAAAAACCAAAAAGCTGCCCTTTTTACCCTTTTCACTATTATTTTGTTACCAAGAAACCTCTGTCAACCAATTCTAAACCCTAAAGCTTTGCTAAACCATTTTAACCCCACTTACAACCAGAAGACGCTGCAGACTCCCATTTGAAGTAGCACAAAGACAATTGAATCCTTACAAAGCCTCTGTTGCTCCCACAGAACCTTGACTACATACCAAATCTTTGTTTTCTAGGTATTCTTGAAAGAACTAGAATGACCCTATACTTAAGCTCTGCATAGTGTTTATAAGAGGTTAATTAATTGAACTAATTAAAAATCCTTGCCAAACTAAAGAAACCCACTGTGCATCCAACAACCCTTTCCAGCAGATTGTATTAACCTTTTGCACTGTTCCAGAAGTCCTGAGCTTACTCCATAAGCCAGATAGTAATTAATTCAATAAAATAAACAAAACCATGGATTCCCAAAGCATTCTAAATTAAAAACCCCTGCAAATCCCTCAACTAGATATTGACCACCTCCCATTGGCCGACAAAGATTTCCAAATCAAAGACACATTTTCCCCTAGCTATCTATTGAAACTCCACTGCTAGAGTAAAGACAAATTCCTCAACCACAGTGATGATATTAAATTATGGGAATCAAATTTTCCTAAATACTTATTCAGACAGGTATACCAGTTCCGTGAAATCATCCTCCTATGCCAACTTTGTTATATCCCAAGCGAAAGAGGCATAGTATCTCCTAACCAACAAATTTTATTTGCAATCACTGCAAAGTCAATAAACCAAATGTTCCAAGACCAACCTAAGCCAAATGAAACACCATTTTCTATTAAAAACCTCATTGAACTATACTTGATGGTGGACCTTCCGAAGAGGTCTCAAATTTTTCAGACTTTCACCCTAGAAGAGGCTCATATTCCTACAGACAGTCCTCCATACTCTGCCACTATTTTTTGTGAGAGGGCCAGACAAATTGTAATCATGCTCTCTTGTACTCCAGGATATAGCACTAATGAGCATGTAGATGAGCTTGTACTTGATTTCCTCTCTATTTTCTTCCCAGGCAAGCCTCCAGTTACAGTTTTCAACTTTGCCTAGTTCTTAGCAGACAGAATACATGATCAATTGATCAGATTGCCAAATGAAAGGGTATTCAAATACTCTTCAATATTGGTCCATGTGTTCTTATATTTCTAATCAGACAGGTTTCCAGTCAACATCCAAAACCTAGATGCTAAGGGTCGTCCTAGATCTCTCATCTTTTCGACACCCTTAATCCAAAGATATTCCAATATTTTCAGCTACAAGGAGTTCATTGGTTCCTTTGTTCACCAAGTTGTTAATATGCTAAGCAGTAGCAATCAACCGAGGATCAGTGATGAGATAAAGAGAGTTTTATAGTTGTCTAAAAACAGTAGAATAGGAGACTGTTATTTATACCAGGACCACATTAAAATAAGGGTGTATGGATGCCAGCTTACTCCCTAAGCTATCCAAATATCTCCCCATGAGAATATTTTCTTTAGAGTATATCAACCAGATTATAAATTCAAATGATGCGAATTTTCTACCAGCTAGGAAGCAAAAACAATTCAAAATCAAAAACTAGCTTGGTCCTTTAATCTACAACAATAGGGAAGCCGGAGAAGAAGCAGAAAGATGTTTGCAGGAAATGAAGTTTAGTAATAGTTTCAAATGGTAGTATGACCCTTTAGGTGCCAAATTTTGAGTCTAGGCCAGAAATTGAAAAATATGCCAACCAGTTAGAGTGGTTGGAAGAAACCTTGATAGATATGGAGAAATAGATGGATACTAGTTCCATTCTGCGTACTCCAACCCTACAGGACAGAAATGCAAAAAGGACCAGGGAAGAAGGTTCTTTCTCAAACATAGATACAACACATGATAGATTTGAAATTATGTACAGGAAGAATCCCAAGATAAATCCTGTAACTGAGCAAGAAGAGAGTTGAAACAGTTGAGACAGTTCAAATCATTGATACAAATACAATGGTTAGAGAGAGTACAACTCTAGCAATTTCATAGGATAAAGAAAGGATATAAAGGAGAAGTATAAGGAAATCAAGTTGAGAAATGAGGCATTGAAAGCTGAAACCTATGCCCAATATTTCAAACAGAGTCCTTGTAATAAGAATAGGTTACTTTCAGCTTTTCACATTAAAATAGGGCAAATGCAAATGACCTTTTTGCAGCCAATAGTACAACAGCCAAAGTCATCATCAGATTACAACAAGATAGAATTTGACGTTTTGGCCAAGAATGTTCATCCCATAGATCGGATTGCATTTCATAAGAAAGCAGGAGAAAAGATATACTCAATAATGACCAACAAGACTATGAGTGTACAAAAACTTCAAAATTCTCTAGACAATATCACAACATAGTTCAAGCTAGAGAAAGCATCCTCACAAGCAAAGGATAACAGAATCGACTCACTAGAAGACTTGGTTATTGAGATTGGCTATAATCCAAATGACATCAAGGCAGCATAAAATCTCATAAAAAAGAAGAATGAAGACATTGCTGCATTGAAGAAGCAACTAAAGTTGCCTCCTTCTAAACATCCACATCCCAAGGAAGTTCTAAAGAGCCAAAGCCAAAAATATGAGATGATGTACCTCATTTTGCAGTTAAATGCTCAGTTAAAAGAAATGGAGAATGAAATGGATAAGTTAGTACATGAGAAACATGCCATCATGGAAGTAGCTACTGTCACTGCTATTCCTACAGTTACTACAATAGTTCCTTTTACTTTGGCAACTTCACTGGCCCCACCAGCTCCAGTAGCTACAACACTTCCAACTGTATCAAGAACTACATCAACAACAGGTTCCACAATTGCAGCATGTCATCCTAGTGATGAAGCAAGTAAACTCATCAAATCCATGGAAGATATGTCCAGCAAAGCCACTGAAATAAATAGAATTAAGGAACAAATAAAAATTCTAGACGATGAAAAGAAATTGGCTCAAATCATGCATAAGAATGAAGCTAAGAAGTCAAATAGGTTAAACGAAAGGATACAAAAGTTGGAGAAAGAATTGACACTAAAAGAGCCACTAGCCCAAGAAAAACAACTTTTATGGGCCAATAACATTGACTCAGTCAATCATATTTTTCCATCTATATAAGTGATATTTGAGCAAAACGATTTGGTCAAAGAGGCTCGTGAGTAAATTCAAAGGATTAGAGCTGAACTTGGAAATATTCCAAAAGACGCCTCAAGAATAATCCAGTTCCTTAGCTCAAAGAACATGTATGAATTGTGGTAGCTTGGAATAGTTGATAGAACTGGGACCATACTAGAGGTAAAGAAGGTAATCACTAAAAGGAACTTGATGGCACAACTTGAGGATAAATGCCAAACAATGGAGCTAGCAATATCTAGGTTTATGGTAAAATTTGATGCTTTGAGGCAGAAAGGTCTGCCTAATCCATTGGTGATTAATGACAGATTGATGTCACATGAAGACTATCATAAGAAAATTAGAGAAGTGGAAAAGGAACAAGCCAACAATTCCTCTATGAAAGGGATGCCTAGAGGAAAATTCCTTTACCAGACTTTTGAGAACTTGCTAGAGGTAAAAATTCTTTTTGTAAACAATCCCACTTTTGGAAAACACACAAAAACTAATGAAGTCTACAGGAGAATGGTAAATATTAAATTACCAGAAGGAGAGACATTGGAAAAGTTGAATGATTTACTGTAAAAGTGCAAGCTAAATAGCGAATATAGAACAATGAAGGTAAAACAATAGATCAACTATGTCAAAGAGTATCAGTCAAAGGCAGAGTAAAAGGATAGCCAGCGTAGAGCAACAACAAAAGAGAGAAAGCAACAAAAGATCAAAACAACACATAATAAAAGTGGGATAGCTTCCATCAATTACATATGTCTTTATATTCTTTCATGAAGATATTTTATTTTCCTTGAATAATTCCTAAAACATTTTAAGATATTTTGTAATAAGTTTTTTTTGTATATATACTTCATAATTCGAAGTATAGAGGGTGGATTACTGAACATTTCTATAGTTACATTGACCTAAAACCTAAGGGTTTATTGTAACCTTTTGATGTCAATAGATTAGACTGAGTAGTAAAGGCATTACATTACAGGATTCATGTGTTGGGCCACTTTAGTGAAGTATGTTTCATTTGTTAAATTGTTATTTTCTTAAGTATTTCACATACATACATGTTTTCCAATTTGAATGAAATAATGGGAATGTTACTTCATAATTTGTTTAAGTACACTCTGTGTTGAACAGTTATTCATTTTGATGTTTTCTTCTCATATCCAGAGTAGGGAATTCTTCATTGCTCCTTAGTTTTTATTGATCTCTTTCATTTCCTTTATTATCCGGTTTGAGGAATCCTTGACTTCTCCTTGACCCCAATTGAAAAACCACTTCACCATCCAACCTAAAAGATCTGAATTTACTCAGCTACCTTGCCTTGTGAACACTATTTTTAAAACTTGATTGAGTCCTATTTTCTTGACATTTGGAATCCATAGCCCAATGGTAAAAAGACATTTATCTATCCATCTAAATCAGTGATTCCACCACCAAATCAAATCAACAACCAACCAAGCTTAAATAACTAGCCTAAAATTAACTAATCCAACAAAGTTAAATCATTAAGAGAGAGCCCTCTCTGAGCATTAGGAAGGCTAGATCCTGATATCTAAAGTAGGTTTGTGGTTACCTCTATCATTTCTTTAAACACAACATGACAACCCTAGGGAAATTTAAGAGTGATAACAATTCGAACTATGTAAACATTTGTCAAACTCATTGACAAAGTTTTAAGCATTTTCGCACAAGTGTCATCAAAGTCATACCAAAGTTTATATTAAGTGTCTCACTTGTCGTAATTGGTCATAAAGTTGTCACACGGAGGGGAATTATTTTTTCATGGTTCATGGGTCATCTTTGTTGTCATATTGTCAAGTATTCTATGTGTGAGATCACAGTCAAATTATTATCATTGTTTACATCAGTCTCATTGGTCTTACACTTAGCCATTTATGGGAAGGCTTACTGTCTTAGCAATTTCGCTTCACTTGGCCTCACTTAACTATGCACTGCATAGTTTCAGTCCTTTATCTATGACTTTGTCCCTTGTCACTTCATAATGTGCAGTTATTGCCTCCCAGGACTGTTGAATTGTGTAGTTTTCATGCCCAAGCTCTAACCTTGACTTCTAGAATGGCACAATCATTCTTCCCAGCCTGGTCTTCAATGTGCATTGCACAATCATAAGACTCAAGATAATTCGCTGAGCCTCTGAACTATGTATTTGTGTAGTGACCCTACCTCCATCTCCTCTTAGTTCCCATCCCCTCAACCTATCCCACTGGCTCTTAGAACTATGCAATTTTTTCCCTTAGCCCTACCTAAACTATGCATTGTGGAGTCTCAGGGCTCAAGCCTCACCTCTAGCTACTTGAAATGCACAACTACATAGTCACTGAGTCCTCTCTCCTAGCCTATCACCTGGTTCTAGCTTAGGTAATGGATCAAAATGCACTATCCTAAACTATGGTGTTTTCAGATTGATGTTGTCCCATTATGATTGAATAGTAGATGCAGGTACTCTATCATATCATGGAAAGATGATAAAGATGAAGATGAAGGAGGGAAGCATGTCGAAAGACACACTTGTAGTTGAACACACAAGTCTATCAATTAAGAAAACTGAAGGGACACTAGTTTGCGACCACCATTCACGACTTGAGATCATTGAAGATTCCTCGTCATGAAGCCATGCATAGGTGAAGAGAAAATCACTCTCAAGAAGACATTAAGTACTCAACAATAGTGGCTTGACATTGCAACATCATCAAGCAGTCCATGTCAGCAGTGTCATGTCATTTCATGTCATGAGTGGTCATATGCCACACCTTGTGGCCAATGATGTAACATATATTTCGGAAATGTATTGTAAAGTGAAAGTCCAAGGGATATGTGTGGAATACGAAGGGTCATGTAAAGTTGGATAGTCATAGGAAGTCAATGAGTCATGAGGGTAAATGAAGAGTCACAAGGAAGGTGAAGGATCACCTCTTGATTGTTATATATACTCTCCCATAGTAAGACCAAAGCAATTTTCACCTTGTCTCCTCCCGCAAAGAATTAGAGGGATAAGCTAGTTCTTTTGGGGAGTAGTGATGGCTCTAATGATCCACTACTGGAGCTAGGGATGTTCATTGTATACATGTGTCTTGGAAATTTTACTTAATAATAGAAGCCTTCAAGGTAAATACATTCTTCTTACATGAATTATGAATGTTTGTATGTATTCTGTGGGTATTTGTTCTTCATGTTTGCTTTCACATGCGATAAGATAGTGGAACTATTTATGTTGTTTAGTACTTATCTTATTGAGAATTTGTTGTAATGATTTTCGTTGTTATCCGATCCTTGTCATCTATTACGCAGGAGACTAGACAGACCTTTTTATTTGTTGGTTGTAACGACCATCATATCCTTTGTGGACTATTCTACTTGATGTTAGACATATCCTTTTGGCTCATGTGTGTATCCTCTATGGTGGTACTACTACATATCTATTAGAGGCCAACTTTTTTCCCCTCTCCGTAGTATAGTAACTTTGACACATCTACGACTAAACACTCACTAGGCACACCTTCTTGTTTTTCGAAGGCGCCATTTCTCCCCTCTTTCTTGCTAATAGTTAGATCCAAGGAAAATCTTTAAGAACTTGGAAATTAGGCCTTTATACCTGATGGGACTCCTACACTAAAAAGTGTGAGGTCTAATTAGGCATTTATATAGGGGAGATCCCCTGAACATTGTCAGATCGAGCACCGTAAAAATTGTGTAATTTATTTGGTATTATGTGTGGATGTTATGTTGTTGATTGGAAATGAAAAAGAAATTATCTAGGATTTGAACATCCAATTGTCCTCCAAATGTGACATGAGGGATCTTGGTGCAACAAACTACATTTTGGGCGTGGATATTAAACATGATCAAGTAAAGAGGAACCTCTAGTTAAAATAAAGGAAGTATCTCGAGATAATATTGTAGAGGTTTAATATGTAGGAAAACTAACCAGTGAAGGTTCCTATTACTGTACATGTAAATTTATGTACTAAACAATGCACCAATACACAAGAAGAATAAGAGAAAATGTCATGTTTTCCATCTACAAGTGGAGTTGGTAGCTCGATGTATGAAATGATCGGTAATAGACCAAATATTTAACATGCAGTGGAAGTATTGAGCAGGTTTATGTCAAAACTAGGAAAGGAGCATTGGAGAATAGTGAAACAAGTTTTCAGATACTTGCATGGCACTAGTGATTATGGTTTGTGCTACCAAGGAAGACTAGGATTGGAAAAGTTTTGGACATACATGGATTTGTTGATGTAGATTGGGTTGGAGATCTGGATGGAAGAAGATATACAAGTGGGTATGTCTTTAACCTTTTTAGAGGAGTAGTCAATTGAATGACAAGAGATAGTATGTTGTGGTAGTTTCAACTATAGAGGTTGAATACATGAAAGCCACTTATGCATTCAGGGAAGTAGTTTGGCTCCAAATATTTTGATCAAATATGGGGTTCGTACAACAAGCTATAAGGATATAATGTGATAGCAAAACTACAATTTTATTAGTAAACAACCCTTCTTATCATTCAAAGACAAAGCACATTCATGTTCAGTATTACTTTGTGAGGGATATCGTTGAAGACAAAATGGTGTTGCTTGTAAAGGTGAAAAATTTGAAGAATGTTACAGATGCATTAACAAAGGTCGTGAGCATTGAGAAGTTTTCATGGTGTAAAGGAATAATGGGAATTGAGGGCTATACCAAATATTGTGCACTCTTGTGGCCCTTATGCAATCCTAGGGAAGACCCACCCATGGTTTTGCACATGGTTTTCCGCATGTGGTTTTGGGCATGATCTTTTTATACCCATGGTATTTTATAGATCCAGTCATGGGACCTATAGTTATTTTATAATCCAAGGCTAATGGATTGGGGTTGATGAATGCTTCAACATGTATATCTATGTATTGTAATATTGAAAGGAATATAATGATAAACCAATCTAATATTAAGCAGAGCCTTTTGGTAGAAATCACATAAGAGAATTTTTTAGCTGACGCATTTTGAACCAACAAGTGTGGTTCATCCTCAAGACCAATTGAAGAGGCATAACATGGAAAAGGCTTAAATAGAGATCAATGTAGCTACATAATTTCAACTAATGACTATATTTGAACAATAATATTTAAATTGTGATATTAATTTATTAATATATTAAAAACAAATATTATTAAGTAACGGTTATATTAAATGACTATTTTTAAAAAATAATATTTAAATAATGATATTAGTTTATTAATTTTTAAAAAAATATTGATAAGTAACAGCTATATTAAAAGACTAGTTATTCAAAAATAATATTTAAATAATGATATTGGTTTATTAATTTATTAAAAAATATTAATAAGTAACGACTATAGTAAATGGCTAGTTTTTGAAAAATAATATTTATATTTAAAAAAGAAAATTCAAACTCTAGACAAGTAGGGAAGTCAAATATTATAAAAATGAGTCGAGACCCTAATTGAGACAAGATCATTTAATAAAAAAAATAATTAATGGAAAAACAAATAAAATAAAACAAAAGTATACATAGTCATATATATATATATATATATATATATATATATATATATATATATATATATATATATATATATATATATATATATATATATATATATTCAAAGAAAAGCAATCAATAAATAAAATAGGGTCAACAATAAAATATGGGGTTGAGTCCCATTAAACAAATAACAAAAATACTAAAAGGAGTTAGGAACGAATAGGATGATAAAATACGAAGGATCAAGAAAGTAAACTCTAATGAAGAATAAATCAACAACAAATACTATAAAAAGGATGGAAAAACCTACATAGATAAATAACCAAACAAAATAAATCTCAAAAAGAAGCCTAAAAAATTATGAGGACATGATAAGGACCCAACTTCTACTAATATTCCAACCATCATCTCTATTCAAATTATTGGGTTTTTTTCCAATTTCTAGGGCCTCCCTCAATTTATGATGATGGAAACGACTAACCGTAGCAATGACTTGGGCCTTCTCAATGTAGATGTGATGCTTAGATTTTATTTGCATGGTTTGGCAAAGTAGAGGAGTGGGTCCTACCATGCTTGATGTCAGTGGCATGCCCACGAATCCTTTGATTAATTGAGTGACCAGTCTCACCAATGTAGGGTGTCCCACAAGAGCATGGGATAACATAAACACCCTTCATATTCTTGGGGTCCATTGGGTCTTTTACAGATATAAGGGAGCTCCAGATGATATTTAAAGTCTTAAAGGTTGAAGCCACCTTATGCTTGCTTAGGATCCTTGCAATCTTGTCAATGGTCCCTTGGATAAAAGGAACATGAACACCAGAAAATCGATCCATGCTATCTTTTTTAGCACTGAGACCTCTTTCAGCTCTAAGGAAAGCCTTAGTACATTGGTGTCTACTATACCAATTATTAAAGAAAACAGTTAGGATAAGTGCTTTCTCTTCATGGAGATGGTTGTCATGAGAAACTCTTAAAGCTCTAATCACTAAGGTGTTGAGAACACCAAGCTTTTGAGCTGGGAAATGATGAGAATTAGCATGAAGATATTGTTTCGTATGAGTTTTCTTACGAAATACCTGATGAGAAAGAGAGCCATCATCATTCCTTGAGAGGAGGATGTCAAGGAAGGGTAGATTACCATTACATTTAAAATCCATGGTGAACTTTATAGAACTATATAGATTGTTAAGATGGAGGAAAAATTGTTCCAACTCTTCTTTACCATGGGATGAGATGACACAAGTGTCATCACCCAAACCTCTTCAACATATTAGGCAGAAGAGGAGAATAAGCTAAGTCCCTTCATTCAAAATCCTTAATGAGTATATTAGCTACCATAGGGGAGAGGGGGGAACCCATGGTGACACCACAAGCTTTCTCATAGAATTACCCATCGAATGAAAATAAAGTAGAAGTAAGACAAATAACAACTAAATAAGTTGTTTCAGGATCTGTGATGTGCTTGATGACTTAGATGGCCTCGTTGATAGGGATATTAGTGTAGAGGGAGACGACATCAAAGCTCACAAGCTTGTCATATTGATCAAGCTTGAAACTATTTAGCTCATTAACAAACGATGTAGAGTCCTTGATGAAGGATTCTGTATAGCCAACAAGGGGCTTAAGCTTTTGAGCTAAATATTTATGAAGAAGATAATTTGGCTCTCCTATCATGTTGACAATGGGTCTCAGAGGAGCCCCTTCCTTATGAATCTTTGGAAAACCATAGATTTTGGGAGTTAAAGGGAAACTTTAACGAGATGACCGAGCTACTAGCCTTTATAGCAAGAGCCACACTTTTTCAAATATTCTTTAGGGGATCCTTGTTGAGTTTCCTGTAGCTCCTGCTATTATGGAGGTCATCCAACATCTTCTGACAGTAATCATATTTATAGAGACTAACCACAACACCACATTTTTCATCTTTGAGAACAACAATATTCTTATTATTTTTTAATGATTTGAGAGAATCAAACTCAGGTTTGTTGATGTTGTTCTTGGGGGGCTTTGCCTTTCTAAGGACAACCACAGAGTATATATGAATGATATCTTAAGTGAATTTCGGTAAGTCTCTAATACCATATTCAATGTGACATATGAAATCGTCAACCGAGATCATTCTAGGAGAAAGAGAAAAAATTAAACCTTTCTCCAAAATACTAAAGATAGGGGCATCAAAAGAAAAGATAGAGAGATTGTCAACCGTCTTACTAAAAGAGGAAAGAAAATTAGAACAAACAATATTATCCAAACCTAGTGCCTTATTACCAATCCTATTATTATTACAACTACTAGAATTGAAAAATGTTACAGCACATTTTGTCACTCTCCCTGTACTCCCTCTTCCTTGATCCTAGAGGACCTCTACAATGAACTCTACATGCTTTCCCATCATGAAGAAACTCCCATTGTGTCCCTCTTCATGAGAAGAACAATTCCCCTTTGCATCATTTCCAAAAAATCTTTTGTTTTTCCTAGTTTACAAGACTGACGCTAATGACCCGTGTCCTCCCCACGCCGATATGCAGGGATTATAACTGCCCCCCATGCCAACCAGATCGATTGAGCCTTTTTCCAGTTGCACTGATCCTCTTTCGGAAAGTTTTTTAAATTTGGAGCCGAAGCTTCCAGCTCTAGAAGCTTTGCAATGGAAGTTTGGTAAATGGTTAGGCCGGATGGAGCCAAGGAGGTCAGATTGGGCTTCTTTCCCCTATTAGAATGGAACTACCTCAAGAGATAAGACCTTCTCCCATGAGAAAATGAACCATCTCCCATTCGTTCGAGCTATATAAACCTCCACTTTTCCCAAGCACAGGCTAGTGTGGGTGTGCTAGTGCTAATTAAGCTTTGTTTGGAGTAATAAACAAGTTATCCATACTTTGTAGCTTTCTAGTTTGTGTTTAAGGGAGAATTGTGAGTAGGTTTGGTGTGAAGCCTAAAGGGAAGAGCATTGAGACTACCATTTCTGGGGCCATCCATGAAATGATAGCAAAAGTGTGTGGGAACTTGGATTTGTCAGAGGAGAACAGCAACGTCGAGAAACCGATTGTAATCTCTTCTTGATTTAATAAATATGGAACTATTGATTGATTTCCTACATAAGATGTTATTTCACATGTTTATGGCTTGATGTTTCTTGACTTGTTAAGTACGTTGAATACAATTTGTATAGTATCATGGTTGTTGTCTATTGTTGTCTACTTGTTTCAGGTGTTTGCAAGAAGAAACGGAAGATAGCCGTAGCAAGGAAGCAAGGTCGTCACCAAAAAGATAGCGTACTAAGAGGAAGGCCCTCTTAATTGGTTCTAACCTAAGGAAATATTCCATAGAATGTCTTGTTTGTGGCTAGAACCGCTCTCGAGCTAGAGGAATTGTTTGTGTCTGCACTTAGAATTTTACCTGCACAACAAATTTGCAACACCACTAGGGAGCCAATCCTTCTTTTTGCTTGTTTGTAATTCCATGGTTCTATGTCAACCTTTCTAGTATCACCATTTTCCTTTAGTTTTGTATGCTATGCCTTGTTTACTGCTCCGGGCTTGAAATTTATAGTAGCAAGTTTGGTCTCAACCTTTGAGTTTTTTTTTTTTTTTTTCCTTGTATCCTTGGCCAACGCGCTTATTTCTTTGACAGTTGGACCGAATGAAGCGATATACTTAGGAACATTTGCATCAACCCCCTTCTGGTGCTTATTGTCAATTAGGTAGTCGCGTCGATGCCTATACGTGAAGATTAGGTTTCACCCTAGATCTCGACCAGTGTGTCTTTCTCTCTTGATTTTTGCCTTCTAGCTTGTTTACACCATGTTCTCCTTGACTAGAAAGCTTCATTTAGCTTAGTTTATGTGCTTTCCTGGTTTAGCCCACCCTGTGATGTGTTAAGTCTAGCCCTGTGTGAAGTTCTTCTCTATTTTTTCTTTGAATCCCTCAATCAGCGCTAGTTTTCCGTTAGGTAGTCGCGCTGATCAGGCCATCAGTGCTAGTTGTAGTCTGGTCAGTCATGTTGGTTGTGCCAATCGACATTAGTATTTAGTTAGGCAGTTGCTCCAGTCTTTGAGTTAAGAAAAAATATGAATTTTTCCCATTCCATTGCTAGTGTGTCGTGACCCTTAGACTCCCTTCTTCATACTCCCATCTTCATTACTTCATTTTCAATTGAATGAGTGAAAGAGTCATTTTTTCTCTTATTTCAAGTGTCTCTTTTCTCGTTTCGAGCATAGATTACATTGCTTGGTTTGTTGATTGAAGCATTTATGTGTTTGGTTTGTTTGATTCAGGAAAAAGTTTCTTTTAGTTTCATTTATCATGCGTTGGATTTGATCAATGCTTGCTTGTTCGGAACTGTGAAAATTTTCATTAAAGTGCTTTCTGCGAAAGATTCATTTTTCATTTTATGAAAATAAGAACGTCATTCTAGTTTACTTAAGTGATAATATTGCATTAGTAGCATTATTGAGAAGCTATAATTGCATCATCATAGGCTTGGAAATGAAATGAAACTTCTTTTGTTGCTAAGGGAAGATTAAGTGCATTTAGTACATGTATAAGTGTAATTTTCATTCTTTGATTGTTGCATTGACTGTGTGCTCTCCATCCCTCAATTAGTGTTAACTTTCATTGAAGAAAGATTTATTTTGTCATATAGCTACATATAGGAGTTTTCAAATGATAGTGGTAGGGCCTTGAAATTGAAACCTAATTCAAGATCAACTATTAAAATTTATTAAATTAATCTAAGGAAGCATTGAATCTTAACCCTCACATTTTGTGGTCTAGGCTAGAGATGTGTTCCAGTGTCTTTAATCCTAGCAGTTTTCATTTACTTCGGCATTAGACAGTGCTAGTATGGACTTGTGCTCCCCGTATTGTTGTGTATATAAAGGGATACCCCACTAGGTTTGTGATCCTTTATCCGTTGGAAGCCGAGTCTACCGCCTTGTAAATGTGATACACCGAACACAACATTTGGGGAGATTGCTTGTGCGTACTTCTCGGTTCGCCTAGATGTATTATGCAGTTCATGGTTACCTGGTAATCCTTTATGCCTAGAGTACCCTGAGTAGTCATCTTTTATCTTCACTGAGTCTTTAAATTTGAAACAATCATTGAGCATTTTTCCTTTTGAGCTCATTAATTTTGAAAGTGACTAGAGTCACCTTTCATCGTTTTCTCGACTCTTAAAATAAGAAAAGGCAAAGTTCTGTTTCAGTGTCTTAAAATTAACTACCCATGAAATATTCCTGGTTAAAGTTATCTTCCTTAGTGTTTCTTTAAAAGCTGATTCCAATGGAAACATTTCCATAGTTTACCAGTTAAGGGTTCCCTTCAGATGGGAATCCTGGTCCTTTTCCTTCTTTTGGAAATGTTGATGCTCCATATATGTCAATGTTGTCCCTCCCTAGGTTAACCATTGGTTTACCTATCTGTTTATTTTCGACCTCGATGGTCCTGAGTGTCCCAACATCACGTTGATTCTAAAGTTGAACTATCCCCTTCTTCCCCTATTTCTTCCTCTTCCTCTTCTACTTTGCCTAGTGAACTTTTGAAATCCAGTAACCAGGAGGCTAAGAAGAAGAAGAAGAAGAAGACAAAGAAGAAGAAGTCATATAAATGAGAGGCCAATCGTGCGGCTGTTACTCTAAATTCACCTCTTATCAAAAAACCTTCTGATCCTCCACGGAAGGTTAGATTCCCTTGCAAGTTGTGTAAGGGTGACCATCTCCTTCAAGACTATCCTGGCATTCCCAGAGTCTTAGAGGTATGGTCTCAATACCTGAAATGACCATCCTCGTCGACCTCTAGAGATCGTGTCGATGCTATGCCTTCAACTAATGATGGTAAGAAGAAGGGAAATATTAGATTCCCATGTAGATTATGTGAAGGGAAGCATCTTCTTCACCTTTTTCCTCTTGTGGATAAAGCTTCCAAAGTTTTGGAAAACCTTACAGATCCCCAACCCCGACATCCTGTTCGTTATCAGAGGCTTTCTTCTAACCCTCTCCTGGTTGGTAAAGAGATTGACTTCGATTCATCTCTTGATCTTCATGGTCTTCCTAAGCGAGACTCTCTGTGTTTGTTCCTAACCAACCATTAGTCGAAAGGAGTGTCGAATTGGCTCCACCTTCAGTTTCTCTCTCTGTTTTGGAAGAGAGTGGTGATCATATTGCTCATGTTCTTCTCGTCTCATCAAATTCTCATGAATTGAAGAGAGACCCTCTCATCCTAGTTGCTCACGAGAGTCCTTCTCCTATTCCTATGGAACATGGGGGAAATCATATGATACCCCCACCAAGTAGTTCTATCATTTCTTTCGATTGGAGTCACTTGACTACTAACAATGTAAGCTTTGAAATGGGAATTGATACTGTTACCCGTTTCATAGAGATAGCAAAAAAGTGACCTGATTTTGAAAAGGGGTGATGCAAAACGAACACATTTTTTTTAGAGCATAGTTTTTGGAAGGAATGTCATGGGAAGGATAGTTTTATGTACATTAAATTTTAGAATGGTAGTGATTTTCATGCTGATTTTAAAAAGTGAGTATTCTGCATCACCCCCATTTTTTAAAAGACCTGTTTTTTGGGTTTAAATTTTCTAATGTATAAAATGTAAATAATTATTTTGTAAATTTGATCATTTTTGAAGTGGTCATTTTCTTCACATTCTCTCGTTTTTTTTTTTTTTTTTTTTTTTTTTTTAGTGAGGTTTTTATTGTTTTGCATTTTTAAATTAGGAGGTCGATATTTAGAATTTTCGATATTCTACATATCTATACATCTTTAATTGATTTTTCAATCCACATGAAATAATTGTTTCTAAAAAACAATATTTTTTAACAATGGACATAAAAATAACCATTTTTAACATAAAAATAATTAAAAAACTACACGTTTTGATAATTTTTTGCTAGAATTGACATGTCAAAATCACAATTTTTATACAATAATTTTAACTAAAAATGGTTAAATAATAGCTTTTTTTATGAATTTCATGTCAATAAAAAATAATA
Organism: Pinus tabuliformis; assembly: GCA_031772625.1. NCBI lineage: Eukaryota > Viridiplantae > Streptophyta > Pinopsida > Pinales > Pinaceae > Pinus > Pinus tabuliformis. The sequence goes on along the minus strand of CM062804.1, from coordinate 194,688,857 downwards.
ATAATCACTTTTTTTTTCAAAAAATAATGATTAACTTAAAAATCAATGCGAAAATCACATATTACAAATATTCAACGTATAACAACCCTAATTGAGTGTTTATTCTTCTCATAAAATGTCAAAGTCAAAACATTGCAAAGCTTGATTTACAAGCATTACTTAAATTTAATCAATAATGTCACGTAATCCAAACTCTTCATCCTCTAGAGTTTCATCATTGTCTTCTTCCGCAATATTTTCTGTTTCCTTTCGCTCATTTTCCTCTTCTAATGGGTCTTTGATGTCTGTGAATCACCCAATGTATGTCTTTCCAAACATTCCATGTAATGGAAATTGGGGTTCCTTTGCCTTTTTTTCCACACGTGATTCACTAAAGTCCCCTTTCTTCAAACCAATTTCTTGCATTGCATTAGAAGAAATTGAAGAGAATTAATTCTTTGCTGAATGAAACTGTAATGGATCTTTCTCAATTGCAATGCAATTTCTTCCTTTTTGAAGGCATCATGCTAGTGTTGTACCTATTTATCAAGCACAAAAGAAATAATGAAGTAAATTAGTACAATGACATATTAATTAAAAAAGAACATATTGAAATTCAATTCCATATAGCAAAACTTACCTGAGCTAGAAAATAAATCCAGAACCCAATCTCCTTCATTTGACTGTCGCAAAGACATGGCTAAATCGAGCTCCTAAATAACATTGGGTTACATTGTTTAAGTGCTCAAACAGCTCAATCGAGCGCTTAAAAAGGGCTCAATTGAGCAATCATTTTTTCCACCCAAATGTGCCATCTCTTGCCAAAAAGTGTGACCCAGCTCCATGCTTTCACCCTTATAGATTATGAATTTCTAACAATCTATATCCTAATTATTATTATTATCCAATTTTAAGGTCATAGCCAAGCCAAACACCAAATTGGTGTATGAAACCCCCTTGTTTGTGGGATAAGAGACCCACCTCCACGCAATGATTTGATTATTGTCTACGAAGGAATACCTACTCTAACCCCTTTTAGTTTTTGAACCTATGACCTCTTAGGAGGAAACACATGCTCTTAACCATTAGGCACTTGACCTGAGATGCCTCATGTTTAACTCTAATGTTATAGGAGCATTTTCTCAAGAACTCTATCCAATAATTGGACACCACACACTCTATTGACCCCTAATTCAATTCTGTGGCATTTCAATGTTTACCCTCCAAAACTCATTTAAGGCCATAAATCACACTTAATATTGGTTTACTATATTTGTGAAATTTTTAATTCTTTATAACTAATCATTTAGTTTGGGTTGTTGTTTCTAAAAGGGTATGGCCCAAAGCTTAATTATGTCCAATGTCACTTCATAATCTAATGATATGTAAGAAAGATCTCTTCCACTTGAATTAATAAGACAATAGAAACCTCACATACTCAAAAAAAACATATTGAAAACCAATTTGATTCAATAGACCTAATCAGAATGAATAAAATCATTTTTCACATAAATGGCTTATTGAGATCAGTTTTTCATATTGTACAACTGTACATCGATTGTCGCATTTTTCATTTGATTTCATGGCATAAATTTTGCTAACAATGTTGACAAAATCCAATCCATTTAATGTTGACAAAATACGATCTATTTAATGAAGTAAAAAATTACAATAAAATTTTTTCCTTTTTGGAAATGAAGTTCTAAAACATCTTTAATCCATCTATTTTACAAGGCATTGACAACAAGCAAGCAGTTCACATCACAGGGCTCAACTGACATATTGTTGAGCATAGATGCTATTTTAGATTTGTTTTTCAACCTCTTCAATTTCATGCAATGATAATATGAATGTGTTGTGCCTTATTTTCGTAAAAAGTTCACATCACAGGGCTAATGTAATTTGTCTTATTTTTTTTATCTATTGTAACAACGTAAATATCTATCTCTCTTTTTGTGTCTTCATATAATTATGTGTATCTCTATGTAAGAAAGAAATTATATAGGTACAAATAGAAAGTAAATAGTATATCTATCTTAAGAAACTAAATAGTATATCTATTTTAAGAGGAACATGATTATTCACAAATGAATGTACTATCTATTTGCGATGAACTTGATGATATATATTGTATTATCAAGATTCATTGTCTTGATTTTTGTTCGTAGTTAGTCACTTGATGACATATATTGTATTATCGAGATTCATTGTCTCGATTTTTGTACGTAGTTAGTATGTTTTATCCATGTCTCGATTTTTGTACTTAGTTGGCCTATTCTATCCATGTTTATTTAATGTTTATATATGATATTTTTAAATTTATTTTATTGGTACACACATATGTATGACTTTTTCAGGACATTAATCAAGAATTTCCATTGCAAATTTGTAAAAGAGAGATCTCAAATATAGTTTTTACTTCTCTATCCTAAAAGGAGCTTTTTGTCTTGAATAAAGCTTGAATGATCTTGGATCCAGTTTCAAGTGCAGATCAAGAAAAAGTTACAGAGTATACCTAAGTAAGCAGCAAAACAAAGTCAAAGGTAGATGGTCCTTTCCATTCTTGTCATAGACTTCCATCCACCACTGTTGTGGCTCTTGTTATAAACTCGTTTCTTTTATCTACCACTGTTGTGGCTCTCGTTATCAACTCATTTTTAGACAAATTGGTTAGTTTTCTCTCACGGCCATTAGCCATTTGGACACAGAGTTTATGCGATATGTATATATTCCCAAGCGTAAGTTGCATTTTCTTTAACTTCGTGATATTTAGTTGCATTTTTTGACAGTAAATGTTTACTTGTCTAAGTCTTGTTTACAGTGGATATGACTCTTGGTGAAGACATTTATCGAACTCTATATATAATGTTTATTTCAAGACTGACAAATTCATTTTCTTTTATACTGGAAAGGAAGAGGATTTCGACTTGTCTATACTGTTCCTACTTTCTTTTCACTGTTTAGAAAATGAGGTCTCAATTTAGTTGGTTGTAAAACCTCATCTTTCTTCTTTTTAGTTTTATAACGAATTTCGTTAAACAACATTATTCACACATAACGATGATTTTAATTTATTCATAGACCGCACATCATATAATGTAAATAGTTCAGCCCAGGATTAATTCAACATAAACCGTTTGACTCAAGTTGCTTATAACCTTGAATCAATAATCATTTGGGTTCATAAGAAAAGTGATATATATTCATTTTAAAATTAATCAATGTAATTAAAATGACCGATGGGGCGATTCTGAGAATCGCCCGGTGGTGGGGCGATTCTCAGAATCGCCCCGCCACCGCCCTGCCACCAGTTCTGGTGGTGGGGTGGTGGCGGGGCGATTCTGAGATTTGCCCAACACCTAGCGATTCTCAGGAACGGTTTATGTTGAATTTCTGAGATATTGCACCATTGTATAATTCGAACTTCATTAGCCTATACATCTTAAATATGATTCTCTGACTTCAAGACTATACATCTAAACACTCTTTACTGTTAAATCAAATTCCGTCAGGATTATGTCAATCCACTTGTAAAATGTCCACAAAACCCTTATTTTGGATCCATGTCCAGAGATCCTAAAAACTGGTAGTTAAGCACTAACATACCAATAAAAGACAACCATATGTATAGGTTGGCAATACAAAGGAAAGTGTAAAAGAAATGTAAGAACTGACACATAAATAGTCATATATCAAAAAAATTTAAAAATATGTTTAGGTAAAATCCTAAGAACTTTCATAAGGAGATGGTCATCTTTATCATGAAACAACCATAGCAAATTACTCTTCTAAAATATTAATATCCACCCTTCAAATCATTAACAACATCATATGGAATAGGTGTGACTGTCTCCAAAATAGCACCCTCAACAAGAAATCCTGGCTTAGGGCCTTCAGGTTGCCTCTTGGTACTGAGAGGAGGCTCACCATGTGCTTTAGCCTCTGCCTTCAATCAGTCATTGGTTTTTCTTCTTAATAAGGCATCCTCTGCGCACCTAGACGGTTGCACATGCTCAATTCGAACATGAATTCTCCTTTGATAATCTTGTTACGAACCTCTTTGTTCATTTCCGCACCGATGGCTCACTTGGTGACGTTCTAGACAACGCCCGTGCGGCCATGGTAGAACTTGTGAGGCATACATTTCTGAATCGAACCATTGACCTTAACATCCACGTTCTGACCTATCTTGAAGGTCCTCAGATATGTGCTGATCTGGGCATATCCCTTTTTCCTGAAGGGCCTGGCGAACAGATCCCTCGTCCCCATGGCCTGCCGGCATTGTCTCTTCCTTCTGTAGAGAATTTATATATGTGTTAAAATGTAAATATGATATATACACAATACCAGTTCAATTCCCAGTGGTGATTCAAGGTTATAAGCAACTTGAGTCGAATAGTTTATGTTGAATTAATCCTGGGCTAAACTATTTACGATATTTTTCACTTATTAATTTGCCATTGTATAATTCCAGTGGGTGACTTCATTGGCCCATTTTAAAGGTGAATAAAAAAACAAAAGTTGCATTTTAAATATGATTCTCCGACTTCAAAACTATACATATATGTGTGTTAAAATGTAAATATGATATATACACAATACCAGTTCAATTCCCAGCAGTGCCATCACCGCAGATCTTTCGCAAGGCTAGGATTTCTCATATTGGATGCCCAGTAAGCACTGTTTGGGGCAATTTGTAGCAGATGGGGCAATTCTCAGAATCGCCCCATCGGTCATTTTAATTACATTGATTAATTTTAAAATGAATATATATCACTTTTCTTATGAACCCAAATGATTATTGATTCAAGGTTATAAGCAACCTGAGTCGAACGGTTTATGTTGAATTAATCCTGGGCCGAACTATTTACGACATTTTGCACTTATTAATTTGGAATTGTATAATTCGAGTGGGTGACTTCATTGGCCCATTTTAAAGGTGAATATAAAAACAAAAGTTGCATCTTAAATATCATTCTTCAACTTCAAAACTTTACATCTAAACACTCTTTACCATTAAATCAAATTCCGTTAGGATTATGTCAATCCACTTGTAAAAAGTCCACAAAACCCTTATTTTGGATCCATGTCCAGAGATCCTAAAAACTGGTAGTTAAGAACTAACATACCAATAAAAGACAACCATATGTATAGGTTGGCAATACAAAGGAAAGTGCAAAAGAAATGTAAGAACTGACAAATAAATAGTCATATATCAAAAAAATTTAAAAATATGTTTAGGTAAAATCCTAAGAACTTTCATAAGGAGATGGTCATCTTTATCATGAAACAACCAGAGCAAATTACTCTTCTAAAATCTTAATATCCACCCTTCAAATCATTAACAACATCATATGGAATAGGTGTTACTGTCTCCAAAACAACACCCTCAACAAGAAATCCTGGCTTAGGGCCTTCAGGTTGCCTCTTGGTACTAAGAGGAGGCTCACCACATGCTTTAGCCTCTGCCTTCAATTGGTCATTAGTTTTTCTTCTTAACAAGGCATCCTTTGTGCACCTAGATGGTTGCACATGCTCAATTCGAACATGAATTCTACTCTTGATAATCTTGTTACGAACCTCTTTGTTCATTTCCACACCGATGGCTCGCTTGGTGATGTTCCAGACAACGCCCGTGCAGCCATGGTAGAACTTGTGAGGCGTCCCTTTGTGAATCGAACCATTGACCTTAACGTCCATGTACTGACCTATCTTGAAGGTCCTCAGATATGTGTTGATCTGGGCATATCCCTTCTTCCTGAAGGGCCTGGCGAACAGATCCTTCATCTCCATGGCCTGCCAGCATTGTCTCTTCCTTCTGTAGAGACTTTGTATGTGTTAAAATGTAAATATGATATATACAGAATACCAGTTCACTTCCCAGTGGTGATTCAAGGTTATAAGCAACCTGAGTCGAACGGTCTATGTTGAATTAATCTTGGGCCGAACTATTTACGACATTTTGCACTTATTAATTTGGCATTGTATAATTCGAGTGGGTGACTTCATTCGCCCATTTTAAAGGTCTATAAAAAAACAAAAGTTGCATCTTAAATATGATTCTTCGACTTCAAAACTATACAGATATGTATGTTAAAATGTAAATATGATATATACACAATACCCGTTCAATTCCCAGCAGTGCCATCACCGCAGATCTTTCGCAGGGCTAGGATTTCTCGTATTGGATGCCCAGTAAGCACTATTTTGGGTGATTCGTAGTAGATGGGGTGATTCCAAGAATCACTGGGTGGTGGGGCAATTCTCAAAATTGCCCCGCCATTGCCCCGCCACCACAACTGGTGGCGGGGTGGTGGCTGGGCGATTATGAGAATCGCCCCACCACCTAGCGATTCTCAGAATCGTCCCATCGGTCATTTTAATTACATTGATTAATTTTAAAATGAATATATATCACTTTTCTTATGAACACAAATGATTATTGATTCAAGGTTATAAGCAACCTGAGTTGAATGGTTTATGTTGAATTAATCCTGGGCCGAACTATTTACGACATTTTGCACTTATTAATTTGGCATTGTATAATTCGAGTGGGTGACTTCATTGGCCCATTTTAAAGGTGAATAAAAAAACAAAAGTTGCATCTTAAATATGATTCTCTGACATAAAGACTATACATCTAAACACTCTTTACCATTAAATCAAATTCCGTCAGGATTATGTCAATCCACTTGTAAAAAGTTCACAAAACCCTTATTTTGGATCCATGTTCATAGATCCTGAAAACTCTTAGTTAAGCACTAACATACCAATAAAAGACAACCATATGTATAGGTTGGTAATACAAAGGAAAGTGTAAAAGAATTGTAAGAACAGACACATAAATAGTCATATATCAAAAAAATTTAAAAATATGTTCAGGTAAAATCCTAAGAACTTTCATAAGGAGATGGTCATCTTTGTGATGAAACAACCATAGCAAATTACTCTTCTAAAATCTTAATATACAGCCTTCAAATCATTAACAACATCATATGGAATAGGTGTGACTGTCCCCAAAACAACACCCTCAACAAGAAATCCTGGCTTGGGGCCTTCAGGTTGCCTCTTGGTACTGAGAGGAGGCTCACCACATGCTTTAGCCTCTGCCCTCAATCGATCATTGGTTTTTCTTCTTAACAAGGCATCCTCTGCGCACCTAGACGGTTGCACATGCTCAATTCGAACATGAATTCTCCTCTTGATAATCTTGTTATGAACCTCTTTGTTCATTTCCACGCCGATGGCTCGCTTGGTGACGTTCTAGACAACGCCCATGCGGCCATGGTAGAACTTGTGAGACATCCCTTTGTGAATCAAACCATTGACCTTAACGTCCATGTACTGACCTATCTTGAAGGTCCTTAGATATGTGCTGATCTGGGAGTATCCCTTCTTCCTGAAGGGCCTGGCAAACAGATCCCTCGTCTCCATGGCCTGCCGACATTGTCTCTTCCTTTTGTAGAGACTTTATATGTGTGTTAAAATGTAAATATGATATATACACAATACCAGTTCAATTCCCAGCGGTGATTCAAGGTTATAAGCAACCTAAGTCGAACCGTTTATGTTGAATTAATCCTGGGCCGAACTATTTACGACATCTTGCACTTATTAATTTATCATTGTATAATTCAAGTGGGTGACTTCATTGGCCCATTTTAAAGGTGAATAAAAAAACAAAAGTTGCATCTTAAATATGATTCTCCGACTTCAAAACTATACATATATGTGTGTTAAAATGTAAATATGATATATACACAATACCAGTTCAATTCCCAGCAGTGCCATCACCGCAGATCTTTCGCAGGGCTAGGATTTCTCGTATTGGATGGCCAGTAAGCACTGTTTGGGGCGATTCGTAGCAAATAATCGCCCCATCGGTCATTTTAATTACATTGATTAATTTTAAAATGAATATATATCACTTTTCTTATGAACCCAAACAATTATTGATTCAAGGTTATAAGCAACCTGAGTCGAATGGTTTATGTTGAATTAATCCTGGACCGAACTATTTACGACATTTTGCACTTATTAATTTGGAATTGTATAATTCGAGTGGTTGACTTCATTGGCCCATTTTAAAGGTGAATAAAAAAACAAAAGTTGCATCTTAAATATGATTCTCCAACTTCAAGACTATACATCTAAACACTCTTTACCATTAAATCAAATTCTGTTAGGATTATGTCAATCCACTTGTAAAAAGTCCACAAAACCCTTATTTTGGATCCATGTCCAGAGATCCTAAAAACTGGTAGTTAAGCACTAACATACCAATAAAAGACAACCATATGTATAGGTTGCCAATACAAAGGAAAGTGTAAAAGAAATGTAAGAAATGACACATAAATAGTCATATATCAAAAAAATTTAAAAATATGTTCAGGTAAAATCCTAAGAACTATCAGAAGGAGATGGTCATTTTTATCATGAACAAACCAGAGCAAATTACTCTTCTAAAATCTTAATATCCACCCTTCAAATCATTAACAACATCATATGGAATAGGAGTGACTGTCTCCAAAACAGAACCCTGAACAAGAAATCCTGGCTTAAGGCCTTCAGGTTGCCTCTTGGTACTGAGAGGAGGCTTACCACGTGCTTTAGCCTTTGCCTTCAATAAGTCATTGGTTTTTCTTCTTAAAAAGGCATCGTCTACACACCTGGACAGTTGCACATGCTCAATTCGAACATGAATTCTCCTCTTGATAATCTTGTTATGAACCTCTTTGTTCATTTGCACGCCGATGGCTCGCTTGGTGACGTTCCAGACAACGCTCGTGCAGCCATGGTAGAACTTGTGAGGCATCCCTTTGTGAATCGAACCATTGACCTTAACGTCCATGTACTGACCTATCTTGAAGGTCCTCAGATATGTGCTAATCTGGGCATATCCCTTCCTGAAGGGCCTGGCGAACAGATCCCTCGTCTCCATGGCCTGCCAGCATTGTCTCTTCCTTCTGTAGAGACTTTATATGTGTGTTAAAATGGAAATATGATATATACACAATACCAGTTCAATTACCAGTGGTGATTCAAGGTTATAAGCAACCTGATTCGAATGGTTTATGTTGAATTAATCCTGGGCCGAACTATTTACGACATTTTGCACTTATTAATTTGGCATTGTATAATTCGAGTGGGTGACTTCATTGGCCCATTTTAAAGGTGAATAAAAAAACAAAAGTTGCATCTTAAATATGATTCTCCGACTTCAAAACTATACATTTACGTGTGTTAAAATGTAAATATGATATATACACAATACCAGTTCAATTCCCAGTAGTGCCATCACCACAGATTTTTCGCAAGGCTAGGATTTCTCGTATTGGATGCCCAGTAAGCACTGTTTTAGGCGATTCGTAGTAGATGGGGGATTCTGAGAGTTGTTGCGAGTTGCCGCCACCACAACTGGTGGCAGGGCGATGGCTAGGCGATTCTGAGAATTGCCCCATTGGTCATTTTAATTACATTGATTACTTAGTTACTTTAAAATTAGTATATATCACTTTTCTTATGAACCCAAATGATTATTGATTCAAGGTTATAAGCAACCTGAGTCAAACAGTTTATTTTCAATTAATCCTAGGCCAAACTATTTACAAAATTTTGCACTTATTAATCTGGCATTGTATAATTCGAGTGGGTGACTTCATTGGCCCACTTTAAAGGTGAATAAAAAAACAAAATTTGCATCTTAAATATCATTCTCTGACTTCAAGACTATACATCTAAACACTCTTTACCATTAAATCGAATTCCGTCAGGATTATGTCAATCCACTTGAAAAAATTCCACAAAACCCTTATTTTGGATCCATGTCCAGAGATCCTAAAAACTGGTAGTTAAGCACTAACATACCAATAAAAGACAACCATATGTATAGGTTGGCAATACAAAGGAAAGTGTAAAAGAAATTTAAGAACTGACACATAAATAGTCATATATCAAAAAAATTTAAAAATACGTTCAGGTAAAATCCTAAGAGCTTTCATAAGGAGATGGTCATCTTTATCATGAAACAACCAAAGCAAATTACTGTTCTAAAATCTTAATATCCACCCTTCAAATCATTAACAACATCATATGGAATAGGTGTGATTGTCTCCAAAACAGCACCCTCAACAAGAAATCCTGGCTTAGGGCCTTCAGGCTACCTCTTAGTACTGAGAGGAGGCTCACCACGTGCTTTAGCCTCTGCCTTCAATCGGTCATTGGTTTTTCTTCTTAACAAGGCATCCTCTGCACACCTAGACAGTTTCACATGCTCAATTCGAACATGAATTCTCCTCTTGATAATCTTGTTATGAACCTCTTTCTTCATTTCCATGCCGATGGCTCGCTTGGTGACGTTCTAGACAACGCCCGTGCGGCCATGGTAGAACTTGTGAGGCATCCCTTTGTGAATCGAACCATTGACCTTAACATCCACATACTGACCTATCTTGAAGGTCCTCAGATATGTGTTGATCTGGGCATATCCCTTCTTCCTGAAGGGCCTGGCGAATAGATCCCTCGTCTCCATGTCCTGCCGGCATTGTCTCTTCCTTCTGTAGAGACTTTATATGTGTGTTAAAATGTAAATATGATATATACACAATACCAGTTCAATTCCCAGTGGTGATTCAAGGTTATAAGCAACCTAAGTCGAACGGTTTATGTTGAATTAATCCTGGGCCGAACTATTTAGGACATTTTGCACTTATTAATTTGGCATTGTATAATTTGAGTGGGCGACTTCATTGGCCCATTTTAAAGGTGAATAAAAAAACAAAATTTGCATCTTAAATATGATTCTCCGACTTCAAAACTATACATATATGTGTGTTAAAATGTAAATATGATATATACACAATACCAGTTCAATTCCCAGCAGTGCCATCATCACAGATCTTTCGCAGGGCTAGGATTTCTCGTATTGGATGCCCAGTAAGCACTATTTGGGGCGATTTGTAGCAGATGGGGCGATTCTGAGAATCGCCGGGTGGTGGGGCAATTCTCAGAATCGCCCCGCCACCGCCCCACCACCACAACTGGTGGCGGGGCGATTATGAGAATTGCCCCACCACCCGCTGATTCTCAGAATCGCCCCATCAGTCAATTTAATTACATTGATTAATTTTAAAATGAATATATATCACTTTTCTTATGAACCCAAACGATTATTGATTCAAGGTTATAAGCAACCTGAGTCGAACGGTTTATGTTAAATTAATCCTGGGCCGAACTATTTACGACATTTTGCACTCATTAATTTGGCATTGTATAATTCGAGTGGGTGACTTCGTTGGCACATTTTAAAGGTGAATAAAAAAACAAAAGTTTCATCTTAAATATGATTCTCCAACTTCAATACTATACATCTAAACACTCTTTACCATTAAATCAAATTCCGTAAGGATTATGTCAATCCACTTGTAAAAAGTCCACAAACCCTTATTTTGGATCCATGTCCAGAGATCCTAAAAATTGGTAGTGAAGCACTAACATACCAATAAAAGACAACCATATGTATAGGTTGGCAATACAAAGGAAAGTGTAAAAGAAATGTATGAACTGACACATAAATAGTCATATATAAAAAAAAAATTAAAAATATGTTCAGGTAAAATCCTAAGAACTTTCATAAGGAGATGGTCATCTTTATCATGAAACAACCAGAGAAAATTACTGTTCTAAAATATTAATATCCACCCTTCAAATCATTAACAACATCATATGGAATAGGTGTGACTATCTCCAAAACAGTACCCTCAACAAGAAATCCTGGCTTAGGGCCTTCAGCCTCCCTCTTGGTACTGAGAGGAGGCTCACCACGTGCTTTAGCCTCTGCCTTCAATCGGTCATTGTTTTTTCTTCTTAACAAGGCATCCTCTGCGCACCTAGACGATTGCACATGCTCAATTCGAACATGAATTCTCCTCTTGATAATCTTGTTATGAACCTCTTTGTTCATTTCCATGTTGATGGCTCGCTTGGTGACGTTCCAGACAACGCCCGTGTGGCCATGGTAGAACTTGTGAGGCATCCCTTTGTGAATCGAACCATTGACCTTAACGTCCATGTACTGACCTATCTTGAAGGTCCTCAGATATGTGCTGATCTGGGCATATCCCTTCTTCCTGAAGGACCTAGCGAACAGATCCCTCGTCTCCATGGCCTGTCGGCATTGTCTCTTACTTCTGTAGAGATTTTATATGTGTGTTAAAATGTAAATATGATATATACACAATACCAGCTCAATTCCCAGCGGTGATTCAAGGTTATAAGCAACGTGAGTCGAACGGTTTATGTTGAATTAATCCTGGGCTGAACTATTTACGACATTTTGCACTTATTAATTTGGCATTGTATAATTCGAGTGGGTGACTTCATTGGCCCATTTTAAAGGTTAATGAAAAAAAAAAGTTGCATCTTAAATATGATTCTCCGACTTCAAGACTATACATATATGTGTGTTAAAATGTTAATATGATATATACACAATACCAGTTCAATTCCCAGCAGTGCCATCACCGCAGATCTTTCGTAGGGCTAGGATTTCTTGTATTGGATGCCCAGTAAGCACTGTTTGGGGCGATTCGTAGCAGATGGGGCGATTCTGAGAATCGCCGGGTGCTGGGGTGATTCTCAGAATCGCCCTGCCACCGCCTCACCACAACGGTACAACTGGTGGTGGGGCGGTGGCCTCTTCTCAGAATCGCCCCACCACCCGATGATTCTCAGAATCGCCCCATCTACTACGTATCACCCCAAACAGTGCTTATTGGGCATCTGATACGAGAAATCCTAGCCCTGCAAAAGATCTGCGGTGATGGCACTGCTGGGAATTGAACTGGGGTCGCCTTGGGTGTTATTTTCAGAAAGAATAGACTCGGCAACATCTTTTGCATCCCATGTGTTCTTGTCCTTCGAAGTCAGAAAGCAATTGTTTGGAGGACCTATCGAAACAGAAATAACAAGGTTGTCTTTGATGTCTCGATGTTCGGAAACAATGCACTGCCGGGCATCGACAGATAAGGGCGCAGCTGAAGAATATCGTTCTGGCTTTCTAGACTCGATCCACTTCAATTTGTATTGTCGCTTGGGTACATTCAGAGGATAAGAAAATGTGTAACCATTTATCTCATCAACCTGTAAACCATATTCTGGCTCTTCAAATATTTTATCTGTATCAAGAGCTCTCCCAGACTCAGCAGCAAATAAAAATGATATAGACCTAATCAAAACAAATAAAATCATTTTTCACATAAATTCCTTATTGAGATCAGTTTTTCCAAAGTCCAGGCAATCTATTTCGTAGTCAAGAGGTTGGACCCTCCTGGTGCGGTGCGGGAACCACCTTCGGCCCAATATGGGAAGTCGCCCCGTATCCCACTCCCATAAGCACTCCAGTCCAGCAGCCATAACTTGGTGTCGCGAAACATAGGATGGGAAAAGGAATAATAGTGAAATCCTATATCTGGAAACAACTTTCAATCTCTCCCTAGGAAAACTTGAATCATCACGCCTAAGGCACCCATGCAAGACACGAAGTGGGAGATTCGAACCTGAACCTTGATATACGAAATTGGACTTCCAGATGACGGCTCGAGATGGGTCATAGCCCGGTGAAATCTCTAGTTTGGTTTGGTAGTGGCTTGGCAGGTCGGGTATTTTCTTTTATTAGCCTTTCTTTTCATTTATTTAAGTGGTTCTTGTTATTATTTCAATTTACATTCTTGATTTATCGAGGTTAAGAGTTCGGTTAATTGGCTTTCATTTCATTCTATTTTCTTGGATTTCATTTCATTTTATTGGATTTTGCGTAATTTATTGATTTTCAGGTAATTTCAAGGTTCGCTTGGTTGGATTTCAGGGATTCCAGGAACAGCTCCGTCTGGCCCGGTCCGGTCATCAGATGACCTCCCCGGCTTCGGGACAGGCAAGACCCACTTGTTTATATTATTTCTCATTCATTTAGGCCTTGCCCCTCCGTCCTCGGCTTATTACAAATCGATCAGCTCGATTTGGCATTCATCTCACTTTATTCCCCCTAATTGGTTCTCCCCGATCGTAATGATGGCTGAGGGAATGACCTGATTTATCTGGTCATGACTAAATGACTAAATCTTAAAAAAAATGCATCAAATATATCTCCTACCTGAGTTGCAAGGAAGATTCTTAAAAAGCAGAAAAACATTATGCCATCCCTTGTTCCAGGTGGAAAGTGTGTGGGCATTTCTTTGTTTGCCCCATATCACTCAAAGCCCAAGTGATGCAATTCCTAATGCAATTCCTAGCACACACTGCATTTTGAAATAGGTAACAGCTCTCATCTCATCGTAACATTGGTGTTATAATTATATAGTTTTTGTCCATCCTGCACGGCTGGAATCAAATCATAAGTATTTTCCCTTAGCATTTGCAAAACACTATATATCACTATGCAATCCCTGGTAAAACTATATATTTATGGTTTCGCGACCCTTCAAATGAACAAATCTTAGTTTATGGTTCTTTTCGATTGTGATTATGTTTTTGGCAAAGTGAAATAAATACAACTCAGGTAAACTCTGGGTATTAATGAAAATCTTATTATATAAGTTGAGCATATTATTATCGAGTTATGTGATGTGGCAATACACTGATTTTCATATTGTACAACTGTACATCGATTGGTGCGTTTTTCATTTGATTTCATGGAATACATTTTGCTAACAATGTTGACAAAATCCAATCCATTTAATGTTGACAAAATACGATCTATTTAATGAAGTAAAAAATTACAATAATTTTTTTTCCTTTTTGGACATGAAGTTCTAAAACATCTTTAATCCAACTCTTTTACAGGGCATTGACAGCAAACAAGCAGTTCACATCATAGGGCTCAACCGACATATTGTTGAGCATAGATGTTATTTTAGATTTGCTTTTCAACCTCTTCAATTTCTTGCAATGATAATATGAATGTGTTGTGCCTTATTTTCATAAAAAGTTCACATCACAGGGCTAATGTAATTTGTCTTATTTTTTTTATCTATTGTAACAACGTAAATATCTATCTCTCTTTTTGTGTCCTCATATAATTATGTGTATCTCTATGTAAGAAAGAAACTATATAGGTACAAATAGAAAGTAAATAGTATATCTATCTTAAGAAACTAAATAGTATATCTATTTTAAGAGGAACATGATTATTCACAAATGAATGTACTATCTATTTGCGATGAACTTGATGATATATATTGTACTATCAAGATTCATTGTCTTGGTTTTTGTTCGTAGTTAGTCACTTGATGATATATATTGTATTATCGAGATTCATTGTCTCGATTTTTGTATGTAGTTACTCTATTTTATCCATGTCCCGATTTTTGTAATTAGTTGCCCTGTTCTATCCATGTCTCGATTTTTGTACTTAGTTGGCATGTTCTATCCATGTTTATTTAGTGTTTATATATGATATTGTTAAATTTATTTATTTAATTACAATAGTTTTTTCTTTTCTAACATATTTATATTGGTACACGCATATGTATGACTTTTTTGGGACATTAATCAAGAATTTCCATTGCAAATTTGTAAAAGAGAGATCTCAAATATAGTTTTTACTTCTCTATCCTAAAAAGAGCTTTTTGTCTTGAATAAAGCTTGAATGATCTTGGATCCAGTTTCAAGTGTAGATCAAGAAAAAGTTACAGAGTATACCTAAGTAAGCAGCAAAGCAAAGTCAAAGGTAGATGGTCCTTTCCATTCTTGTCACAGACTTCCATCCACCACTGTTGTGGCTCTTGTTATAAACTCATTTCTTTTATCTACCACTGTTGTGGCTCTCTTTATAAACTTGTTTCTTTTAGACAAATTGGTTAGTTTTCTCTCACGGTCATTAGCCATTTGGACACAGAGTTTATGCGATATGTATATATTCCCAAGGGTAAGTTGCATTTTCCTTAACTTCATGATATTTAGCTGCATTTTTTGACAGTAAATGTTTACTTGTCTAAGTCTTGTTTACAGTGGATATGACTCTTGGTGAAGACATTTATCGAACTCTATATATAATGTTTATTTCAAGACTGATAAATTCCTTTTCTTTTATACTGGAAAGGAAGAGGGTCTCGACCTGTCTATACTGTTCCTACTTTCTTTTCACTGTTTAGAAAAGGAGGTCTCAATTTAGTTGGTTGTAAAACCTCTTCATTCTTCTTTGTAGTTTTATAACGAATTTCTTTAAACAACATTATTCACACACAACCATGATTTTTATTTTTTCATAGACCCCACATATACATATATATATATATATATAGTATCAGATGCCCAGTAAGCATTGTTTGGGGCGATTCGTAGCTTATGGGGCGATTCTGAGAATCATCGAGTGGTGGTTATGCTACCTTCATTTCTCAGGAACACATTTTTGAGGGAGTAACAAGGTTCTTAAGGTGTAACTGAGTTGCTTTAGAACAAATGAAACTTGCTTATGGGATTCCTTGTGAACTTTTGTGAACATATTTTATGGAGAGGGTGATCAGTTTAGCGAGGGTCATTAGAGGAGATTCACTGTAATCTGAATCCAGTTCCTCTTTTTGGCGAAATCCTGGCCTCCTATGAATTTGTCATGCTCAAAATTAAAATAAGGATAATCAGGAAAATGTGCTTGATGTGATATGATAAAGTTGTCCATCTATGTTTAGGTGAAATAACCATGGTATGTAATAGTTGAAAACATGTTGAATTTATACTTAGGAAAGAAAAATGATATTCTACCAAAAACATTAATGTGTTTTTTTCCTCATAAACAACTTTGTTTGGCACATAAAAATTTGGTTTTACTAGCATTTTTTTTAAATTTTGAAAATTGACCCTAAAAAAAAAATCATCGTTCTAGTATATCACTTTTTCCTTTTGAAGCTATATTTTGCACGAAAATTTCGTAGTAAATTTCGTAGTCACTGCCATTTTTAAAACAAAATTCACCCCTAAAAAATAAAATCATCATTCCAATATACACAGTTTTTGTTTCTAGCACTGTTTTTGATGTTTTTTTGGGGTTTTTTGGCCAGAGTTCACGTTTTGAGTTTATAGTTCTCGTTTCAAAGTTTACATTGTTTACTTTCCACCTCCCATCTTATGTGCCTTTCCAGACCACAGTTCAAGCCTATAATATGGTAGTACCTAACACTATATTAGATGAAGGTGCATCTGTTAGCATCATGTCTTCAACTACTTGGCAAGCTTTGGGTTCCCCATAGCTTGTGCCTGTCACTCAGAATCTGTTGGCTTTCAACAGAGGAACCAGTCAATCCTTATGGGTCCTTCCAAAGTTCCCTATTACTTTGAGAGGAAAGACCTTCTATATAGACGTGATGGTAGTCCAAGGTCCTTTAGATTTCAATCTCCTCCTTGCGCGCAACTATGTTTATGTCATCGGATCTCTTGTTTCTTCACTTTTCTGTGTGGTTTGTTTTCCGCGTGAAGGGAGAATTCTAACTATCGATCAACTGTCGTTCATTGGTCACCAGGTGTGTCCTTTGCAACCATCATCCTCTATTGGCTCTTGTTTGCAGGTAATACCTTCCCCACCACAGGTCAATTATGTGGCTATCCGTTCCATATCCGCATCTGTTGATGATCACACAGATGGTATAGTATGTTATGTACTAGGGGCATTGGAACCCGATTTTTCTATAGTACTAATTGACATGTATTCCTCCTAGAGCGTGGTTCTTCCCTCTAGTGAAGACCTCTTGGGCCATGTTCTTGTATGGTTCACGAACATATTTCATAAGGATAGTTCTTGGTATTGTGTCAACCTTGTTAAAAAATGAAACAAGGGATGGTGAGCATAGTTCTTGGTCTTGTGTCAAGCTTGTTAAAAAATAAAACAAGGGTCTCGAGGGTAGTTCTTTTACTGTGTCAACCACATTAAAAAATGAGGCAACTCCCTTTTCCAAATCGAGTCTTTAATTAAGATCTTGTAAAATCCCAGTCAAGTCTTTCCAAGATCTCGAAAATCAACCTTCATTCCATCCACCTAGTTGACTAAAATGAAGCTTGGGGGGCATGTACCTCGATTGAGTCATTTTTTTGGGGGTATGCAAATTTATAGCAAGCATAGTTTTTTGTTTCATGATTGTGTTAACATGAAACTAAATTCAAGCAGAGTTTCCCATGGTTCAAGCTTGTGAAATAATGAACTCATGCTCAATTTACATCTCATGATTGCTCTTTTTATCAACTGATTTCTGTTAGATGAGCCTTGGTTGTTTCAATCTATCACCACAATCTCTATGACCGATCATATGCATTTACTTGGTTGTTTTTCCCTTCCTGAGGAACCGCAATGATGAGTAGTCTTACTAGCCAGCCTCTTCACCATTACATGTTTTGAGTAGTTCCACCATTGTCGGAACCAGTTTCCACCCTTTATACCACTTGCTCCACCAAGATGAGTCACCTTTAAGAACTTTTCTGACTCGTAAAAATGAAAAGATCGTCGAGTCCTTTTCCCTTTTTGACTCATTAAAAGAAAATAAAAATGGGGGTCTACTTTCAAGCTCTTTTACGACCCTTTAAAAATGAAAATCTTGCTGAGCTCTTACCATTTTGAACTCGTTAAAGGTTGTAAAATGTCTTGTACCCAGTATACGTTTACCTCCTTTTCAGGTTTAGATGCCCTATTTATGAAAAAAGGTACTCCTTGACTAACATGGTCAAGCGGTTCTCTCAAGTATTATTTTCTACCTTTTTTGGCTCAAGAGACACAAATGTATGAAAAGGAACTATGTGGAGTTTTATTTTCCGTGTCTTTTTTAAACTCTCTAAACATAAAAAAGATACCAACTTACACCTTTGCCAAACTCATTAAAATATTAAACAACATCAGATTCTTCACCATGACGAAACATGATCTTCTCCTTCCTAGGGCTCATTAAACTTACTAGGTTGGGTTCACCCGAAGGGTAGACTTACAGTGCAAGCATATGCTATCCCTTCCAAGATCAAGATTAAAAAATAATTGGGTACTTGCTAGAAATGGTGGGCGAAAATGGGAAATTCTATCAGCCGTGTCGGAAGCTCACTGTTGAAAAAGATACTTTCTGCTTCGTGTCTAGTTGGGATATCCTTCCTTATTCATTGACCTTCCTGGGTTGGGCCATTTATTTTTTCCATCCATTTGATCTATGCCATGTCATCATGACCACCAATCCTATGGATCCAAAAGCTTCCAAACTCCATGTTGTATCGTCGAAATGTTCAAGAGTTGTCTTTCTGTAGTTACACTTACGCCTGATTCTCTGTATCATCCAAAATAATTTACATCCCTTTGTCTCATGTCAATGATGTAGGGTACATCATGGCCCTCCATCCACATGGTTAGTTCCTATCAACTTCAACTCATTATCCAGGAAGTTGACCAAGAGACTCCCTTCTAGTACCTTAGAGCTTGCATGCCCTAATGGTAAATTCTTCGCACTTAACAACAAGTTCACATCATTAGATTTTGATCGAGTGATTTCACGGGTGTTCGACTTCAGTTCCTTTATTCAGAGTCTGTGGATCATGCTGCTCGTACCTTGAGAGTCATTGTTATTATTGGTGGTTTCTCTCGTGCTTGTAACAGTTTATATCATTGACTGATAATCAAGCGATTTTCTAGCATGTTCGATGTCAACACATCTATTCACATGTTAGATTTTGCACTTTAATCGAGTCTTGTTGGAGCGCAAGACCCTAGGCTCAGATTACAAAAGTCTAGGTTTCAAGGCAATGTGAAATGGTCATATTGATATACATGTCTCTTTCAGATGGATGGTTGCATCGATATCTTGGTTTCTATATGATCCACTTTATCGTATGGTTGTGCCCATGCCTGGATCCATTTACATGATTATTCTCTGGATGGCTGCATCCATACCACGATTCATGTAGCATTTGACGGGGTTTTCAATAATGTATATGTACTTTCCTGTAGGTTTTTCGATGACAAAATCTAGTTCCCCACACTAATCTATAAAGCATTTCACCCCTTACTCTAGTTCAACCTTCACACTTTAGGGGACATTTGTTACACAAAATTTTGTCACTGTCCCTATACTCCCCGTTCCTTGATCCTGGAGGACCTCTAAGTGAACCCTACATGCTTTCCCATCATGAAGAAACTCCCATTTTGTCCCTATTCATGAGAAGAACAATTCCCCTTTGCATCATTTCCCAAAAATCTTCTATTTTTCCCAGTTTAAAATACCGACGCTAATGACCGATGTGCTCCTCGCGCTGATATGGAGGGATTATAATTGTCCCCTACGCCGACTGGAGTGACTGAGCCTTTTTCCAGTCACGCCAATCCTCTTTTGGAAAGTTTTTTAAATTTGGAGCCGAAGCTTCCAGCTCTAGAAGCTTGACAAGAGAAGTCTGGTAAATGGTTAGGCTAGATGGAGCCAAGGAGGTTAGATTGGGCTCCTTTCCCCTATTAGAATGGAACCACCTCAAGAGATAAGACCTTATCCCATGAGAAAATGAACCATCTCCCATCCATTCAAGTTATATAAACCTCCACTTTTCCCAAGCATAGGTTAGTGTGGGTGTGCTATTGCTAATTAAGCTTTGTTTGGAGTAATCAAGAAGTTATTCATACATTGTAGCTCTCTAGTTTGTGTTTAAGGGAGAATTGTGAGTAGGTTTGGTGTGAAGCCTAAAGGGAAGAGCCTTGAGACTACCACTTTTGGGGCCATCCATGCAATGCTAGTGAAAGTGTGTGGGAACCCAAAATTGTCAGAGGAGAACAACAACGTCAAGATGCCAGTTGTAATCTCTTCCTGATTTAATAAAGATGGAACTATCAATTGATTTCCTATGTAAGATGTTATTTCACATGTTTATGGCTTAATGTTTCTTGACTTGTTAAGTAGGTTGAATACAATTTGTATAGTATCACGGTTGTTGTCTACTATTGTCTACTTGTTTAAGGTGTTTGCAAGAAGAAACTGAAGATAACTGGAGCAAGGAAGCAAGGTTTTCACCAAACGGATAGTGTACTAAGAGGTAGGCCCTCTTAATTGGTTCTAACCTAAGGAAATCTTCCATTGAATGTCTTGTTTGTGGCTAGATTCACTCTCGGGCTAGCGGAATTGTTTGTGTTCGCCCTTAGAATTTAACCTGCACCACAAAAACACAGTCACTAACCTCATTAATATTATTATTATTGTTAAGCCCAGTATTATTATTATTATTATCCAAACATAAAGTATTATTGTTATTCCTATTATTATCCAATTGAATAGTATTATTAATAGAACCACTTCCAGTATTTTTGAAACCAACAGAAACAAAAGAAGAATTAATGGACAATGAACTTGAGGGAATCTGAACGGGTGAATTTGCAGAGTTATTAGAGCCGAAACACCAGACCATTCCAGCTTCACCCTCGATGGTGGAAGGGTGAGAAAAACCATCAACCCAAGACCGAAGAGTAGAAATTTTATTAGAATTAATTCTACTTCTAGAAGGACCACAAAAACAACTAGACTCATTAGGTTGTGAGATCAATTTCTCTGAGAGCTTACCAAACTTCTTGGACTGCTTTACTTTCCATATTTCTTCCAATCGAGTTTGTTTCAGTGCTGAGCATGCCTTGATCCATTCCACCATCGAGTGTGAAACTGGAACGGTCTCATGTTTCGGCTCTAATAAGTCTGCAAATTCACCAGGTCAGATTCCCTCAAGTTCGTTGTCTGTTAATTCTTCTTTGGTTTCTATTGGTTTTGAAAATAGTGGAAGTGGTTCTATTAATAATAATATTCAATTGAATAATAATAATAATAATAATAATAATAATAATAATAATAATAATAATTGGTTTAATAGTAATAATAATAATAGTGACTATGTTTTCACTTCAGATAGGAATAATAATATTAGGAATAACAATAATAATTTATGTTTGGATAATAATAATAATAATAATAATATTAATGAGGTTAGTGACTCTCTTTTCAATTTTGATAATTGTAATCATAATAGGATTGGTAATAAGACTCTAGGTTTGGATAATATTGTTTGTTCTATTTTTCTTTCCTCTTCTAGTAATAGTGTTGTTAATCTCTCTAGCTTTTCTTTTGATCCCTCTGTCTTTAGTCTTTTGGAGAAATGTTTAAATTTTTCTCTTGCTCCTAGAAAGATCTCGGTCAGTGATATCATTGTGACATTGAATATCATATTAGAGTCTTATCGAACGTCACTAAAGATATTATTCTTCAAGACTATGCGGTTGTCCTTAGAAAGGAAAAGCCCCCCAAGAACAACATAAAAAAAAATGAGTTTGATGTTGTCAAATCGTTAAACAATAATATGAATATTGTTGTTCTCAAAACTGACAAAGGTGGTGCTATGGTTATTATTGATCAATATTATTACCATTGGAAGATGTTGGACCACCTCCATAATAGCTGGAGGTACAGGAAACTCAACAGCGATCCCCTAAAGAAGATTTCCAAAAGTGCGGCTCTTTCTATAATGGTTAGTAGCTCGATCATCTCGTTCAGTATTAGGCTTATTGAAAGTTTCCCTCTTACCCCTAGAATCTATGGTCTGCTAAAGTTTCATAAGGAAGGGGCTCCTCTAAGACAAATTGTCAACATGATAGGAGGGCCAACTTATCTTCTTGCTAAATATTTAGCCCAAAAGCTTAAGCCCCTTGTTTGTCATATAGAATCTTTCATCAAGGACTCTGCATCATTTATTAATGAGTTAAATAGTTTCAAGCTTGATATAGATGACAAGCTTGTGAGCTTTGATGTGGTCTCCCTCTACACTAATATGCCTATCAACGATGCCATCAAAGTCATAAATCGTATCACAGATCCTAATACGGTTTATTTAGTTGGTATTTGTCTTACTTATACTTTCTTTTCATTCAATGAGGAATTCCATGAGTAAACATGCATTGTCACCATGGGTTCCCCCCTGTCCCCTACGGTAGCTAATATATTCATGGAGGATTTGAATCAAAGGCCTTAGCTTCTTCTCGTCTTCTGCCTAAGATGTGGAATAGGTTTGTGGATGACACTTGTGTCATCTGGTCCAATGGTAAAGAAGATTTGGAATTATTTTTCCTCCATCTTAACAATCAATATAGTTCTATAAAGTTCACCATGGAATTTGAATGTAATGGTAGTCTTCCCTTCCTTGATGTCCTCCTCTTAAGGAATATTGATGGCTCTTTTTATCATTAGGTATTTCGTAAGAAAACTAAAACAAAACAATATCTTCATGCTAATTCTCATCATTTCCCAGCTCAAAAGCTTGGTTTTCTCAACACCTTAGTGACTAGAGCTTTAAGAGTTTCTCATGACAACCATATCAATGAAGAGAAAGCACATATCCTAAGTGTTTTCTTTAATAATGGGTATAGTAGACACCAATGTACTAAGGATTTCCTCGGAGCTGAAAAAGGTCTCAGTGCTAAAAAAGATAACATGGATCAATTTTCTGGTGTTCATCTTCCTTTTATCCAAGGGACCACTGACAATATTGCAAGGATCCTAAGGAAGCATAAGGTGGCTTCAACCTTTAGGCCTTTAAATACCATCTGGAGCTCCCTTATATCTGTAAAAGACCCAATGGACCCCAAGAATATGAAGGGTGTTTATGTTATCCCATGCTCTTGTGGGACACCCTACATTGGTGAGACCGGTCACTCAATTAATCAAAGGATTCATGAGCATGCCGCTAACATCAAGCATGGTAGGACCCGCTCCTCTGCTTTGCCAAACAATGTAGATAAATCTAAGAATCACATCTACATTGAGAAGGCCCAAGTTGTTGCTAGGGTTAGTCATTTCCATCATCGTAAATTGAGGGAGGCCCTAGAAATTGGAATAAAACCCAATAATTTGAATAGAGATGATGGTTGGAATATTAGTAGAAGTTGGGTCCCTGTCATGTCCTCATAATTTTTTAGGCTTCTTTTTGGGATTTATTTTGTTTGGTTGTTTATCTATGTAGGTATTTCCATCCTTTTTATAGTATTTGTTGTTCATTTATTCTTCATTAGAGTTGATTTTCTTGATCCTTCGTATTTTATCATCCTATTCGTTCCTAACTCCTTTTAGTATTTTTGTTATTTATTTAATGGCCCTCAACCCCATATTTTGTTGTTGACCGTATTTTATTTATTGATTACTTTTCTTTGATATATATATATATATATATATATATATATATATATATATATATATTGACTGTGTATGTTTTTGTTTTATTTTATTTATTTTCCACTAATTATTTTTAATTGAGTTTATTTTATTTCCATTAATTATTATATTTATTAATTATCTTGTCTTGATTAGGGTCTTGACTCATTTTTATAGTTTTTGACTTCCTTCCTTGTTTAGACTTTGATTTTTTTTTTTTTTTTGTATAATTTAAATATTATTTTCAAAAACTAGTTGTTTAATATAGTGGTTACCTATTAAT
This sequence comes from Pinus tabuliformis, assembly GCA_031772625.1. NCBI lineage: Eukaryota > Viridiplantae > Streptophyta > Pinopsida > Pinales > Pinaceae > Pinus > Pinus tabuliformis. The sequence goes on along the minus strand of CM062804.1, from coordinate 194,664,413 downwards.
ATTTGTTTTTAATAAATTAATAAAATAATATCATAATTTAAATATTATTTTTCAAAAACTAGTCGTTTAATATATTCGTTACTTATTAATATCTTTTAGTAAATTAATAAACTAATATCATTATTTAAATATTATTTTTCAAAAACTAGTCATTTAATATAGTCGTTACCTATTAATATTTTTTAATAAATTAATAAAATAATATCATTATTTAAATATTCTTTTTCAAAAACTAGTTGTTTAATATAGTTGTTACTTAATAATATTTGTTTTTTAATATATTAATAAATTAATATCATAATTTAAATATTATTGTTCAAACAACCTTACTTGAGATTATGTCTCTACATTGCTCTCTATTTAAGCATTTGCCATGGTCTGCCTCTTCAGCTGGTCTCGATGATCAACCACACTTGTTGGTTCAAAATGTGTCAGCCAAAAATTTCTCTTATGTGATTTCTACCAAAAGAGTTTGCTTAATTCATTATGGATCATAGAAGCCTGAATACAATCTAGTATTTATGGTTTTGCATACATGGGAAAATACTTGTGTACATTTGTTTTATGTTCTCACCATTGTATATTTTTCTATTTTAAGAATTCATTTGCAGGTAAATTTTATATAGGGTTAAAACCTACATTTCTTTTGTTATTGTTACTACAAATCCTTTATCAGTATTGGATAATTATTGGGTCCATGATTCTGGGAGCTTAGTACTTTTTGTGTTCAACCCTTTCTCTAGTGTTATTTCCCCTCAATCATTTTCCCAATCACTTCCCTATTGATGTCATTCCCATATCTAAAATCCTCGATAGTGGAAAAATCCTTTATAATATCATGCCTAGTTAGGTATTTCCTCCTAATGATATTTTGGTTAACGATCTCGGGAAAATTGTTCTTTATTCCATGGGTTCTAAGTCATGTGAAGGGAAGTCCACCATTTCAAAAGCTAAAGAAAAGGCTATATAGGAAATGGTCGTTGGTAGAAAATTATCCATCGCTAGGGTGCTTAGAACTATAAATTCCCAAGTGGTAGTGTGATAATCAAAATTTTGTCTTATAATTGTAGGGGTTCCATGAGTCCCTTCCAAAAACGCACTTTAAAAATATTGGTTAAGCTGGAGAATCCAGATCTTATTTTCCTCCATGAAACCATGGGTTCTAGTGAGGTTTTTTCTTCTCCATTGGCATCTTTTTTTTGAGGGTGGAGATACATCACCATGAGTTCCCAATGTCGCTTTTATATAATTTTTGTTGGTTAGTTGATGTGTAAAATGTAGGACCAAATTTTTTGGAGGATTAGTTATGGGTTGAGAATTGACATTTTCTCTTTGGAGTAAGGGGATTCTTTTACTTATTTTAACCTTTATGGTCAATATGATGGTATATTAGAATTCTGGAATAATTTCTTTGGTTCAAACATGTTTGAAGTCCAAAACTTGATTCGCAGGAGGGATCTAAAGTTTTCCTTGGGTGTTGCTGAGTTATGAGGGTGTAGAACCAGATTAGATAAGCTATAAGAATTTTTTATTGGAATAAAGAGTCTCCAAATATGTTTGATTTTAAGCCTGTAAAAATTAATCCTACATGATTGAATCATCATATAGGGGAGGCGATAATTGCAAAAAGGCTTGATAGATTTCTGACCTCTGTTTAATTGGTGGAGTTGTTTAATTATATTTATTAGTGGGTTGGATCTTGGGGGAAATATAACCATTCTACTATTTTGTTTGATCTAAAAGGTCACAGTGCCAAGCGTGGAAGCCCTTTTAAATTAAACTTATCTTGGATTAAAGAGGAAGAGGTCCCTTCTTTGATCAAAGAAGGTTGGATTCATTTTGACTCACATAGACGATGGTTAGTGGTGAAGCATTTAGAGGAAAACATAAAGTGGATTAAAAGTAAATCTATGGAGTACAGAAAGTAAAAACATGGAAAACAATAAGAGGAGCTTGTGGATATTGAAAGGGAGATTCATGTTGTCTCAAACTTTGCTGATGGGGCGTTTTTGAATGCGATATATTTATGGAACTTATTCCTCTTGGAATCCAAAAGAAAGTCCATATTTGAGGCTCAAGAGGTTGTCTGGAGATTCAAAAGTAGTGCCATGTGGCTTGAAGGGGGGACAATATCATAAACATTTTTCATGTTGATCCAAAGGGTAGAAAATTTATTAATAGAATTTGGAATCTTGAGGATGGGGATGGTAGGGATGTCTCATATTTTAAGGGACTAACCTCTATGGTTGTATACCACTTTTAGAATCCTTTTCATTAGCTTGTAAGGGCTAATATTGTGCATGTCATTAGGGTGGAAATTTTTCTACCTAGATTTGTAAATGACAAATGTAATAGAGAACTAATATATGAGGTTTCTACATAGGATTTGAAGGTTTTTCTGACCAATTTTGAGAAGGATAAAAATATTGGGCTTGATGGGTGGGGGATTGAGCTCTTTCAAGTTTTATTTAATATCATTGAAAATGATATTTTACAGGTGTTAAATGAGTCTAGAAGTGAAGGTAATATTTTGACATCTTTAAATTCTACTTTTATCACTACCATTCCCAAAGGTGATGAGAATTCCTCCTTCAAAGACTTTCTCTCCATCTCATTGTGTAGTTGTGTTTATAAGGTCATCTCCAAGGTCATTTCAAAAATATTAAATCCAAAATGATCATCAACTATATCTAAAGAGTAATTTTGGTTTCTAGAAGGTAGATCGATCCATCAAGCCATTGGGGTGGCTCAAGAGGGCCTCCATGGTTTAAAATATCTTAGAACAAATTGGTACTATTGTTAACATTGAACTCCCTAAAGCTTATGATCGTGTAAGATGGTTGTGCATTTGCATTATCTTGACTAAATTGGGTTTAAGCATTGACATTATAAATTTGATTACAAGATGCCTAATATCAGCCTCATTTATTGTATTAATATATTGTTATGCCTATTTGTCCTTTCATGCATAAGAAGGCCTGAGGCAAGGGTGCCCCCTATGTCCTATAATTTTCCTTCTAGTTGTTGAATGTATCATTTGTTTAATTGTAGATTATAAGCATGTGGAAGTCCTACAGGGTAATGTTAAATCAAATTCTCTTGTTATTACTCATTTATTATTTGTGGATGATGCTCTAATTTCCTGTAATGGTTTTGTTCGAGATGAGGCCAATTTAGCTAAGGTTATTATCATATTCAAGAAGGAATTTGGGATAGTTGTAAATGCTTAAAATTAATGTATATCTAATCAATACCTGAAAGGATATGAACTCCAAAATAATAGATTTGTTTTCCATATCAATTGTCTAATCTAGATGAAGGATGAAAATACCTTGGTTTTCACTTGAAACCAAATTCGTGTATCGAAGAAGACTAGATGTGGTTAATGTCTAAGATAAATAAAATATTAAAATGTTGGTCCTTCAAGTGGATTTTTTGTGCAGGAAGGTTGGTCGTGGTGATGTTTTTTCACAACGAAATTCTTATTTTCTAGATGTTTATGGAAAGGATTCCAAGGCGAACAGTAGAAAAGGTCAATAGATCATGTTTCAATTTTTGTGCGTAGGTTTTTATGATTAGTTTTTTCTCCGTTAGGTGAAGTGGAATCATATTTACTTGCCAAAATGACCTTGTGTGTGGGGTTTAAAAACTATTTTTATGTTCTCGAAGGTACTTGCAACAAAATGTGGGTGGAGGCTTCTTTCAACCTTTATTCTTTGCACCACGGTTGTTTTTTAGATATATATTCATCCCTACTCACTTGAATATTGGATTAGGCTCAGTGATAAACAATGATCAAATATCTCTAAGCACATTATGAGGATACAAAGAAAAACACCTTCTATAGACAAATCTTAAACAAAAGGATTCAATGGTAGAGCACATTGAGGACTTCTAAAAATTGAATATAAGGGTAAATGCTATTCCAGAGAAGTAGAGGATTAAAGTCTTCATACAGACTTTAAAGGATAACATTCAACATGAGGTTTATCTTTGGGAACCTTATTCTTTAGAGAGGGCATTCATGCTCGAAAGAAAAATTGAAAGCAAAATTATGACAACAAGAAATCCTATCACTCACAATTATAAAGATGGAAGTGTTATTGCTCCTAGCCTTCCACAACCTGCAAGGTTGACACCACGAAAATTGGAAGAAAAAGGAGAAAGTGACCTTCATTACAGTTGTGATAGAAAATACACTAAAGGTCATAAGTGTGTTGAGAATAAATTATTTTACATTGATTGTGAAGAGGAGGAAGAAAAGGATCAAGAAACATCAAAAGAAGAGGATATACACTAGGAACCAACTCCAAATAAAGAAGAAATGAATTTGATCATATCTTGTAATGGATTGGCAAGAATTACCACTCCTCAAACACTCAAGATAGAAGGAAATATCATGAAGAAAAAGGATAAACTCACTTTCGTGCAGAATCGAATGAAGCAACAGGGATATCAACATCATAGCAAAAGAAGTTTTGATATAGGCCACTCCGTACTTTTACAAATACAACCATACAAATAAATGTCCCTTAAGCAAGCTAAGAAGGATAATAAATTATTACCAAAGTATTATGGTCCTTACAAGGTGTTGCAAAATATTGATACTAAGGCATACAAATTGGTGCTTCCTGCATCTTCCCGAGTGCCCCCAGTTTTCCATGTTTCATGCTTAAAGAAGGTTATAGGTGACAAGCTCCTAGTTCAAACAATATTGTCGGAACTTGACGAGGAAGGAAAAGTCATATTGGAACCTAAAGCAATCATGGAAACAAGAACCCAACAGCTACAAAATCAATCAATTTCAGAGTATCTCATCAAGTGGAAGAACTTACCCGATGAAGATTCCACAAGGGAGGATGAGACTTTTATACAGAAGCATCCATAACTACTCAAGCGTTGTGGACAACACTTTTTGAAGGAGAGGGGCATGTTAGGTCCCTATACTGCTAGTGTAACCCCTTATTTTTATTAGTGCAACACCCTTATTATATTGTTGTGCCCATGTAGTCACCATATTGTTATTATTGTGCCCCATAGAAGCCCATTATTGTTATTGTTGTGCCCTTACATTATTATTATTATGTCGGCTCTGATTATATTATGACCCCTTAGACTCCTATATATAGAAAGGAGGTCTTGCCATTTCTATCATCCAAGAATTGTTCATTTGTGTAATGTGAAGGAGGCTCCCCCCATGAAGAGACTGATTTTTAAGTCGTAGATCTATCTTTTCTATCTTTTTGTGAGGTGGTTTCATAACATATTCCCACTTTACACCAATTTTGGTTTTATCTCTTGGGATATCAACTAATTCCCAAGTAAGTTTCTTCTCTATGGCAACAATTTCTTGATTCATTGCATCAACCCAATGTTTTTCTTCTTCCTCCTCTTGAGAATGGGTTGGTTCAAAGGAAAGAAAGGAAAACATATTATGTTGTTCAAATTCATGTGCATGCTCATATATCTCTCTGATGCTTCTATTTATTTTATTGTCTTCTAAAGATGATGAATCATTGTTGGATTCATTGTTTCAAGATGTACCCTTTTTAGAGTGGTATCGGTCTTCCTAAGCCTGTAATTTTGGTAGTTGAGGTGGATGAACAGGCATATTTAAAACTTCATCAATTTGATCAAACCAAGATTTACTAAAAAAAAATTAACATCTCTGCTTAAAAGAAACTTCTTTGTGACTTGATCATAGATTCTATAGGCTTTAGATTGTTCACTATAACCTACAAAAATATCTTTCATTTCTATCATCAAGATTCTTTCGCGGCAGCTCAAAAACATGTGCAAATGCTATATAACAAGAAAAATGAAAGTGAGAAACATTCACCTTCTTACCATCCTATGCTTCTTGAGGTACTACATTTTGGACACAGGTTCTTGGATATCTATTGAGAACATATTCTGCGATCGAAACTGCTTCATCCCAATAGTCATTAGACAACTTCTCACACAGCATACATTTTTCCATATTAATGATTAATTGGTTTTGCCTTTTTTCTACTCCATTTTGTTGTGGAGTATATCTTGTTGAATTTTGCATGACATTGTTGTTGACAAAAAGCTTTGAATTCATTGAAATTGTATTTTGCTCCTTTGTCTGACTTGAAGTCTTTCCACTTTGTTTTTCTGCTTATGCTTTAAACTTTTTGAATATTGAGAAAGTATAAAATTTATTTTTGAAAAAATAAACCCATACCTTTGAATTCATAGTTCTTTTCCCCAAAAAAATCAAAATTTGTGGCAAAGCACTGAAATACAAATGTGCATTTTTTTTTAAGAAAAATCCTTTTTTTTAGTTTTTTAATCAAAAAACCTGTTTGAATGAATTAACCATTGTTATAATAAAAATATCCATTTTCTTAATCTCTTTTTTGAATAAAAAACCAACCTGCCTCCCTCCTGTACGTTATAATGAACTTTTCAAATCAGGGACATTTCGTTTTTTTTTTAAATAAATAAAATAGAAAACTGTTTAAGAAGTCCAAATCTCACGCACACCTTTTAAATATATTTTGATATTTGACTGCTTTTGCGGCTTCTGCTCCTACCTTTGAAATGAAACCTCTGCTCCAAATTTGACTGAATTTGTAGTTTCGCAAGTTTTTGCCTATTTGACTCAATTTGTCAGTTTCGTAAGTTTTTGCTTATCATCGCACTTGCTCCTTTTTGCAGGGTGACCTAACTTCATCCCAGTTTTGTTGTCGGTAGAGTGAGATGCAGTGTTTTTTGTTCTCTCAGCAGTATGTGGTGGGGTACACTGTCAGTCTTTCAAAACTGTGATGGTATCCTCAGCAACAAAAAAAAAAAAGCAACGGGATCCTCTCCAGCTCTCGTCCTCGACCTCTGCGTTTACAAAAAAAATTCAATGTGGGTCTGCATGGACTTTTATGCAACCCCATGCTCAGATACCATGACAAAGAATGCGGACGCTGAAATATATAGAGATTGCATTAAAAAATGGAATCGATCGAACCAACTATTCTCATTATTCAAAATAAGTTATAAATAAAATTATATAGGAAACAAGGAAACAAACCACCCTAAATGACTAGAGAAAGTTCCAAATAAACTCAAATAACTATGAAACCAAGAAGACAGTAAGATTAATTATCAAGCTAAGTTTAAAAAAAATCCAACAAATGCATATTTTCTACAGAGAGTTGATAAGTACATCTTCTTCCAATACCGTTCTTAATGGCAACAGATGAAAGAGGCAAAATAATGTATTTAAATGTCTTCTCTGCAAACTACATCCATCCATGACACAAAAAGCAAAAGGGAAAACTGAAACTTGAATCCAATTCGTTACAGAAAACAAAAACTGAAACTTGCAGAAACTTCCAATACTGAAGAGGAGGAATCAATACCTATGTTATTCAAAATATTAAATCTCTGTGCCTACACTGGCTTGATGGGCTTATGGTTCCTTCGTCATGGGATGCATGCAAAGCCGGATGCTGCACCAAAATATGAGTTGCCCACAAACGAACTCAACCGAATGGCAAACAACAGAACTCTCAATTAATAGCAATTCTAATAACCAGTACGTCACGTCATGTAGGCAATTCATTCTTGGCTGAGTAACCTGCTTTACATATTCATGCAACACTGCGCATCTATACCAGGCTGCTGCTCGAGCAGAGCATGCGATTAATATCACGAGGAATGACCCGACACCATATCACGACTCTCACCATCTATATATCTCATCGGAATCGACAGTCAGAATAAATCGGAAGGCAATATTCTGGATTTCTTAGTGATGAATTATTCTTTGTTTTCTCGATAAATTATTCTTTACTTTCTGGATTTCTTAGTGATGAATACGAGGATAAGTTATTCTTCGATGGGACACCATCCAACACTCTGAAAGAACAGTGAAAGGTAGAAATTGCAGAAAGAAGGTAGAGTACTATGTGAAGCTCAAATTTCTCTATGTTTCTCCATCTTTCCAAAGTTTCTCCTTGTTTTCAAAGTTAAAAAACAATACTCAACTCTATCTTTCCACACGATACTCTCCATGATGGCAACATCGATGCCGTTAATGACAACATTATTTAATCGTCTGTACTAGATATCCATATCTACGTGAATGCTTCAATAATTCAATGTACAGATTCCTTAAGATGTGCTATTATTAAGTCAACCCTAGAAAGCCATCGCTTCACATATGAGGGTAAGAGTTGGACAAACTTTGATCGAAGCAATGGAGATAAGAGTAAGCCATACTATGGTTTTCTGTTACCTGATAATCTTAGAGACAATTATAGCATAAAAACACGAGCTCGAAGGGTTTAGCATAAAATAGTTAGCAGCTGTTCTTTTCCAATTTCACAGACGCTTCGTAAATCCGGGATAACGAGGAATTTATGAGAATGTCTAATTTCAAAGCATTTAGAAATGTGGATAAAAAGGAATTTGTGAGAATGTCTATTTTGAATACATTTAGAAATGTGACATGATCACATGGCGAATCGAAGGGAATGCCTATATTAACTGTATTTAGAAACCTTTCGCGTTGAAGGACCACCAAAATAAAGTAAAGATTTCATCTAAATATTCATGGCTTCCAATTTACCTTTTTGTATTTTTGGATTGTATTCTTATTTTTGTTATGTTGTTATTATATCTTAGAAATTCCTTTTTCTTTATTCTTTTAAATATAATGGATTACAGTGTTGACTAGTCCATATAAGTGTTTATATTCTAGGTTTTTCAAATAATATTTTTAATTATTAAGCTCAGTCAAATTAATTATACATAATCAATTGATATTAATTTTAAATTAACCAGTAATATTAATGAAAATTAATTTTTATTTTAATAATCATATATTATGTTGTTGAGACAAATTTTTTGGTGACAATGACCTCAAAATTTATTTGTAGACAAGTGTGGTTCATCGTTAAAAATAGTCGTTTTTTAGCTATTTGAATGACTAGTCTCTCTATTTAATTTGTTGCCATGATCTGGTTATTTATCTTGTCCTGACAATGAACCACACTTGCTAGTTCAAAAAACTTGATATAGATCAGAGAAATCTTAATTCAATAAAACATATATTATATTTAAAGTTTAGCTTTCTAATATTATTATCATTAATAAAATGCTATTATAAAAACAGAAATTTAAATATTTCAAATAAGTTTGACAATATTAAAAAAAAAGATTGAAATTGAAATCAGTATTACTTTGACAATATTTAGAAAAAAAAAAATGAAATGAGTGTTTTCTCTGTTTGTAAAATATGCAATCAATAGCCATTTTATGTATTAGTGAGAGTACAATTAAACACAATTTAAATAATATATAGAATTTGCTATTCTCAATTTATAAACCAACCTTTGATTACTGCAAAAGAGAGTTAGAAATCCACATGCAAATAGTGATAAAATGGAAAAAAACTTATAATTAACCTACAAATCACAGGAGCGTAATTACAGGAGGGTGCATTGTTCAAGAAAGAAAATTACCAAACAGAAAATTAGAGACCAAGAGGGTAGGGACTTTCCTTTTTATTATGGTTATTTTTCTTCAATTTATGGTGTGGGTTGGGAAAACTTAGGCACCGATAATCTCATTTGAGAGACCTTCGATAGATTCAAATCTGCCCTCTCTTCTACAGAGCGAGCATCCTCTGCAACCTTCTCCATGAAAGTACTAATGTGAAAAATAACTTTCATAAAGGCCTCATGTTTGGATTGGTGCATCAAATCTTCAACTTCAGCATACCCAAGCACCATGATTTAACCGACCATGTCTTTGGTAGTCCAACATATCTCAATACTTGATCTCACTCATCGTACAAATCCAACCCTAGGCCTGCGTTAGCACATTGTCAGTTATTCCCCTCAACATGGCCGACATTTCTATGGTTAGAATCCCACGTGATGGTTTTTCAGTGTAAAGATTGTTACCTGTGATAAAGGAAAAGATAAAAGATTTAAATTGAGTCACATATTATTTTTACACTTTCTTCCAAAACTTCTAACTTCGGGTCCTTTTCAGTGGGAAACAGAGATCTTTTACCGAAAAGTGAAGACGCGATCACTGGAGTGAGCTAGCTTTGTTACCCCAAGGACGTGACACGATATTGTGATCGCTGGTAGCGTTATAATATGAATACTCTTTTTATGATCACTTTCCTCCATGTCGAGTGGTTTCCACAACGCCCGCTTTGTAGTAGCGGGGCAAACTTATTACCCATGCAGATGCCCCTCGACTGAAAATAGTTCGAAGCATGGAAGAAGGTAGAAACATTGAATAGCTAAGAGGTATATTATCCTTGTGCAGAGTATGGAACATTTTCGGTTTTCAATATTCCACTTTCCATAATGCTACGACTATTATATAATATATTATATAAGAGTTTGTACGATCATTCCCATTGGAAAATATCTCTTCAATATTCAATTTTTTTAAGTATAGCATATAAATTTAATATTATAAAATATGTTTTCGATATGTTATATTTTTTTTTTAGTTAGTTTATTTTCAATAAATTATATGAACTATGTTTATTTCATTTTCTTTTGTGGTATTTGTGAGAGTATTATATTTGTAAGGATGATATCAATAATAATATGGTTGATATATCACGTCTATTTCTTTTCCAAACAATAATGTCTTAATTATTTCTTTGTTTTATAAATGGAACCATTGAAAATGATGTCATTTGTTATTTGATAATTTTTTTTAGTAATTTTATAATATATTAAATAAAATGAAAAAATTAAAATGTATATGTATAATGTTATTAGTTATTTGATAATTTATATGGTAATTTTGAAATTTTATTAGGTAAAAGAGTAAACGTAAACATATATTTAGAAATGTAGTCATGGCTAGTAATGATAAGCATTAAGACAATTACTTCATTATACCTCTAGGGTTGCTAAAATTAAAAAACTCATAAAAATTAACTAAAGTATAACTTTATTTAGAAAACCATGTTAGTTCACCATTGCATTACTATGAAGATAGGATTCTTAATCTGTAAATAGGTATTGTTACAATGTAATGGGTCAATATCATAGCTTACTAATACAATATGCCCAAAAAAAACCCATGACTCATTTCATATATGTAACATGTCTATGTAATTACACATGTAAAGGTTGTAAAATGTAAATTTCATTTTAAAAAAATGTTTGAAATTCCACTTAAATTGCCTTAGTAAAATATCAACAAATAATTATTGAATATTATACCCTTAGTTAATATAGTTTTTTGGGTAATCCTTTATTCTAAATGGTATGTATTTTGAAATTTTCTATATTGCCACATGAGTTATTCACGATATTTGTAACCTTACAGCTTCTATGTGTCCATTGATAATGTTATATCTACATGAATATATTTTATCCTTGACAAAGGGTTCTGAATTTATTATAGTGTGGAGTCTTTGTGTGATGTCAATCTCAATCCCAGATTACTAAACTTAATGTCGATTTTATGTCCTTGCGGATTACATAATGATTAACATGAAGACTATGGAAAACCTGAAGGATCATTCAAAACTTTGTAATCTTATTTATCATAAGGTTTGCCAAACCCTCTAGAAGCGGCTAGCTGGCATACTTGTATTTTTTGCCAAATATATCATGTCACAGATCGGGTAGGTGAGGCGTTGTTGATGTTTAGGGTTTTCAGATCAACAGTGGTGATGGCAAGTTGTTATTTATGGCAACTACTATACCCCTGCCATGTTGTCGATGCTCATTTGTATCCTCTAACCCTCCGGCAAGCTCTGCAATACTTTTCTCATGCTTCATCAATTTTTCTCACTGTTTCATAGACTCTACAACCCTAAAACCCTTCACAACCGGTAATATTGGTTTGCACGTAAGGTTTTTCTCCTTAAATGTCAAAAGTTTTATCTCACATAGTATTTGTGCAATTAATTATTGGTTATTCTATTCTAGTTTTCATTTTGCATCTCATGGGTTTCGTCCCAATTGAAACCACAAATAAAGGCGTTTAGGATTTGTTAAAGAATGTTTACTCGCAACACAATTTATGGGCATTAGAGGGGTCGAGGCGATATGGTTATCTCAATAAGTACCCAATTTGGTCATCCAATCACAAAAAAATGGACAAATGTTGTTTAATGTCTTGTTTTTATTTTTATTTTCTCAATTTCTCTCTAGTAACTTAATTTGTGACTATGTGCAGAGCATTGGAGCCATGGTATAGATGCTAGCCCTTCCATTCAAGTAACACCATAGTCTTTAGGGTAATTCCTATATTCCTTTCTTTCCCTTGATGAACTCACACTAACTAGGCTCCCTTGAGAGGGGATTGTCCTTTTGCATGTATGAGCTTCGGCCCCTAACAACGGCAAGGGTTAAGAGCTTTAATAATGTAGGTTTTAATCCCGTATAGAAATTACTTGCATATGAATTCTAAAATACATAAAATAAACAATGTGAGAGCATAACACATAAAACACATATACACAGAGATTTTCCCCTGGATCCCAAAATTGGGACTACCACCTTGATTTTTCATTATGTTCCTTTCAATGTTACAATACATATCTATACATGCCAAAGCATCCAATACCATGGATCGAAAACCATCGTGTCCAAAACCATGGACCGAAAACCATCGCGTCCAAAACCATGTGCGAAAAACATGTCTAAAACCATAGGTAGGTTTGCCCAACCTAATATAGGGTTCAAAACCAAATTTTTCCGGGGCACTTCCCCGAACCCCATAATGTGGGGTTATCTGCACCCCTCAAACCCCATATGACTCCCCTCGCTACGCAATCGGTGCAATGAAGGGGGGGCTCCGCGCCCCTTCTAACCCCCCAGTTAACTACGTGGGCTAGTCGTGGAAAGAATATAACACAACCCAAACAATAAGATGTTGTGTTATCGATTTACCAGGTACTTATTTTGGTTCCTTAAGTTTATAATTTTAGGTTCTCACCAAGAGCCTTCTCTGGGCATGGGGTACTTAAGACCTGTATTTTAAAATACTTGACAAAAACTATCTATTTTAGAGATAATTGTTTCCTTCATAATGTATATATGACTGTTCATGACCTTCACTTTACTTTACTTAATTTATCCATTACGAGAATTTTGAGGTCTAAAAGCTGCCTCCTAAGAAAAATGTACAACCAAAATAAACTTTATAAGAACCAATAAAATTCAAGATGATGATGTAAACCATGCAAAATGATTCCACATTTTTGGAGTAAAAAAGTAAGAAGATTAAAAAATAATGAAACTACTTTTTCAACTTATCTCCCTAAGGTTTTACTCAAATTTTGAGTTGGAGTACTCGTTGGATGAAAAATTTAATTCCTCATACAAGGAGTACCCATGTTTCATACTTTTTATGGACCCTGCTACACGAAAAATGAGAACTACATGAAAAATTTGTGATTGCAATCACATTTTTCATGTATTTCTCATTTTGCATGTAGTAGGGTCCAGCTAAAGTATGAAACATGTGTAATCTTTGGATGAGGAATCAAATTTTGTATCTAACAAGTGTTTTCACTTGAAATTTGAGTAAACCAATAGGGAGATAAGTTGAAAATATGAGTTGAAAAAATAGTTTTTTCTTTTTTCCCTCTAAAATTTAATGATGTAATCTAATATTACTCTATTATTTCCACTATTATTTTATAATTTCCTTAGGAGGCCCATTTTGTATCTCAAAAGTCCCCTAAATCCTTCGAGGCTGACTGTGGAGATTCTAATATGTAGATATAATTTTTAAAGTTACAAACAACATTGATAGTACATGGGTTTTATAAACATGGGTATAATGTTTAGAGATCCATGGTCTCTTTGGCCAATTGGATGTACTAAATTTTATTTTCATTTTACTAAAGGATAATAGCATGTTATTCATTATATTTGGTATTTCTTTCTACAATGTTTCTTTTGATCATTCATTTTTCTTACCAGAGAAAAATCTATTTGTTTTGGGTGATAAACCTTATAAGAGACTTCTCAACATATATAATTGATTTTTAATTAATTTTATATTTTTATTTAGTTCTCATGTATTACGTTATTGGGCAATGTTAGTTTATTCTTTCTACACTATTGCTTACAATTGGTATTTTAAAAGGTAGCTTGAAACCCTTCTTTTCACAGTCCTCAGTTTACATATGTAGGATAGTAAAACTTAGAGTAAGAAGTCACCTAATATTACAGTCAAATTGCACCTTCATTTACACATTTATTTATGTTTTCAAGGGTGTAGATACATATTTATATGTTTAGTCTGTGGATAACATGGGCCTAAATCAGGGTTAGAAAAAATATTTTGACCTATTAATGAGGGTTTAGGACTATTATCCTTTAGTTGGAGGACTTGTAGTATGTTTATTAACCTATGTAACTAACATAACCCAAAAGAAGCAGTTTAAGTCCTATCTATTGGCTCCATAGTCTGCAAGTTACGAAACATATATGCACTGAAATATACATCGGCACAAAAACACAAACAAAAAATAGAATCATAAATACATAATTAATTTTTGTTCACTTATATGAATAAATCATTTCGCCTAGCACAACACCACAATGAACAGAAAGATGCTCTACCCAACTAGTGAGAATTGGTACCTTTACCAGAACTCCCCCCTTACTAATTTCACACCCACAAAATCTTTGTCATAATAGAGACCCTTCCAGGTCCACATATGATTCCTCCTAGCAACATCCTGCCTTCCTCAACATAACATCCTATCCCTAAGGAATGTAGCACAATATTTAATCATATTACTTGGGTCTCCTCCTACCAAGCTCTGACTTCACAAGTGATCCAGGTCGATATTGGTGGCCACCAGCCTATTCCACTTGGAACCTCACCATTTTTCTTTTAGTTCTTTTTCGTTTCCTTAATTGTAGCACATTTTACAATTTTTGGCAATTTTTTGGGTCATGAACATTCAGAGTCGTTTTGAGGCCCTAAATGAAATTATTTTGCCGATATGCATTTTGATATTTTTAAGGAAATCACATCAACAGATCTAGTCCTTAGAGAGATCTTTCCAACGAGGTATGATATGCATCAAACAGACATAATATCACCAAGTTACGACCCCGGGAAGTTAGCTGCCCAACTAACCCCAACGAGGCCCATAAACGCTTGGTGTTACATCTCCTCGGGTTACGGTAATGGTTGTTTAGGGTTTTCTCTTATTGTTCAATAATAAAAATTCCATTGAGCCTCATTGTAACTCAGTTAAGAGCCATGTAGACACCACATCTCTTCTTAGAGATAAGCTACCATCACCCGAGATAGTCTTATTTCCATTCTGTTTGTAAGCATATTTTAGTATTTGATATTAATGAAATGGAGTGTTATTTCTGTTGCATCTCTATATTTATCATTATATCTGTAATTTCTTGCGTTCTTTTTTAAATACGGATGAACAAGGTTTCCTCAGGATTTCCCCCTTTTACCCTCTTGGCCAACCATTTTCCCAAAACTGAGATAATTTATCTCTTGGGGAGAGGAATCTGGGCAGGATACTACCTTTGCCCTTTTTCCCTTCTTGAGTTTTCCCTAACTCTCTTTTTAACTATATGAGTGTGAAATTTTCTCTATCATTTCACCCCACCATAATTTACATAGTTGGCCGAATGCAACAATTATTAATATAAAATCAAAAAAACATTTATTTACATCACACATTCATACTTTTCCCTCATCATGGTCTAGGGAAAATTTTAAGAACCCCCCCTAAATTTATAAATATAATAAATGGGCGAATCTCCATGGTATATAGGAAAAATGGAAGGCGATTTTATCAATAATATAATATGTATATATAATTTTTTGGCGAATCTCTCACCACGCATGGCGAATATTTTACTCAATTATAAAATCTTGTAAGATCTTGGCAAGTCTTTCACTAAATAATAAAACTTTGTATGGATCTAAGACGATATAATTTCCCCTTTAAATAGTCTATGCTCACATGAATACCATGGTATTACCATGGGTCAATACCATGGGTTATCATAAACCTGGAGCTTAAAAATTACTATTAGTAATTTATAAAAATTAATAAAATTAATAGTTGATTTTTATTTTATTTTTTATTTTAACCAAGCTAAAACGTTTAACCTATATTAAACTACAACATCCATTTTTACTCTTGACCAAGCCCCAAGAGGATCAAATATTTTTTCACTCTATGCTACTTTGCATATCACGATATTTGATACCTCTCGGGGGTTAGTAGATCCAGAGATGGATCTATGCTGGTTTAATTAATTCCCCCATTTAAATAGGCTACATTCCAGGTCAATACCATGGGTCAATACCATGTGCCATTTTGGTGAATACCATGGGTCAATACCATGTGCCATTTTTATTTTTATTAATTCTAATATTAGGGTTAATGATGGTTTTTTGCATGGTATTAAAAACAATCTAGTCCATGGTATTTGTCCCATAGTATTTTGCCCATAGGTTTCACCTAAATATAACCCATTTTTTGAGTGTTCGTAAATATAAGGTTACTTATGGAGTAAATATAAAAAAATGTTTTATTTGTTTACCATACCTCTTTTTTATTTATATTTTTATTAATTTACCATACCTCTGTTACAAATATGGTATTTGGCCCATAGGATTCACTTAAATAAAACCTCTTTCTTGAACCTTCATAAATAGAATGAGGGTTATGGACTAAATATAAAAAGAGGTTTTATTTATTTACCATACGTCTAGTTTATTTATATTTTTATTTATTTACCATACCTTTTGAGGAAGTATAAAAAGACGTTTTATTTATTTATCATACCTCCACTTTACTTATATTTTGATTTGTTTACACCAAGTGACTTGTGGAGTAAATATCAAAAATGTTTTATTTATTTACCATACCTCTCATTTATTTATATTTTTATTAATTTACCATACCTCTTTTATAAATATGGTATTTGGCCCATAGGATTCACTTAAATAAAACCTATTCTTGAAAATGGGCGAATGGATTCACTTAAATAAAACCTATTCTTGAAAATGGGCGAATGGAAGGTTGTAACTCCTAATTTCAAGGGCTAAATTTACCTTTTTTACCCTCTCCCTTAAAATAAGGTGGGCTATTTGAGGTGATTTGTAAAAATGTACTATGATACAAAATATTCGCCCACTAAAAATTTAAAACCCCTTAATTTCGCCAAAGGGCGAACATTCGCCCCTAAAATTATCCTTGTCATGGTCCCATATGTTGTAAATGTAAATTCACAAGAAGGAAAATGAAATATTTACAAGTCACTGGCAGGTCTTACATCTTTCCCCCTCAAACAAAACATCATCCTCGGTGTTTTTCTGGCCTTTGAATAGAATAGGGTATGGCTCATGCATAAAATTTTCATCTTCTTAAGTAGCCTCTTCTTAGTTGAAGTGCATCCACTACACTTTATCCTGGGTGATTACTTGCTTTCGTAGCACAATCTCTCTCTAGTGTAGCATGCACAGAGGCTTAATGAAGAATTCTCCATCTAGCTTGACCTACATTGACAACCATCAAGTCAACCATTAGTTTCTAACATTTATCAAAGAAAACATATATAATCATTACAATTTCATTGTTTACCTGAAAATCCTACTAATTAATAATACTCTTAGTATCATGTACATATATTTTTAGCAATGAAACATGAAATTCATTGTGCTCTTGTATATGAATAAGTAAAGCTAGTTGATAAGCTAAATGTCCAATCCTAGCAGGTACTTAAAAATGGCCACATAACTATGGAGCTAGCTTTGTGCAGGTTCCCCATCATAAGGTGTTTATTTTTGTCTTGAAATTAACATATATGTGTTCTCTCACTTCAAATTCTTTGTACATCTATCTTTTTTCTGCATATGTTTCTTGTTAGTCTAGGGAAACTTTCAAGTTTCCTCACACCTTTTTCATAAATTTTTCCATTTCCTTCGGCATATCGGGTCTAAATATTAGTCTATCCTTAGGATGACTCTATTTAAGATGTTTTCTAAACCTTTATCCATACAAAACTTCAAATGGCCTCATTCTTAAAAAAACATGATAACTATTATTATAGGAAAATTGTACTAGGTGAACATATTCTTCCCACATGGTTAGTTGTAGCATGACATACATCCTTAGCATGTCCTCTAATACCTCATCTACCCACTCCATTTTCCCATTTATCTGTGGGTGGTGGGTAGTACTAAATTGCACTTGGGTGTCTTATCCTGTGAATAAATCTTTCCAAAAAGCGGAAGTAAATTTGACATCTTGATAAGAAATTATTGTCTTAGGTATACCATGCAAGCGAGAAATTCCTTTCATAAATACATCAACAATTTGAAACACCTTATAATTAGATTTCAAAGGAATAAAATGTGTCAATTTTCTTAACTTATCTACCACAACCATTATTGAATCATGTTTCCTCATTAACTTGGCTAGACTTGTGATAAAGTCTAGAGTGATACTTTCCCACTTCCATTCTAGAATGGGTAATGGGTGAAGTAAACTTGTTGGATACTAATGCTAATTTTTCACATGTTGGCACTCTAGACATTTCACCAAGTATTTTTTTACATCCCCCCTCATCTATGGCTAAAAGTAATCCCTTCTTAAGTTAGTGATCATTTTTTGGTACTCGACATGAGCACCGTAAGGACTTGTTGATGGTGTTGGTCCCACCAACATTCAAGGGGTCTGCCTCATATGTGCTCCCAATTAGACCTCACACCATTTGGGATAGGGGATCCATCCAGAATATGGCCCAGTTGGTAGTTTCTTAAATATTTTCCTTGTCTCTAATTGTCAACAAGAGAGAGGAATTTAAATGTGCCTTCAAAAGTAAATTGAGCGTGCTTGGTGAGTGTTCGATTGTAAGTGTGTCAAGGTTATTCTACTGCAGAGCGAGAAAACAAAGTGAGCCTCTAAGAGAGAGGTAATAGTACCACGCTGGTAGAGACACACACTATCAATATTAATTTGTCTAATATCCAGCGGAATAGTCCACAAGGATGTGATAGCAATAATAACCATTACAACACATTCTCAATATGATAAGTACTAAAATAACCATAATATTTCATCTTCTTTAGCACATATGAAGAAAACATGAATTACAAACATCCACATAATAGTCTTACAAATATTCATAATCCATGCATGAATAATGTGTTGGCCATGATGCTTATTATATTAAGTAAAAGTTCCAAGGCAAATGTATACAATGAACACCACTAGCTCCAATAGTGGAGCATTGGAGTAACTCCATACTCCCCAAAAGAACTAGCTTGTCTCTCTAATGCTTTGTGGGAGGAGCCAAGATGAAAATTCCCTTGATTATACAATGAGGGTGTATATATAACCAATGAGGTCATGCTTCGTCCTCCTTGTGACTCTTTGAGTACCCTCATGACTATTTGACTTCCCATGACTTTTTGAATTTACATGACTCTTCATATTCTAAATGTGTCCTTCATACTTCCACTTTACAGTACATTTTGAATAAGTAATGCATAATCCACAATATTGATGTGGCAAAAACCCACCCATGACTTGACATGACACTGTTGAAATGGACTGCTTGATGAAATTGTAATGTCAAGCCAGTTTTGTTGCTTCTTGCCACATGTCTTCTTAAGGATGCTCTTCTATCCACCTCCTTATGCCTAGAGGTAAGAAGTCTTCAATGATATCAAGTCTTGAGTTGTGGTCGTAAACTAGTGTCCCTTTCATATTCTCTTGATTGATCAACTTGTAGAATTAACTACAAATATGTCCTTTAACATGTTTCCCTTTTTAACTTCCTTAATCATCATCATGTCATGGTATGGTAAGATACCTATATCTACAATTCACTCACGATGAGATGACATCAGTTTGATAAACCCCTAGTCTAATATGATACATGTTGATCTGCTGATTGAGCCGAAATTGAATTGTAGGCTGGGAGAGAGGCTCAGTGACTATGCAATTGTGCAGCTCAGGATTTAAGGGGTGAAGCTTGAGCATTGAGATTGCGTATTGTGTAGTTCAAGTTGGATTGAGGAAGCAAACTACATAGTCTAGGATCAGTGAGACAAGCTCAGGGGATGGGCACTGGTTCAACCCATTGCATAGTTCTGTCATGCGGAAAGAGTCAATTTTGCGGACAAAACCGACCTCCCTAGAAGCTAACACTTTCTAGTGACAAACAAGACAATTAAACACTATCTTTCCCTAAATATGCATTTAGAATACAAGTAATTAGGTGTTTATAACATACCTTTAGTCCAACGCTTTGTAGTAGTCCAGTCTCTCCGATCCGGATGAGCTCCTCCTTCTCTTCAAAACCTGCATTCACTAACAAGAAAACGATTACATAGCACCTAAATAACTCATAAAATAAAACATATTCATCATAAAGACCAAGGAGTATATGAAACAAATCATGTATAACAACTTGTTGAGAAAAATGAGCTTAATTGTACTAAGTGGAAACAAAAGAAACCATTACAACCTGTGCCTTGGTGTTGTGCGGGTCCCTCCCAGGGTCCAGCAAGAGTTCTCCTTTACTTTGATCAGCTCACCCACTTCCAAATGAAGCTAAGAAAGGATGGGAATCTCTCCTCTCAAGCTCTATAAGGGAGTCCTAATTTCAGCAGCATCTACCCTTAGGAATCTTCAGCTTTCAACCTCTCCTCCCTCTGGCCCAATGCCTGTATTTATAGTGCTTTGGAGGAAGTTAATCAGGTCCACCATGAATGGGATAAGCCCCTCTTTCAATGGGATAGCTCCCCTCTTCATGGGATAAGTTCCTCTTTCATTGGGATGCATGAACCATCTGGAGGCGCTCAATCCACGTCAAACCATCTTCTAGAATGCTCTAGAAATGACCACAAGTAACTTTTTTGAAGTGAAACTTGCGCCTTTTGACCTTTACAGGAGTATGCACCCACCCCTTTACAGACAGAGCGTACAAGTACGCGGGTATTGTGAACTTCGGGTGCGTACACGCAGGTGAGGCTAAGAGAAACTGCGTAACCAGAGTTAATTAACTTTTAAGGACTTTCTCTCTTTCTTGGAGTTTGACATGAGGAGCAGAGGTATGAGACTTGCCAAGGAGGATAGTATGACAGTTGATGAAGCCATACTAACTGTAGATAGTCATGGTGACAAATTTTAGTGTAACAAGTTCCAAGAGTAAAACGAGTTGGATAACTATGAAATTGCACATATCAAGAGCTCAAGGTCTAAGATTGAACTTAGATGTTGTGCAATTTGGCGTTAAGGCAATGCTGGAGGACTAGATTTCACAATTTTTGGGGCCAAGGTTTAGGTTTGAGCACTAGAACTGCACAGTACACAGTCTTGGGAGGAAGTAATTATGCATTATGCAATGTAAATGGAAAAGGTTGCATCTTGAGGGTTGGAAATATGGAATGGGCAATTGGGGATGGCTGGATGAGGCTAAGTTGCTGGGAAATTTTTGAGAATTGGCTAAGTTTGGGATAAGTAAAGTGATGTGATCAATGACATGAGTTGACTGTGACCAAAAACTTAAAACACTTGATGACACAACAAAATAGGGATTTAATGACACATGAACTGCACATTTCCCCTAGTGTGACAACTTTATGATGACTTACAACAAGTGTGACACCAAAGATACACTTTGCGATGACCGTGACGACACTTGTGGAAAAATGATTAAAACTTTGGGAACACACTAGTGGAATTTCAGCTTCTCTCTCTCAGTCAACGCGTTTTTGTAGGGTCTTAGTTCCTCATGGAGTATTGACTCATCATGAAGATAAATTTTCCTTCCCCACTCTCCCTATGAGTAAACATAGTCCACTTTATGCCTTTTGCAGCTGAACACAAGAACAATATTAAACAATATCACAATGTTTCGAATTGGAAAGGGTAGTGAAGTTCGTGAGCTTTATATTTTCATAGTATAGTTTTTCATCTTTGGTGTTGCTCCGCTGCAAGCAGGCATGGACGGTACCTTGGTAGAGTCACTACAGGAACACAAACATTTCTCCATTTCAAGCGAGCCTGGACAATATCCCGTTGGAGTTTCTTGATCACTTCTCTAAGTAGGAAGCCTTTCTCTTCTTTATCCTTAATTTATATTTTTAAAGAGGTATGTGCATTGGCACATTCATTTTGTGGGAGGAAGAGGGATCCCAATTTGTTGAGAGAAGGAGAGGTTATTCCTTTGGAGAAGCATATAGAAACCTATTGTAGCAATTACAACTAGCCTCGAAAAAATTTCCTTAGCTTTGTTTTAGAGCCCCCCTACCACCCCTCCTTAGTAGCATGTCTTGCACTGCCGAGGTACATATGATTTCAGTTGAGTTTCTTGGCTTATTAGTTTGTGTTGAATAGCTTGTTTTCATATCACCCGGAAGTGCACATTCTGTGACTTACTCATCAAGTGGCTCTTGTGCTCACTCGCATAATTTCACAAAACTGGAAGGCAACTAGCCTTCCTCTCTAGAATTGCGCAGAGAATCAAGGCAACCTATTGCTCTCTAGAAATGCATAGAGTAAGCAGATTACCTTCCCTTGGAAAATTGCGCAAAACATCCCATCACTAGGCTTGCTCTCAAAATTTGCGCAGTTCTGGCTAGCATCCTTTGCTTCAATCTAGAAATTGCGTAGAGCTGGAGGGGCAGTTAGAGCCACTCAGCCCAAAAACTACACAAAAATCATTCAGAGGGTTGCATTCTGTTGCATGTACTCCAAAGTTGACTATTTCACTCTAGGGCTGAGCAATATTTCTTTGCATGCATGGGAAAATTTTTCCCAAAAAAGCACAAAACATCCTTATATTTTTAGATAGAGGAGGAATCACCTGTTATAGAGTTTTGTGAACCCAACGTTTTGGACTACCAAGTGAGTCCATCATCGGGGGATGCGTTAATAGTTATTCTCCAGATATTAATGATTTATCCATGAGCTCTATTTAGGGTATATATATAGGTTTTTAAAGAAAAGATATATGAAATTTGGTCGTCCATTATCCTGTTAGTTTTTCATTTATTTAATTAATTATTATTATTATTTATTTATTTATATTTTTTTAATTTATTAATTTGTTAATTGATTAATTTGTTTAATTAATTAGTTTATTAATAAGTTGAAGGGATAAATTAATTTTATTACTTATTGAATTAATTATTATGTTTATTAATTTTATACAAAATTAATTATTTAAATAATTTGTTTAATTAATTAAATAATTTATTTGATTAATTAGTTAAAAGAATAGATTATTTAATTAATTTAATTATTTATTATTTATTAATATGTTTATTAATTTATTAATTTGGTTAATTAATTAATTAATTTTATTATGTTTATTACTTTTATGTAAAATTAATTTTTTAATTAATTAATTTAATTGATTCATTAATTTATTTGATTAACTAACTAATTTGTTTCATTAATTAATTAAAAGAACAGATTAATTAATTAATTTTATTATTAATTATTTATTAATATGTTTATTGATTTAATTTTATGTATTTTATTTGATTAATTTATTTATTTAATTAATTAATTGTTAATTAATTAATAAATTAGTAAATCAATAAAGAGTTAATTATTGATTTTTTAAGATTTTAAGTAAAGGTTTCTAGGTGTTGCTTAGTTTTAATCCATCGTTACAGTTCAAGTTATTCTTCCTTTTTTCTATTTCAATGGTTTCTTTGATTTTCCCTTTAAGATAGTGGTCTTCTCTTCTAACCAGCGTTACTTTTTCCATGCAGATGTAATGAGAGGAAGAATGAACATGTTCAGCTAAGGCTGATTTTGAAGTCCTTTCTCTTTGTAAGTCAGCGATGTGTTCTTTAATTCTAATATTAAGAGACCTACCAGTTTCACCTATGTATTCCTTACCACATGAGCAAGGAATCACATAAACACCTTTCTGAAGGTTAGGGTTTATAAGATCCTTGACTGAGTTGAATAATTGTCTGATGGTGTTCGCAGGGGTGAAGGCTACATTAATGTTATGTTTATTAAGAATTTTAGTTATTTTTTTAGTGGTACCTTTTATGTATGGAAGGGAGACCTTAGGAGTTGATAAATTTTGATCTTTAATATCTTTGTTATTCTCGTTTAGGGATAGGTGCATGGCTTTCTTGATGGTATTTTTGAAACTAGATAGATTTCTGCTCAAGCAAAGAGGATGTTTGCAGATAGAAAATTTAGGAATTAGATTGCTGGGATCTATTTTTAGTAGTTGGGGGTTCCATGCAAAAGTCGTTCTAGAAACCTCCCACCAAGTGTCATTTTTCGTAGATTTGTGCCATGCGTGTCATAAACCTCGATCTTGTCAAAACTAGATATTCGACGCTTCAGATCTCATTCTTTACTTCAATATTGAAGCTTTGGCATTCCCCATCGCATCTAGGAGAATTTGACACACTCAGCTCAACTTTTTCCTGGTAAGTCCGCTTTTCATGTCTTTCGCTACTTTTCTGTCGTTTTTTGTATTTCAATTTGTGTGAGTGTTGTTTTCTTGGTTTTGTTGAACTCTTTTTGTTGTTTTAATGCATGTTAGCTTGTAGAAGCATGTTTTCAAGTTTTCCATTGCGTCTCATTACTTTCGCATGCATGACAATGTTTCTACACTTACGGTCATCATTGCAACGACTCGCTTCACACAATTACTTATTTTCCCATTTACTGAATCCCACACTCACTGATTGCATGAATTTTTGTTCACTCATGTCTGCACTCAGATTCGTACATGCAGTTTCTCTTTACTATTTTCAGTTGCCCGTCGGCGGGTCTGACCTACCTTGGCTTGGACCTTGCCTTGCTCAGCTTGCCCTACACACTTCTCAGATGGAAGGCCCTTACTTGCTCCCATAAATTGTGTAGATCTTGTCTCACACTGGCCTCCCTGCCTTGCTCTGCATAATTTTGAGAGGGAGTGCCCTATTGGCCCCCAGAATTACGCAAGGTAGTTTTACCGAGTGGCAGACATGTTGACTGAAACTGCGCATTGCCAAGTTTCAGTCCTTAGCATGCCAAGCTAGATTGTTCTCTATGAAGTTTCAATAGTCAGTCATCTCACTAATAGTCTAGACCATGTTTTCCATAGTTTTAGCAGTCAGTCTCCTAGCTTCCCAGTGAAAAGTGCGCAAATCTTCCATTCAGTCATCCCGGTGTGTTGCACGTCAGTCCTCAAGTTTCTTTTGGTTTTCAACTGACAGTTTTCTTTCCATAAGTGTTGCTCTATCTCTAAGTATCACATGTGTTCGTCCGTCTCTTAGTAGTATAGGTATAACGGATTCCAAGAGAGTAGGGTGAAAAGGGACTGTGGAGAGTGCAACTGGAGATGTGGTTGAGCAAGTGTTTATGAGCTTGCCCATATATGAAGACACTAAGATGTTCATAGACAAAGAGATCAGGATGAAATGGAAGGACATCAATGACATCTTTTTTGGCACTTTTGAGGATAATCTAGAGGACCGTAGAGTTTATGTCAACATACACAAGTTTGGCTTGTATCAGATTGCATGTAGGTATCCCACGTTTCCATGTGCGGACATGATCCACAGGATTGTCTCGCATACTAATCTAAAGACAATGGTATTAAGTAGTGTCAGCGGAACAAAAATTTATTACTTTAGGGAAAAATACTTTCAAGAGATGTATCACTTTCCACATTCAGTGGTCACAATGGATGCACCCTTCACTAGGCCCCACAAAAATGCAAACTCAAGAGACATCTTGAAGAGCTGGGTGAAAGAGCCATTTAAGTTCAAGACAATGGCCAACAAGGTTTACAAGACAAGGATAATGCGTAAGAGTTATTAGCTATTGGTCATCTTCCCATGCCGCTTATATGGCAAAGAGAGTACAAAAAAATTCCCACAGAGTTTGGTGATTATTTTAGATTAATTGGAAAACAAAGGAAGACCTTTCAACTGGTTCGACATGTTAGTTCTCCACCTAAAGGGACAAGTAACAAAATCATGACATCCGCCAAAGGGTCAGCAAGTAAATATTTTCATGTATGCCTACATACTTGATGAAATTTGTGCCCATCATCAGTTCCCAAGCTTGGGTTGGGCAGGGACACCTTCAGAAACCCCTTCGCACACTTATTAGAGGCTTTTCTCTGAATGTAACTTCCATGGAGTTATAATACAACTATTAGACCACTTCGTCACCCCAATATATAGGATGATATTTGAGCAGGATCCGCTTTTCATATAGCAGGAAACGATGGAGGCATTGGTTGACATAACAGATTGGTATGCCTCACCCCTTGGCACCTTCATTTGGATGTACAACATGGAGAAGGATCTACATGTTTTACCAAAGTTTTCCATGGATAAGTTGGTCATGCAAGAGGTTGCATACCACACCACGACAAGGTTTTCAACAATACTACATATGAAGAAGAAGGAACCTTGGTTGGCTCTTCCTTTGTGGATCAGGTTGTATGAGATCCAGAATATCAAGCATGCTGAGGCTGAGATGGAGGAATTCAAGAGATTCAACTACGACAATAGAAGTTTCAATCCATATGACCCACATTTCTTAGTGAAGGACCACTGTGCGAGAATGTATCATCCTTGGATCCACGGAGTGTGCCATTAGCCTGAGAAAGACCCATGGAGATATTGCTATAACTTTTCAAGGCTCAATGAACCAGTCAGGATCGTTGTAGAGTGGTTAACATTGCAAAAGGAAACAACATCTTAGAGAGCAGCAAAATTAGTAGCAATAGATGGCAGCAGACCTACGCTTGATAAAGGTAAGAGGAAGGTTGTTGAGAGCGCAGAGGCGAAGAAAAGCTGCAAGTTCAGAGAATATCCACTTGTGTTAAGAGAAGCTTTAGAGATTGAGGCAAAGAGGCGAGAGCATGACAGAAGGATTGCATAAAGACAGAGGGAGAAGTAGAAGATGGAGGAAGCAGAAAATGAGTTGCATGAGTTGAAGCAACAATTGAGGGAAGAAAAATAACTACACAGAAGAGAGAAATAACTACAATAGGAACAGGAACAATAGGAGGCGTAGCATGCACACATTGATTAAATTGCACCCATACGGGTTACTGATTCATCCGAGGAGTTGTCACATAGTAGATAGGGTGATCAATATTCTCAAGAGATTGAATAGATGTTGGAACAGATAGACACGGATGTGGTTTAGCTAGAGTTAGATCAGGACATTGACCTCATGCCTCATAACCAAGAGGTCACTCCACCAGCTTCACTAGATTCGGGAGCAGAGAAAGTCCCAAGAGATCAAGGAGACACTAAAATCCTTGAGGACGATATGGAAACAGAAGAGCACACCATATCTTTCGATGAGTCACAACACAGAGTTGTGCAGTCATGTAGGGTGCCCACTCCAGATGTCCATGTATCTCATATGCATTTTGAATAACGAGTGATCATGTCCGATGAGCATAGACATCTAGTTGCATTAGCCGATGCTACCAAGGCATATGTTGAAGCCATGAGCTCAAGTGTTAGATTCTTGATAGCTAATAATGGCTACATAGCTAAGTAGCTACCAAAGACCAAGTAGGGAGAAGAGAAAGCTACAACATCGACCAAAGCAGAGTTCAAGAAAGCGATATTTGATCATGAAATATCATCTCTCAAGATAGTCATGCGGAATTTGTACTTTAGGTTCATCATCGTGCATAAGTCAGTGGTCCATCTTAACGGTTGGTAGCAACGTTGTGCTAGGAGAGAACACATCTTGTCAGACATACACACTGATGTCGATCACATGAAAATATGGACAATGAGGTACAAGGGAGCCACATTTCACTTGCTAAAGTTGATGAAGCCAAAGGTAGTGGAGTTGAATGAACACATCCGAAATCAAATCCGGAACTATGAGGAACTCTTGTAGCTCATCACCAGCGTACATGGTTCACATGAATGAGTGTTTAGGAGCATGGATGTCATTGTGGACACACATGCGATCCCATCCATTGGCACACTCACTGAGGGGAAAGAAAAGAACCAAGTCTGATTGCAGTGAGACATCTACTTTGATTAGTTGATGTGCATAGCAACCAGCGCAGAGGCTATGCACC
Source organism: Pinus tabuliformis (assembly GCA_031772625.1). Taxonomy (NCBI): domain Eukaryota; kingdom Viridiplantae; phylum Streptophyta; class Pinopsida; order Pinales; family Pinaceae; genus Pinus; species Pinus tabuliformis. The sequence goes on along the minus strand of CM062804.1, from coordinate 194,636,358 downwards.
AGTATGGTGCTAGTCTGGCTGCAGTCAAGATCATATTGTGCATGCTATCTGATGAGTTGGAAAAATATACCAAATCAGTGTACCTAGATGAAATGGAGGCAAGGGTTCGCTTTTAGAGGGATGTCACTACAAAGTACACCGACACCATAACAAACTACCAAGCTTGGCAGCAGTTCACCATTGTTGATCATCAAGAGGATGTCGAACAGTTAGTCTTCCCACATTTGTATTACTTTTAGTGATGTCTTTGATGGCTTACTCAAGCCCATTTTTTCCTCATATGGATACATGCGTAGAATGTATATCAAACATGTTGTAAAGTGAAATACCAAGTGTCAATATTAGAATGTATGAGTCATGTGTAAGTTGAAGATTCATGAGGGTAGTTGAAGAGTCGCAAAGGGGAATTTCAAGGGTCACCCCACACTTTGCCATTTGTAGAACCTCATAACTCATTGTACATGATTTTGGGAGCCAAGCTTCCTATAGGTATAACTTAGAGAAAGCTTGGAGTGTATTGTAACGAGCCTTGGCTTCTCCACAATGCAGGGCTATTACATCTCTTTGGAGGAGTACGCGACAGTGACTGTAATGTTTTGCTACTCGGGCTGGTGGTTGTCATGGTTGTATGTATGATTGGATCTCTCACTCTTTTAATATAACATATCCAACACGTTTCATGCATATATTGTTATTGTAGTTCAGCTATCCTGGTTACTTTAATGATGTATGTAGCTGTAATTTATGGATGCATATATGGACTATTCCATATGTTTTTGTATGAATCTTATCAAAGCATTTTGTTGATATAATCCATCACTTTGGATCATCGACTATCCTTCTTTCCATTTCTTGATGTCTTTTAGCTCGTGTGTTCCCTTTCAAGTTTCTTTCTATCATAGCCTTCTAAGGGGCACACTCTTTCCCCCTTCGATGTGTTGGAGCCTTTCATGCACCTTCCTTGACTTGGTACAAGGTCAGACCCTTGCTTCTAACAAGGAAATCCTAATTACCTTTGTGCACAACCACAGTCAAGGTGATACCGTACTACCCACTAGTAGGATTCCTACTCCAAAAGGTTTGAGTTCTAGTTGGGACTTCTTACTGGGGAGATCCCCTGACATGTTGGTGGGTCCAACACCATCAACATTTATGGTGCTAGAAGGAGGGCCAGATGACAAGTTGATCCTATTTTGAATCTTCACACATCTATCATGGATATTTTTGTAGTGAACCCTCCGCGATGTTTGTCCAACACACATCCCTTTGTAGTTACAAAGGAGTTTTTATATTACTTTTTGGAACTCATGTATTATGGTGAAGGTGAACTAGCCTAGTATGAGAACTTAAATGACTTCCTTGCATTCTTGGAGAATGGGGAAGATTTTGATGAAGTAGAGGTCAGTATGTTTCTTGCGTACACACTTCACAAATTCCCGAAACTATGGTGTTGCAAACTGCCTCCTAATTGTGTGTACTCATTTAAGCAGTTTAGTGATCTAATCGAATTTGTTTTCCATCATTTTGATCTTGAATCTCTTGACCAAAAAATGTTAAAACAACAAAAGGCCCCACATGAATCACCTACGGATTTTTAGAAGCACTTCCATCTACTCATGTTTGAAGCTTCAAAAATCCAGATGAAATTCCAATATCTTATCGATAGATATGAATATTGCTATCACAAATAAATATGTCCCAAAGTGAAAGAAAAATTCAAACACCACTCAACATACTTCGGCAATGGAACTATGCAATCTCAAGTAGACATAGTTGTTGTCACAAGTGACTCTCTGCCTTCCCCTCATCCAATAGCTCCACCTACGCAGAGTGATGTGGGAGAGCGTGCACACATGTTTATTCAACTAGTACATGTTTCCACCCTCACTGCTCTTAATTTCTGCACAAATTTGGTTGGGAAGCCCATGGGTTGTCATATGCATTTGGTACCTCAACCCTAGTCTCCACGTTTTACTGATCCTCTAGATTTTCTTGTCTTCTGTTCTTTTGTTCCGAACTCTACACCTGTTGTGAACAAGGATCAAGCCATCGATGGAGCTAATGTTGCACAACAAATCTGCGTTGTCATTTACAACGAGTATGACTCAGAATCTAAGCACCAACCCGCAGTGAAGGATGACTCCCTTATGTCCGTGCCTTCTCCTCTTTTTCTTGACATCTTTAGTGATTCTGCTATCTCTTACTTTCCTTGTGTAAATCCATCCATGGATGGATCTACTTCCGATCATTTGCAAGATGCACCCAATGTTAGTGCATCATTTGACAGTGGAGAGGACAAATTATTCATTGAAAATTCACTTTATTTTTCATCTAATTTTTCCAAAAATGCAGAGGGTGAACATTGTTGCTTCTCATCGACCTCTCTGTTTCGTTCATCAGATCATGAGGATGCTGATAAACTCATTGATTTTTTTAATCATAACTATTGTGATCTATTTACTTCTGTATTTGACCACGATGTTGATTCAATCACTGTTGATTTTTCAAAGCCACTTTTTTATGATGATCTATTTGTCCATGAAGTCAAAACACCCTACGCTATCGAGGCACTTCAGCCCAAGTTCATGGTTATGTCAGGCCCTCACCGTCCTGAGGTTAGTTTCACTTCCGAACAAGAAATTATTGAACTACCCAAGGATCCTCATCACTCATTTGTATGCATTGAAGATAAATCCAACACACAGATTTGGCTTCCTGCACTTGTATCATCTAATCCCATTACTCATGCATTGTAGGAATCATACGCAACAAACACAATATAAATACGTAAGTTGTCTCTCTTCCTCATGTTTTCTTGTCTATCACAATCAAGAGAGTGCATATGCTTATCATTTGCATGTAGTACGTCACAAGACCATGCTAAGTCCACAAAATTCCTATCTTACGCTTTCACTTTTTTCTTTTCTATGGATGCATTTAAACTCAGAGTGTGTTCGTATTCATTGTTATATCTCTCATGTTTGTTGGTTCTCTTGACTGCATTGTTTACAAACCATGACTTCACCAACACGGGTCAACCAATGTGTTAGTGGTTGCATTGGAAATATCACTTCCCATCAGAAGACCCATCCATTGTTAGCTTAGGTGTAGGATTTGTGTTTTCTTTATGTTTTGTTTTCTTACATGGATGTTTTATTTGTTTGTTTGCTTTCCTTCTTTCTTACTTGTTTTTCTTTTGTACTTACTTCTGCTTCTTGCTTTTTTATTGTTTTGTTTTCTTGTTTACATCTATAGTTTCGTTTCACATGAAACAATGTGACTCTTAAGGCAAGTAGGGTAAAGTACAAGAGGACTTGTACAACTACCAACAATTGGTTATATGTTGTCCTCTCACTTACACAAAACTTTTTGTCTTCAATCAATGATACACCAATGGAAAATACATTCTATTCGAAGTGAATCCTTGTGAAAACACAACACTTGCACTCTAGCTAGTACCACCTACTCGAGTCACTTATTTTTGCATTAATCATTGTCAGCTCAGTCAATTAGAGTAAGGTGAGGGGGAAAACTTTAAAAAGTATGTCAGAGGTATATATAGCATACTTGTATGAAGGAACAACCCCTTATGCTCTCAATAAGTTACGATCCCTCTTCTACCTCTGAAATAAATAAGTGCTTCTACCCAGTTCTTAAAAAAAGAATGAAAAAATGAAAATGTGAAATTTATTGAAAAAATGAATAAGGTGAAAGAAGAGAAAGGCTTCCTACATAAAGAGATGATGTTAGTAACTTTGTCGAGGTACTAACTAGGCTCGTTGTTAGCAGAGTGATTCTTTTCTTCTTGCATGACTCTGCTGGGGTATTGTACAGGCATGCTGGCAGTGGAGAAACACCAGAGATGAAAATTAAAATCTGACAAACATATTACTTGTGCACAAATATACCCCTCATCCCTAATCGAAACAACTAAGTTGACTTGGCTTGGAATGTGCATTGATCGATCAAGAGCATGGCAGATGCTACATCTTTCAATCAAGCTAGTGTGGAAACTACGATGATCAAAGAATTGAACAATACTTCTAGAGGATTTAGACTTGATTTTCACGAAACAAGGTCCATTCAAAGAGCTAAAATTCTACCAATGTGTCGCCAATGTTGTAGCGGCTACAACCATCCTTCAAAATTTTTCCTTAGCTTCATTTTGGAGCCTCCCTAACAACCATCCTTAGTAGCATGTCTTTCCCTTCCTAGGTACATATGCTTTCAGTTGATTTTCTTGGCTTATTAGCTTGTGTTTGCTAGCTTGTTCACCTTTCACCTGTAAGTTGACATTTTGTGACTTGGTCATCAAGTGGCTCTTGTGCTCACTTGCAGAATTGCGCAGAACTAGAGGGAAACTAGCCTTTCTCTCCAGAATTGCATAGAGCATCAAGGTAACCTGCGCTCTTCATAAATCCGCAAAGAAAGGAGACTGCCTTCCCTGGAAATTTGTGCAAAGAAGCCTATCACTAGGCTTGCTCTTAGAATTTTCACAGTTCTTGTTGGCAGGCAAGCTTGGCTTCAATCCAGAAATGGCACAGATCTTGAGGGGCATGTAGAAATTCTGCAAATTCTCTACAAATCTCACTCTGAGGTCTATGTAGAAATTCTTACTGTAGATTAACCCGATAATGCAATATACCAAAGCAAAATACTATAACCTACTTCTACTATCAATTTGCGGAAGCTTAAAGATTGAGCAAGATCGAGCTGAACACATATTACTAGAAGAAGAAGAATTAATCATCCAAGGCACATGAAAATACTTTTGGGAAAGCCTCAGCTAAAAACCCACTAACTGTATTATCATACATGGTGGAAATACATTAGAATTATACAAAGCCTTAGCTCTCACAGCTAACTAGCTCTCAATAAAATCATCCTGGATGCTCATAGGTAATCAAAGCTTCTCTCAAGCCTTCTCCTCTACCCACCAAGCTCCTATTTCCTTGCGCCGTTTCTCCTGGGTGATCCTCCTATTACCAAGTGGAAAATTGATCTTTCACACTGACCCTACACCCTGTTAGAACTGTGTAATCCTCAAGGAACCTTACCTTGACTGCATGCATGAGTTTCCTTTATAGGAAAACACATGCAACTGATAGTACACTATCCTTGACATTTACCTCAACTGGGTCTTTCTCAGAATAGACATGCATGAGTTTCTGATGAGGGAATCTTCATTTATCTGGAGTACATTGGTTGAGTGCATGCATGCATCAACTGACTGATAACTCAAAATTACTTCCTTAAATAGTTTGGAACTAATTTAACTGGACTTAACTCAATAAACTAAGCTAACTAATTACAACTCAAATATAACTCAATCTTATCTCCTTAATTAAGGGATAATCTCCTTAATTTAACGGATAACTCTTGCATGACTTCAAAAAAACTTCTAACTTGAATTTCTCCAACTAGTTAATACATAATGAATTAATTAATTATTTCCAAACAGCCAGTGAGACTAAATTCGATTTTAATTCACAATTTTAATTCAAGGACAAATTAAAATAGGAATTTCTGGATTCCATTTTTATCATTTCTTGTTGCTATTTTCAACTGGGCAGCCAGAGCCACTCAGCCCAGAAACTACGCAAAAGTCATCCAGAGGCTTGCAGTCCATTGCATGTGCTCCCAAGTGGACTGGTTCCCTCTAGGACTGAGAAATCTTGCTTTGCATGAATGATAAACTTTTTCTTAAAAGAAAAACGCATCCCTAGATTTTACGGATCTATTTTTAGCAACTGGGGGTCACATGCAAAAGTCATTTTAGAAACCTCCCGCCAAGTGTTGCCTTTTCCTAGATTTGTGGCATGTGCATCATAAACCTTGATCTTGTCAAAATATTTATTTGATGCTTCAGAGCTCATTCTTCACTTCAATCTTGGATCTCTAGCATTCCCCATCGCATCTATGAGCATTCGGCACACTCAGCTAAGATTTTTTTGGGTAAGTCTGTTTTTCATGTCTTTTGCTTCTTTTCTGCCACTTTTTTTCATTTAGGTTTACGTGAGTTTTTTTTCTTGGTTTTCTTGAATAGTTTCTATTGTTTTAATTCATGTTAGCTTAGGTTAGAGAAAGATTTCGGCGTAAATCACATGAAAAGTCATTTGTCGACGCGTTTCGAACCAACCAGTGTGGTTCATCGTCAGGACAAGATGAAGAAAACAGATCTAGCTTAGCATGCTATATAGAACGAGCAGAGCCTCCAACGGCTAGTTTGACCCAACCGCTAATATTGACCAGAGGACCAGGATCAAAATAAAGATAACCAGTAAATAATCAAAAATTAAAGGTCAAATTACTAATAAAAGAAAATTAGTTGCAAAGGACCGTTTCTAAGAAAGAATTAAGGGAGAATAACAAATTAAATAAATAAATAGATATAAAAACCTGAACTAAAATAGTAAAATAAAACAAATACACAAACACAAAAATAAAAATAAATAAAATAAAAGAGAAATTAAACAAAAATAGACCACGGATATGACTAAGAGTTAATCGAGAATAAAAATAAATAGATAAAATAAAGCGCAAAACAAAAATAAAAATAAAATAATAAATCAAGCGATAATAAATTAATTAATTAATAATATTAACAATTAATAATATTAAAAATTAACAATAAAAATAATAAAAATAACCAACTAAATGAACGAAAAGTACTAATAAAACAACGAAAAAATGAAATAGAATAATAATAAATATATAAGAATGAATAACTAAAAGGGAATAAAATAAAATAATAAGCTTAAAAAATACTAAATTAATTGAATTAATTAATTAATAAAAGCTAAAAATAATAATAATAATAAAGTAACTAACTAAATAAAGGTAAAATAATAACAAAACACGAGGAATTAGTAAAAATAAGAATGAAATGAATAAATAGAATCGAATAATTAAAAGGGATTAAACCATAACTTAAACAGTACTAATAAATAAATAAACGAATACAATAAATAAATAATAAAAATCAAAAAATAACAAAAATAATAATAATAAATAAAATAACTAAATAAGAATAAAAGGGAAAAATAGAAGAAAAGAGTCCTGAATACAGCTAAATTGCGAGTAAAATAGTAACAATATAAGGAAATAAGTTACCACCAAGCCCTTAAATAATCAGAAACATAAAGGAAAGGTGATTAGAAGAATGACAATATGTGAAAAAACAATAAAAACCACAGAGGACGGAAAAAAGACTAGGAGGAGAGGGCAGGGACCCAGCATCTGCTGATTTTCCAACCATCGTCTCTATTGAGATTGCTAGGTCTCTTTTCAATCTCCAGAGCTTCCCTGAATTTTCGATGATGGAAATGCGGGACCTTAGCAATAACACTGGCTTCTTCGATACAAACCTGATGCTTGGTTGAAGCATTGCTTCAAGTTTTCTAGTACATCTCCTTGATTTCACATGCACAACATTGTTTCTGCACTAGTGGTAGCCGATACAACGACTTGCTTTTACTTTCTTTCCCATTTATTGAATCGTACACTCATTAATTTCATGCATGTTCATTCGCTCATGTTTGCACTCAACTTCACACATTCATTCAATCTTTACTATTTTTAGTCGCCCGTCAGCAGGTCTCAGCTGCCTTGGCCCAGACCTTGCCTTTCTCGGCTTACATTGCGTATTTCTAGGATGGAAGGCCCTACCCTGCTCCCAAATATTGTGCAGAGCTTGCCTCATGCTAGCCTACCAGGCTTTCTCTACACAATTATAAGAGGCAGTGCCATGTTCGCCCTCAGAATTACGCAATGCAGTTTTACTAGGTTGTAGTCATGCTAATTGAAACTGCACATTGTGCAGTTTCATCATCAGCAGGCCAAGTTGGACTATACTTTGCACAGTTTCAGTAGTCAGTCAGCTCACAGATAATCTGGACTGTGTTCTGTACAGTTTTGGCAGTCAGTCTCTCAACCTCCCAGTAAAAATTGTGCAGATCTTATAGTTAGTCAATCCAGGTGTGTCACATGTCAGTCCTCAAGTTGTTATTGGTTTTCAACTAACATTTTTCTTTCCATGAGTGTTTCTATATCTCTGGGTATCACAAGTGTTCATCCATATCTAAGAAGTATAGGTACAATTTCTTCCAAGAGAGCAGGGTCAAAAGACACCGTTGGGAGTGCAACTAGAAATGTGGTCGAGCAAGTGTCTATGAGCTCGTCCGTCTATGAATATAGTAAGATTTTCATAAACAAGTAGATAAATATGTAATGGCAAGACATCAATGACATATTTTCTAGAACATTTGAGGAGAATCTAGAGGACCATAGATTCTATGTCAACATACACATGTCTGTCTTGTACTGGATTGCACGTAGGTATCTCGCGTTTGCATGTGTGGACATGATCCACTAGATTGTCTCGCATATTGATCCAGAGACAATGATGTTGAGCAGTGTCAGTGGAACAAAAATTTCTACCTTTAGGGAAAAATACTTTTAGGAGATGTATCGCTTTCAGCAACCATTGGTCATAAGGATACACCATTTAGTAGGCTCAACAACAGTACAAACTCAAGAGATATCTTGAAGATCTGGGTGAAAGAGCCATCTAAGTTCAGGACAACACCCAACGAGGTTTACAAGACAACAATACTGTGGAATGATTATCAGCTCTTGGTCATCTTTGCATGTCACTTACATGACCAAGAGCGTAATAGAAACATTACCACATAGTTGGGTGATTATGTTGGATCATCTTGTGAACAAAGGAAGACATTTCAACTATTTTGACATATTGGCTCTCCAACTAGAGAGGGAAGTAATAGAAGCCTGACATCCTCCCAAGGGTTAGTAAGAAAACATTTTGATGTCTACCTACATACTTGATGCAATCTGTGCCCATCAATAGTTCCCAGGCTTGGGTTGGGCATGGACAACTTTAGAAACCTCTATGCATGATTATTGCAGGTTTTTCTCCTAATCGAGCTTCTATGGAGTTACAATACAACTACCAGACCACTTCGTCACCCCGATGTACATGATGATCTTTGACCAAGCTCCACCTTGGATGTCGCAGGCAGCGATGGAGTCATTGGTTGACATAGTAGATTGGTTTGCCTCACCCCTTGGCACCTTCATCTAGATGTACAACCCAAAGAAGGCTCCACATGTTTTACCAAAGTTTGCCATGGATAAGCTAGACATGGAAGAGTTTGCATACCAGATCTAGAAAGGGTTGTTAGCAAGAATCCATAGGAAGAAGAAGGCACCTTGGTCCTCTCTTCCTTTACGGGTCGAGTTGTATGAGATACATAATCTCAATCATGTTGAGGCTAAGAAGGAGGAATTGAAGAGATTCACCTTTGGTACCATAAGTTTCAATTGATATGACCCAAATTTCTTAAGGAAGGACCACTGTGTGAGAGTGCATCATCCTTAGATGCACGGGGTGTTTCATTGGCCTAAGGAAGACCCATGGAGATATTTCTATAACTTCTAAAGAGTAAATTAACCAGTCAGGATGACTATAGAGTGGTTAGTAGTGCAGAAGGTAGCAGGATCTCAAAGAGTAGCAACATCAACAGTAGCAGAGGGTAGAAGACCCGCACTTGACAAAGGAAAGAGGAAGGTTGCTAACAGCGCAGAGGTGGGGAAAAGATGCAAGTTCAAAGAAGATCCAATTTTGTTAATAGAATCTTTGGATATTGAGGCAAAGAGGTGACAACACGACAGAAGGATTGTGTAAAGACAGAGGGAGAAGTAGAAACTAGAGGAAGTAGAAAATGAGTTGTAGGAGTTGAAGCAACAACTTAGGGAAGAAGAAGAGCTGCACAGAAGAGAGTAGGAAGCGCAATAGACACAAGAACATTAGGAGGTGAAACATGCCCACATTGATGAAACTATGCCCATATAGGTTATTGATTCATCTAAGTAGCTGGAACATAGCAGACAAGGTGAGCAGTCGCAAGAGCAGGACTTTTCTTAGGAGATTGAACAGATGTTAGAGGAGATGGACACAGATGTGGTTTAGCCAGAGTTAGATTAAGACATTGACCTCATGCCTCAGAACCAAGAGGTCACTACACTCCCTTTACCAAATCTGGGAGTAGAGCATGTCCCAAGTGATCAAGGAGACACTAAAATCCTTGAGGACAATCTGAAAGTGAATGTGCACAACATATCTTTCGATGACTCACAACACAGAGTTGTGCAGTCGTGTAGAGTGCCGACTACATATGTCCATGTATCTACTGCGCAGTTTGAAGAATGAGTGATCGTAGCCGATGTGAACAGGCATGGAGCTACATTGTACGATTCTACCAAGGCATATTCCAAAGCCACCAACTCAAGTGTTAGGTTATTGATAGCTGAGAATTAGTGCATGGCTAAGGAGCTACAAGAAGCGAAGAATGGAGAATAGAAATCTATAGCATTTGCTAGAGTAGAGTTGAAGAAATTTATAGTTGATGAAGTATCATCTCTCGAGACAGCCATGTGAAAGCTATACTTAAGGTTTGTCACCATGCATAAGTCAGTTGTCCATCTTAATGGTTCGTAGCAGCACTGTGCTAGGAGAGCATGCATCTTATTAGACATACACACTATTGTCGATCACATGCAGATATGGACAATGAGGTACAAGGGAGCCCCATTGTGCTTGCCAAGGGTGATGAAGCCAAAAGTAGTGGATTTGAAGGCACTCATCCGGAGCTAGATCTGAAACTATGAGGAACTCCCGCAACTCTTGACTAGCTTATATGATTCAGATGCACGAGTTTTCAGGAGAATTGATGTCATTATGCACACACATGCGATCCCATCCATTGGAACACTCACCAAGGTGGAAGAAAAGAATGAAGTACAACTGGAGTTGGACATGTACTTTGATCAGTTGATGCGCATAGCCACCAGTGCAGACTTGCAGATGAGCATATACACTATGCACCAGTATGTTGCTGGTCTGACTACACTTAGGATCATGATGCACATTCTATTTGACGAGTTGGAAAGAAGTGCCAAATTAGTGTACCCAGATGCAACAGAGGCAAGGGTTCTCTTTCATAAGGATGTCACCATAGAGTGCATGGACAACATAACAAACTACCAAGCTTGGCATCATTGAGAGGATGTCGAAGAGTTAGTATTCCCATAGTTGTTTGAGTCTTAGTGATGTCTTGCATGGCTTAATCAAGCCCATTTTTGTCTCACATGAGTACATGTGCAGAATGTATATCAAACATGTTGTAAAGTGAAATACCAAATGTTAATAGTAGAATGTAACAGTCATGTGTAAGTTTAACTTTCATGAGGGTAGTTGAAGAGTCACAAAGGGGAATGCCAAGGGTCACCCCACACTTTGCTATTTGTAGAACCTCATAACTCATTGTAAAGGATTTTGAGAGGTAAACTTCCTATAGGTATGACTTAGAGAAAGCTTGGAGTGTATTGTAACGAGCCTTGGGTTCTCCACAGTGCAGAGCTAGTACATCTCCTTGGAGGAGCAGGCAGGAGTGACTGCAATGTTCCACTATAGGGGCTAGTGGTTGTCATGGTTGTATGTATGATTGGATCTTTCACTCTTTTAATATAACAGAGCCAACACATTTCATGCATATATTGTTATTGTAGTTCAGTTATCTTGGTTTCTTTAATGATGTATGTAGTTGTAATTTACACATGTATGTATGTACTATTCTGTATGTGTTTGCATGAATCTTATCAAAGCACGTTGTTGATATAATCCATCACTTTGGATCATCGTCTATCCTTCCTTCCATCTCATGATGTCTTTCACCTCATGTGTTCCCTTTCATGTTGCATGATATCACAAGCTTCAAAGGGGTGCACTCTTCCCCCCTTTCGTGTGTTGGAGCCTTTCACGCACTTTCCTTGAATTGCTGCAAGGTCACACCCTTTCTTCCAACAAGGACATGTTAATTACCTCTGCATGCAACCATAGTCAAGGCAATACCGTAGTACCCACTTCTGGGACTCCTACTCCAAATGGTCTGAGGTATACTTGGGAATTCTTACCACTGAGATCCCCTAACATGTTGGCAAGTCCAACACAGTCAACAAGACCTTTGATTTAGGTTTTCTCGTTTAGGATTTTCTCCTTTTTCTCATCTACTAATTGAATAAGAATGAGAACACTGAAACATAAGAACCAAGTGTGGCATAAGGTTTCTAGAATAGACACAAGGATCATGGTTTGACCAAAACTCTCCTTATGGACAAATCATATTTTCCATCTGAACTTCATCGACCAAAGGATGTGACCCGAAATAAAGAAAAAGGATGAAAGTTAGCCAAATGTTGTTGTCTTAGAAGACTCTTTTGAATTCAACCACATGAAAAGAAGATGGAAAACACATTCACACGTGATGCTCATTTACACAACAAAAACAAAACAAGACCAACAAACAAACAAGAAATAAAAGAAACTATGTATATAACACAGGGCACAACCCTAGATCATCATTGAAAATATAACTTTAAGTCTTGGCCATTAATAGGAATAGAGTCAATCTTCCCATCTAATGATTGTTGATGAAATTTGTGTTGCCCAAACTTTTCATGTACAGTGAATGTTCTGATCGACAAGGATTGGAAATTAGTGTGTTTCCATTTGTCCTCGTGCGGTTTGTCCCACTTTAAGACTAAGTCACCCACATTGAATTCATTCTTCCCGACAAACTTCTTGGTGAACCACCTCTTCATATGACTCTGGTGAAGCGAAAATTTTTCTTTTTCTTTTTTCCTTTTTTCCTGCAGCTTGTGAACAGTGTCTATCCTACATTGAACCAACAAGGATGGCTTGTCCTGAGATTCTTGTGAAAGTTGAAGGGCATGGAAGTAGATGTTATGGGGTAGGATGGCTTATTTTCCATATACCAAGAAGTAAGGAGAGGTGTTCAGAGAAGGTTTTGGAATGACTTGTTTATCCCATAAATCATTCACCAAAGTGGAGTGGTAGTTCCTCTCTTTAGAGAAAATGGTCTTCTTGATAATGCGGATAAGGTTTTTGTTTGTTGACTAAATAAAAACTGTTTGCCTACATATAGTAGTCAGATGAATGCTTCAATACAATTCCATTTCAATGAAAAATCATATAATTTTAACGATGAGAAGTACGTTGCATTATAAAAAACAAGTGAAGTAGGAATGTTGAACTTGGAAATGATGTTTTTCTTAAGGAAGTTGATGACTTCCTAATCATTGACTTGTTGAAGTGGAAATTCTTCTATCCACCACGTAAAGTAGTTTGTTGCAGTGAGAATGTAGTGGTGTTTCTTGGATGAGTACCAAAAAATTTCACCAATCACATCTAAGCCCCATTGTTGAAATGGTTCGTCCATTGTAATAGGCTGCAATAGGGCTGATGACCTCTTTCCTCTGTCGGCACACCTTTGAGAGACCATGTACTTGTGGGCATAAGCATGAGCATATTCGAATAATGTGGGCCAATAGAAACTGGCCTGCATAACCTTATGTGAAGTTGTGTTACCCACAATGTATCCTATAGGTGGTCCATCATGGATATCACATAGTACTTTCTCAGAATATTCTGCTTCCAAGCATCTGAGAAAAACTCTCTTACGGTGCTTCCAAAAAAGCACCCCATGCACTAACTGATAAGATAATCCTTTTAACCTAAGTGCCCTCTTCTGCCATGCGGGTGAGTGAGAGGGAAATGTGTTGTTCTCAAGATACTGGCGCACTTCCATGTATGAAGAGTTCAAAATGGTAGTGAGGGAAGCTAGCTCAACATTATACATTTCATTTTCATGCTCCCACCCAGACAAATGTCCTTCTTTCACATCTATTACTTCTATTGCTAGATGACTAAGATCATGTTCCTTGATTGTACGAAATGTCTTGAATTCTGAGTCATACTCCTATAAATCAGTCATCCAATTTTTTCTTCTCTCACTCATCTCTTGCTGAACAAATAGTGATCTAACAGTTGGATGTGACACAAAGATAATGCAATGGTTCTTTAAGAGATGTGGTCAGAAATTATTTACCACCTTATAAACTATGTATCCATGCTTATAAAAGGTGGGGTAGTTGAGTTTGGATTCATAATGGCTACCACTAATGAAAGATATTGATTGCTCATTATCATGATCATCCTTCTAACTAAGAATTATGGCATGAGAAGTATTTGAAGTGAAAGTATAGAGTAGAAAAGCTTTGTTAAAATCTGGGCTATACAAAGTTGGTGCTTCTGCATTGGCTTGCTTAACACAAGAAATAACATCCTTTTCCATTTTATCCCATTTTTATATCACATCTTTCTTCATTATCTCCTGCACGGGTTTAACAATTTGAGCATAATCAGAGATAAATTTGCGGAGGAAATTGATATTTCCTAGGAAGAACTACATTGATTTATTGGTCACTAGGAAGGGAACCTATGTAATTGCTTTGACCCTTTCTAGATCTACTTTAATCCCTCTCTTTATGATAATATGGACCAAGAGGTTACCCTCGGATATTGCAAAAATTGCTATTTTTGGGATTAAGGGATATCCCATATTTGCGACATCGCTCAAATTTATTTTTCAAATGGCACAAGTGGTCAGATATCTTCTTGGAGAACATCATGCAATCATCAAGATCAATCACTACAACCCACCCAATGAGTTCATGGAATATGATATCCATAGCACATTGAAATGTCACACTGACATTGATCAGCCGAAATGACATTATTCTAAATGAGAACGTGGCCAACTTGGTGCAGAATGTAGTTTTGAGTCTGTCAGAATATGAGAACAAAACTTGGTTGTAACCTGAATATTCATCTAACAGAGAAAACATCTCTAACCTTGATATTGTTTGTAATATCTTTTCCATAGATTGAAAATGGTAGTTATCTTTGTCTAAGGCATGATTCAAGTTAAAAAAATATACACACAAGCATATTTCTCTGGAATCATTCCTTACTAGGACTCGAATTGATACCCAAGTAGAATGCCACACCTATATGTGATCTGAGCATCCAACAATTTCCTCAACTCCTTTTGAATCACGGGCTCAAGCATTGGGTGTACCTTCTGCAACTTCTGTTGGAAAATCTAGGCCCCTTCTTTCATTGGAATAACATGATGGATTACTCATGTGTCATGGGTTTTGAGATTGTCATACGTCCACGTGAAAACATCTTGGTACTGCTTGAATAAGCGGATGAAATCTTGCCACTTGTCTGGTGTACAACAAGTTCCGAGATTAACAAATTTTATATCTTTCTCTACTCCAAAATTTAGTTTCTTGTGCGACAACATCAAGCTATGTGTCTTCTCATTTGCTAGTGCTTAGAAGTGATTCTACAGGCCATACCACTTGTCAAGTGATACCACACCTTTTGGCATAGAACACATATTTCATTAAATTTGGAATTAAATAGTGGATCTAGAATTTCAAAATAACCAAAAGACTCAATTCTAGTCATTGTCCTTGTAATAAATATTTCCAAATTTAATGAAATATGTGTTATAGGGTTCTCTTTGTTTGTGTGGGCTGCATCCTACAATGCTTTCTCGTGCTTGTCTTTGTCGATTGTTGCATCCTTGAATATATAAGTGTTCACCATAAAGGACAGTATGTGTTGGCCATCATTAAAAATGTGTAACTTAGTTATATTTCTAGGGATGGATGATTTATAAAGAATATATACAAGAAAATTGTCCCAAAGCGGTGACAACCTAGCAGCAACATTTTCTAATGCATCCACAACTACATTATACATTCTAGGAACATAAATAATATTGAAATATTGAAACTGAGAAATCAAATTCCATACCTCCTATTGATACCCTCTTAGATGAGGTGACAAATAGTGTATGGTATCACATACGTGTCGTACAACAATTTCTGAGTCACCTACTACTTTGGGGAATGCAACATTAAGGTCAATGGATCTTTGCAACCCAAGATGAGTGCTTCATATTCTATGGTGTTATTGGTGCACTCAAATTCTAAGAGGTTGGAGATCAAATGCTAACTCTGTCACAGGTATATTAGAACAAAACCATCTCTAGGGTCCTCCTACACCTTAGAATCATCAAAATATAGTCTCCAAACATCATTTGTACAAGGACTATGTATTGAACTCGTACTACTATTACTAATACTACTAATTGTACAAATATTGTTTTCGCAAGTTGAACTAGGAAGGAGTTCTAATTTTGTATCAGGTGGGACTGGGGATGGCTGAGTAAGATAGTGTAAGACCCTCTTCCCACATATACCCAAGTAATTGGCCGACCAGGGTAAACATGCGATGAGAGGATACTATGGTTGGATTCGACCTCCTATGTGACCTTAAGGAAATGGAATTGATGGAAACACAACAAACAGACCTTCCACATCAGCTATGGCACCCTTGAGAACCAGGCCAACACTTCAGGTAGCTTGCCCCTAGGTCCCACTAAAACTTATGATCACTTTTCCACTGGATGCTCTCATGCTATGTTCATACCAGCATCCAAGGACCTCTCGACACTCTCACAGACCTTTATGACAGTGCCTAGGGACCAATTTGTCTATTTTGTGCCAGTGTCCCTGGGATTTGAGCCACTTTTTCCCACCGAGAGCCCAGATCACTGCCCAAAATGGAATGATATCTTAAGAATAGTAAAATGATAGCGAAAAAATGAAGTAGAAGTAATTAGTTAAACAAACCATTAACCAAACCCCTACTAGCCATGACAGGCATTTCATCCAACATATCACAATCATGTAATCTATAGGTGTAAACAACAAAATTAACCATACATATCTCATACTTATCTGAGAATCGCTAAGAACCATTGTTCCCTCATGTCTTTTGTTTCATTATCATCTATTAGGTCATATATACATTGTCCATTCATTTACAAGTAAAAATATACCGAGATCCATACATAGTTGTCATCATAAAACATAAATATAACTAGTAGAGTAACAACAAAAATACCATAAATATATCAGCCATAAAACCCACATATAAATGAGTACATTTACACATGAAAACCAAGGGATTTAATTTTTCATTAATGAATGTAAAAACCAACTGGAGATGGGATCACCACATTCCACCCGACCATATATTGGCTAAGCCAAGTCTCTCTTTAGGCAATCACCCCCGTGACATATTCCAAGCATGAATGTGGGACTCATAACCAAACGAAAATAACCAAACAAGCATGGATGCTACTAGAGTCCTCCACCTACACGGTGAGGAATTTGAGCACCTCATAGTCTCTTGGACTTTACCGTAATCCATAGTCTAGTCCAGGGATCAATAGGCCCGCTCTGCAGGCTTTACCATACATCCCATCCTGGGACTACTAGTCCCAACAAAGATAAATCCACCTCTTCACTTTACCGTATATCTAGCCCTTCACTGGCAAGGACTCATAGTCCCACCGAGGCACACAATCCTAGCTTTACTGCAACTCACAGTCTGGATCATGGGTTACTAGCCCAATGGCTTTATCATGATCCATAGTCAAGCTCAAGGACTACTAGGCCATGTGTTTGTCATTACAGAGATCCAGCCCACTCAACTTCGAATCCATCCAATAATCGAGCTCAATCGACATATGAGAACACACGTCATCAAGACTATCGAGAAATTGCAAGGCTAGGCTAAAACTACTGTCACACTTGGAAAAACCCATGCCATGACAATAAAAAACCACATGCCATACCATTCATGCCAAATCTGGCAAGGAAAATACACATGCAAATTAATACCTGCAAACAATCTTGTTGTAGTTGCTTGATCCTCCCTTTCCCTACTTGATCTTTGCTTCCTCTTGCCTTGTTTTCCTTTCTTTCTCCAATGCCGAAGTACTCCAAGAAAACTTTGTATCCAAGAGTGAGAGGGAGAGAGAGAGAGTAATGAGAGAGCTCCAAAACTGAACTGACGAAAGGTTACCAACTCATCGTTAAAATCCTTTTTATGAATTAGGCCTCTATTTTCTTTTTTTTCCATTTTTTGCCTTCATTTTCCTCCTTACATGCAACCTGTGACCTTTCAACTCCATTTTCTCCTAATTTCCATTATTTTCATAAATAAACGTGTTAAAAAATCCATTTTACCTTTCCAAATCCTTAGCCATTTCCTTTGCCAATTTTCTTAGCCATAAACAACCAAATGAACACCCTCTAGGATGTCTTGCGCAACATTCAGCTTGCAATAAGTGTCCCATCAACTATGGTTATTACTTTTTAACTTTTATTGCCTCAAATATTCACAAGGGTTGTTACAAAACCCTCCCCCTTGGGGGACACCGTCCTCGACGTCCAATCACACATATACCTCAGCAAACAATTGGAAAGAAAACATACTAATGATGGAGGTTCATAACATAGCTTGATGTAGTATTTACAATGATCACCCTATTGAGTTCCAACCCACATAAAAACATAACAACATGATAAAATAACAAAATTATAGCATAATAACATGACAATATAATGTCATGACAATCATAATGACAAGACACCCATGCAACTTATTGGGTCTTTATAAAATATCTCATGGTGGTATTTACATCCATATACATATGTACATATAAAAATATCAACAAATCATACACCAAAACATATACCAAGACACCATATCAAAACATATACCAAAACACCATATCAAAACATATACCAAAACATGATACAAAACATATACCAAAACATCATATCAAAACTACTTTGCCTCAACCAGCAAACAAGGAAGGATACATGACCTGCATTTGATCTGCCGTCTCCCATGTAGCTTCATCGGGCACAAAGTGCTTCCACTTCACCTTAACTTGCTCAATTTCTTGGTTCTAGAGCATGAGAATGTTTTTTTGTAATATACACAGAGGCTCCAGTTGGAATTCTCCATCTGGTTCCACCTGCAATAAAAACCTGTCAATCACATTATCAACACCCATAACATACTTCTTAAGCAATGATACATGGAAAAAATCATGGAATTTCATTATTGGAGGCATTGCAAGTCGATAAGCTATTGACCATAATACGAACTGTGGTGCCATCTTGGCACATGATCCAATCCGTAAGGATATATTCTTTGCTTTGTTGTTCAAGTACACTTGCCCCCCAATGAGGAACTTCTTGAACAAGATGTTCATATCTGGATAGGTCTACTGCCTATCTTGTGTTTCCTTTATATTCTTCTTAATCACCTACATTTCCTGTTCCATGTCCGCCAACATTTCTGCTCCAATAAACACCCGGTTAACTAGATCACTCCAATTGACAGGAGTATTGCAACTCCGCCCATAAAATGCCTCAAAGGGACTCATCTTCAATGACTCATGATAACCATCATTGTATGAGAACTCAACCAAGGGAATATAGTCCTCCCACTTCTACTGATGACGCATCACATACATCCTCAGCATGTCCTCCAATATCCTACCGACCCTCTCTATCTATCCATCTGTCTCTGGATGATACGTTGTATTGAAGGTGAAATCTATGCCAAAACCTGTAAACAACTTCTTCAAAAACTTCGAAGTGAACTTTGGATCCTTGTCTGAAACAATATTATTTGGAACACCATGAAAACTAACCACATCTATGATGAATACATGTTCCACATTTCTAGTGGAGAATCTAGACTTCACTAGAATGAAGTGTGCAACCTTTGTCCACATGTCCACAACAACCATGGTGGAATCATGTTGTCTCATTGTCTTCCACAATCCTATGATGAATTCCATGGAAATAACCTCCCATTTCCACTCTAGAATTGTGATCGTTCTTATAGTCCACTTGGATGTTTACAATCTTCCCTTACTCATTGAAAATCAAAACACCTAGGCAAAAACTCTGCTACATACCTCTTCAGATTCGACAAATAATAAAATTTCTTCACTCCAGTAAATGTCTTTTGATACTCTTGGTGACCTGAATAAGGTTTGACATGAAACTGTCTCAAGGTCACCTTCTTGAGTTCACTGCTATCTAACATATATATCCTATCTCTGAATCTAGCCAATCCATCTAGTGTAAGATAGTATTCCACATCATGTGCACCCGCATTTGTACTTGTACCTATACCCATACTACCATCTGTACCTGCACCTATACTATCACCTGTACTTGTACCAATACTTTGCTACAACCTATGCACAATCTCCATATACCTAACATCCTATTGACCTGCCTGCAAGATCCTATCCTGTAAGTCTATGCCATAGGAGCTCATAGCTTCCAAGTGATTTACCTATACCCACCTGCAGAGAACATTTGATACACTATTCTCTTTACCTTTGACGTACCTGATCTTGAAATCAAACTCACTGATAATGGCCAACCATCTAGCTTGCGAGGCATTTAGATTTGACTAGTCTCAAGCCAATATGATCACTCATTGGTACAAACCTCTTCCCAAGAAGATAGTGCATCCACATATTTAATGCATGTATAATCGCTCCTAGCTCAAGATCATGCATCAGGTATTTTTTCTTGTGCTCATTTATTTTTCGTGAATCATAGAACATGACTTGTTCGTCCTACATAAGGACCCTACCAAGTCCTCTCTTGCAAGCATCTGTGCATACTACAAACTCCTTGTCCAGATCTGTAGTATTTAACACTGGGACGTGTGTCAACAACTCCTTAAGCTACTCAAAACTAGCCTCACACTCTCGTGTCCATTCAAACTTCTTACCTTTCCTTTGCAATGCTATGATAGGATAAGAATCTATGATAAGTTCTTGATGAACATCCTATAATAACTTGCTAACCCCATGAAATATCTCACCTCATCTACACTCTTAGGAACTACCCACTCCATGTTGGCCCTTACAACATGCCCCAAGTAGTGTACCTCTATCTGAAAGAAACTACACTTGATTAATTTAGCATACAAATGATGCTTTCTCAACAACCTCAACGCTACTACTAAATGCTCGACATTGTAGATTTTAACAACATACAGAAATTACCTGCATATGAATTCTAAAACACGGAAAATAAACAATGTGAGAGCATAACACATAAACACATATACACAAATATTTTCCCCTAGATCCCAAAACCGGGACTACCAGCTTCATTTGTAATTATGTTCCTTTCAATGTTACAATACATATTTATACATGCTAAAGCATCCAATACCATGGACCGAAAACCATCGCGTCCAACACCATGGACCGAAAACCTTTGCGTCCAAAACCATGTGCGAAAATCATGCACAAAACCATAGGTAGGTCCACCTAACCTAATATAGGGTCCAATTTTTTTTTTCCTGGGCCACTGCCTCAGACCCTGTAGAGGGGGGCTACCTGCCCCCCTCAATCCCCCTGGATAGGGGGGCTACTACCCCCCACTACGCAATTGGCACAACAAAGGGGGCTCTCTGCCACCCCTCTAATCCCCTGGTTCACTATGTTTTCTAGTCATAGAAAGAGTATAACACAATCCATCATTCTACCACTTTTTTTCTTTCCATAGGGGGCCACAACAGAGCTTAGTCATTTATCCATCCCTGCAATGCCCATTGTTTCTCTACACCAAGAGAACTTCTCAGAGCTAATAGATTTTGTCAATGCATCTACAGTATTTTTCAAAGTGTCCACCTTTACCAACAACACCTTTTTTTCTTCTATCATATCCCTCACAAAGTGATACTGAAAATCAATGTGCTTTGTCTTTGAATGGTAAGAAGGGTTCTTTGCCAAGAAAATTTCACTTTGGCTATCACAGTCTATACTTATAGCTCCCTGTACTAACCCCATACTTGAACACAATCTCTACAACCAAACTGCTTCCTTACTTGCATGGGTGGTTGCCATGTATTCTACCTCTGTAGTTGATAGTGCCATTAGATATTGTTTCTTACTCATCCAACTAACTGCACCTCCAAATAGGTTAAACACATACCCACTTGTATATCTTCTCTGATCCAGATATCCATCCTAGTCTGCATCAACAAAGCCACAAATATCCAACACTCTATCCAATCTTGGTCTTCCTTGGTAGCACAAGCCATAATCACTAGTGCCATGCAAATACTTGAAAACCTGCTTCACTACTATCCGGTGCTCCTTCCATGGTTTTGACATAAACTTGCTCAATACTCCCACTGCATGTGCAATGTCTGGTCTAGTACAAACCATTGCATACATTAGGCTACCCACTGCACTTGTATATGGAACACGAGACATGTCCTCTTCCTCTTCTTGTGTCTTGGGACACTGTTCAGCAGATAACTTCACACCTACAGGAATAGGAACCTTCATCGGTTTACTTTCCTGCATATTAAACCTCTGTAGTATTGTCTCGACATACTTCCTTTGGTTTAACTAGAACTTCCTCTTTTCCTGACCTCTTTTAATTTCCATGCCCAAAATATAGTTTGTGGCACCAAGATCTTTCATGTCGAATTTGGAGGAAAATTGGGTCTTCAAAACCTGGATAATTTCTTTTTCATTTCCAATGAGCAACATATCATCCACATATAAGACCAAATAAATAACATGGTCACCAATTAATTTAAAATACACACAGTGATCTTCTTTGCTTCTGGTGAAGCCAAGTCCCTATATAAATGTATCAAATTTCTGATACCACATCCTTGGTGACTATTTTAACCCATACAGAGACTTCTTTAACTTGCATACCAGTTCTTTCTTACCCTTCACCACAAAGCCTTTACGTTGCTTCAAGTAGATCTCCTCTTCCAGATCCCCGTGAAGAAACGTTGTCTTCACATCCATCTGTTCTACCTCAAAATCAAAAGCAACAATAATAGATAAAAGTAATCTAATAGAAGTTACCTTGACAATAGGAGAAAAAATATCACCAAAATCAATTCCCAACACCTGGGAATAACCTTTTGCTACTAACCAAGCTTTGTATTTCTCCACCTTTCCTTCTGCATTTGTCTTCTTCTTGAACACCCATTTGCTACCAATGGGTTTCCTTCCGGCTGGCAACTCCACTAGATCCTAAGCCTCATTTTTTTGCAAAGATGCCATTTCATCAAACATGGCCTCTTTGCAGACTTCGCCATCCTCTGAATCTACTTCTTCCTTCACAATTTTGGGATAATCGTCAGTAATAGATAAAGAAAAATTTGAACAAAAACTAGATGGACTATACCTTTCTGGATGCCTTCTTTCTCGAACTGATATTCTCAAACTCGGAGTTTGTGTCTCTTCATCTTCTGATTCGTCCTCTGCTATAGAGTCTGATTCTTCCTCCTTAAGCTCAAACTCTATCCTCTCAGGTTCCTTTGGTTGGACTTCATGTTTAATAACATCTTTTACCTCTCTAAACACCACATCTCGGTTGTATACAACCTTCCTTGTTATTGGGTTCCAAAGCTTATAACCCTTTAAACCATCCTTATACCCAATAAAGATGCACTTTTCAGATTTACTATCCAACTTGGTTCTTTTCTCCTTTAGAACATGTGCATATGAATCACATCCAAATACCCTCAGATGTGAAAGAGAGGATTTCTTACCAATCCATACCTCTTGTGGAGTCTTATCCTCCAACATTGATGAAGGTGATCTGTTGACCAGGTAACATGATGCCTCCATCGCCTCTACCTAGAATTCCTATCCTAACGCGATACCACTGAGCATGCTTCTTACCCTTTCCATCAACATCTTGTTCATTCTTTCTACAACTCCATTTTACTCAGGTGTGTATGGAGTAGTCTTCTACTGTGATATACCACACTTCTTACAGAATTCTTCAAATTCCTTACTGCAAAACTCTCCACCGTTATTTGTCCTCAACAACTTTATTTTCTTCTCTGTCTAGTTTTCCACCAGATCCTTAAATTCTTTAAACATGTCAAAGACTTCAGATTTCTTCTTAAGGAAATATATCTATGTATTCCTTTAGAATTCATCTATAAATGATACATAGTACATAGACTTACCCAGTGATGGAACCTTCACAAGTCCAAACACATCATTGTGCAGAAGCTCTAATATTTGTTTTGCCCTCTTACCACCAGAGGGAAAACTCACCCGATTCTGCTTCATATATACACAATTTTCATAGAAATCAAAATCTAGAGAGCTATTATTCATACCTTCTACCATACCTTTAACATGAAGTATTTTAAGGCCCTTCTCTCCAATATGTCCAAGCCTTTGATGTGATAGCATGGTCTTTTCTCGAGAGACCACTAGATTTTCTGCTCCACTTTCAGGAACCACATGACTATTGCACCCATCAATAACAATTCTACCTTGCAGCTTATACAGAGTTCCAATACTAGTGCTCCTCGCATCAATACTAGTGCTCCTCGAACCATCTTGCAGGTATCTTTCTTGAACACTATTTTTACACCTGCATCATCCAGCTTGCTTATAGAAATTAGATTTCTAGCCAATGCAAGAATATGCAGAACACCTGGAAGTGTCCTAACACTTCCACCTTGCAACTTCAACTTTACTTTCCCACGACCAACAATTCTAGCCTTCCTGTCATCCCCCAAGAAGACATCACCACCATCATATTTCTCATACTTGCAGAACAACTCTCTATGGGGAGTGAAGTGAAAGGATGCACCTGAGTCAATCAACCATGCCTCATGATCTACATGTGTACTTGAAGAAGCCAAGTACACATCCCCACCTTCATTTGAGGTGGTTTTTGCCTCTGCAGAAGGAGCATCATTAGATCCCTTTCCTTTCTCGGGAGCTTTAGATTTATAGTCCCTTTTGTATTGTCCTTCCTTTCTGCATTTCTAGCACACTACCTTTACAGTTTTTTGTGGAGATTTAGATCTCCCACTTGATGACTTATTTTTGTTTCTGTTATCGGACCATCCTCGTACATACAAGGAATCACCATTCTAGCTCTCCATATTTTTTTGTCTCGTCTCCTCTGTCAACAAGGATGAGACTATTTCATCAAACTGTAAGGCAGCTGCATTGCTACCTATTGCAATAACCAGACTATCCCATGAATCTTGTAGAGAATGCAACAAACTGATGCACTTATATTCATCTGAAATTTTAATATCAACAGATAATAACTGACCTACCACAGTATTAAATGCGTTCAAATGCTCTATCACCGAGTCTCCATCTTTCATCCTCAAGTTATACAGTTTTTTTCATAGGAATAGTTTATTAACTAGAGACTTAGATTGGTACAAAGTCCCTAACCTGTCCCACAAAGCCTTCGTTTTAGCTTCCCCTGATACATTTAGTAATTCTAAATCTGAGACATATAATCATATTGTGCTCTTTGCCTTTCAATCCAACTTCTTCCATTCTTCATTGGATACTCCCTTTGGTTTAGTACCTGGATCTACCGCGATTCATTGATCTTTGTCGACCAACAGATCCTCCATCTTGAGTTTCCACAACTCAAAACTCTGACCATTAAATCTCTCGATCTCTATCTTTCCACTGCTCACCATTTTCTTTCACCACCAGAATCGATCTTGTATATCTCCCACTGAATAAGGTCTACCACAGGCCTGAGCACAACCCCTCAGCAACAAAGGTGTCCCCTTGAAGTTAAAACAACTACGATACCAAATGTGGGTTTTAACCCCATACAGAAATTACCTGCATACGAATTCTAAAACATAGAAAATAAACAATGCGAGAGCATAACACATAAAACACATATACACAAAGATTTTCCCGTGGATCCCAAAATCGGGACTACCAGCTTGATTTCTCATTATATTCCTCTCAATGTTACAATACATATTTATACATGCAGAAGCATCCAATACCATTGACCGAAAACCATTGCATCCAAAACCATGGAACAAAAACCATCGTGTCCAAAACCATGTCTGAAAATCATGCACAAAACCATAGGTAGGTCCGCCCAACCTAATATGGGATCCAAAATATAACTATGTGGGCTAGTCATGGAAAGATTATAACATAACCCAATAGGCATGCTCTTCCTCTTTTTTATAATATACTAATATATCATTAATAAACACAATAAAAAACACATCCAAATATGGATGCAACACACTATTCATCAAGCACATAATGTAGCTTGAACATTAGTTAAGGAAAATGGAACTACAAAAAACTCATAATGCCCATACCTGGTCTGTAAGGTTGTCTTGTAAATGTCCTCCTCTTTCATGCATATCTGATGATATGTGGATCTCACATCAATCTTTGAGAACACTATTGCTTCCTTTAGCTGGTAAAATGAGTAGTCAGTCCTCGGTAAAGGGTACGCATTCTTGATGGTCACTTTGTTCAACTTCCTATAGTCAACTCTTAATCTAAGAGTTCCATATTTCTTCTTCCCAAAAAATATTGGTGGCCCCAAGGTAATACATTTCGCCTAATGTATCCCTTGTCCAACATGTCCTTCAACTACAACTTTAACACAACCAACTCAAGTGTGTTCATCCTATAAGGTTCCTTTGATGATGGAGCTACCCTTGGCACTAAATAGAAAAGTACACCTCTCTGTGAGGTGGAAAATCTGTAATGTCCTCAAGAAATACATCCTGAAACTATTGCAGAACTGGGTACTTGCTCAACACATTTGCATCCTCAACCTTCTTACCCTTATAACTAGAAATTTGCACTGCAAATAGCATACACCTTTTCCTACAAGTACTCGTTTCCTGCATAGTTGTCACTATCCTGACTGATATGGATTTCTTCTTGCCTTGCAAGATTCTTGGCTCCCCATTGTCATAAACACACTGAATGAATTTTTCATAACACTCTACCTTGATTATATGAATATACAATCAATGCCCGAAAACATATTTTATGATCCCAACAGTAATACATTCAAATTCGTTGTGGTAGGCATACCATTTACATCAAATTCACAAGGTCTTACCCAATGATGAACTCAATTCTTTGTACTTGTAGTGAACTGCACTAATCAAAACTCTACATGAAATTCCTTACTCAAACCACACTTATCCACCAAGTCAGGACTAACATAGCCATAATTAGATCTAGGGTCAATCAAGATAGAAATAACTTCATCACAAAGCTTACCTTCCATCTCAATGATAAATGCTTGGTTCTCTTCCTATCTGTTGTCCATGACTGCATAAATACAAGGAATACTCTTTCCCACATCCCTAACAGTTTGCGCCTCCTGTGCACTATATATCTTAGGCCTACCACCCTCACTTTGCATAAAATCTATCCTAAGGTCTTCCTCATCCCATTTCCAACACTCCAACCAACCAGTGCCCTCATCTGTATGATGTTGTTATGACCCATGTCCTTGTCTAACTACATTCAACTGCTTTTGTGGTGCCATATTTTCTTTGCCATTTCCATTCTGAGGCCTTTCTCTCTTAGGCTGCCATTGACCTTTACCTATATCTTTCCCTTTCCATCCTTTCTGAGATTCATTCTTATGCTTTGACTATTCATAGCAATGCTTCAATTTCCCAATGACTTCCTCAAGTGACCGAGGCTCATCATACTCAATATGATCTCTAAATGATAATGGCAAACCACTAACAAATCATTGAACTTTAGCCTTCTCATATTTAAGATACGGTGCATACCTCAATAGGTCTAGAAACTTGGTCATGCACTCTTCGTATATCATTGACCCCATATTTAGCCCATAGAATCCTTTGGCCTTGTTGTCATAGTACCTTTCTGACAAGTACTTCTTCCTGAAAATACTCTTGAACTCCTACCAACTCAAGTCATGCATCCTAATGTCCCTGGCCCGCTTCAGATCTTCCCAACAAATTTATACTTTAACTTTTAAGATGAAGATAACTATTATGGCCTTCATGTTATCTTTGTACTCATCCAACTCAAAAAGATTGTTCATCCCAGGTATCCAAGCCTCTGCATCTTTTGGCTTCTTCACATCTCCATCAAAATTAGGTGGCTTTTCTTTCTTAAATTCATCTGGAAAGTATTCGCTATCACTCCTCTTGTAAGGATGATAATGATCATGATCATGATGTTTGTCAGAACCAAAACTAGAATAGTACTTGTACTAATCACCCCTCCTGTCTAGAGTGTCCAACAACCTGCCATCTCTCACCATGTCAGCTCTATCGGACCTGTGTCTACTAGGAGAGATACTGCCATATGCCCCTTTAGTTTTTTCCTCCTATCCATGGATGATCCAAAGTGGCAATTGTCGTTGCAATTCTGACAAAATCTGAAGAAGTATTGCATTAAACTATTCTTGTTTCTCTTGTGCCTGTATGATCCTGTCATTATCTACCTTACAAATCCTTACTTCTTCCTTCAAGCTTCTCAATGTATCTTCCAAATAAGAAGAGTGCCCACCACACTGCTCATCTAATTCATAGGGAGAGTCCTTGTAGTCTACCATCTTATTATTCATTTTCACCTTTTTCCTACAAGGCATAATATGTCAGATAAACCAAATCATAATAGACCAAGATATCTTTGTATAATTTTGGGAGGTTACCTCATTGACAAGATCATCCAAATCAGTGTGTTACATGTATAATGTAATCATAACAACATAACAACATATACAATTAAGTGCATCAACACATAAACATCATTCTAATTAGATTCTAGTCATCAATGCATGATCATATTGACTACACATACCATGACCTCATGCATGGCAACAACAACTATTACGTGAATGTACAAATGGCCACATGCAACATTAACATCCATAAGAAATGCGTAAGCAACCACACACACACATGGACACATGTAATCAAGCATAAGAAAACAATACTTGTAACTAAACCTACCAGACTGATACATGTAACCAATCATACAAAAATGCAACCTAACATACAAGAATGTAACCAAGCCACATATAACAACATGTAAGTGACATATAACAACATGTAACCAATAATCCACTCATGACGATGCAATCCACAATAAAAACATCAAGTTCCTCATGAAAACACCACTACAACAATGATCAACATTATGCAATGTAACAAGCACATGGAATGCAAATGTAAGAGAGACACATGCAACTGACATGAATGCATGACCAACACACAACCCATATAGTTTGAGGGGTCAACCATGCTCTAATACCACTCTATAATAGCCTCCTCTCACATCTATAGAAAGAACTAGCTAACCGAGGTAAACATGCCACGACAAGCTACTATGGTTAGATTCAACCTCCTATATGACCTTAAGGAAATGGAACCGATGGAAACATGACAAACAAACCTTCCACGTCAGCTACAAGACCCCTAAGAACCATGCTAAAAATTCAGGCAGCTTTCCCCTCGGTCCCACTGAAACTTCTGATCACTTTCCCTATGGATGCCGTCATGCTATGGGCACGCCAAGGTTTAGGGACCTCTAGACACTCTCAGAGGCCTGCATTCTAGCATCCAGGGACCAATTTGTCCAGTTCTATGCCAGTGTCCTTGGGATTTGAGCCACCTTCTCCAGCCCAAAGACAAGGTCATTGCCCAGAATGGAATGATATCTTAAGCATTGTAAAATAACAAGGAAACAATGAAGTAGAAACAATTAGTTAAACAAGCCCTTAACCAGACCCCTACTAGCGATGACACACATTTTGTCAAACATATCGCAAACATGTAACCTATAAGTGTAAAAAACATAATTAAGCATAGGGATCTCATACTTATCTGAGAATCATTAAGAACAATTGTTCCCTCATGTCTTCTGCTTCATTATCATCTATTAGGTCATAGATACATTGTCCATTCATTTACAAGTAAAAACATACTGATAGCCATACTTAGATGTTGTCATAAAACATACATATAACTAACATAGTAACAACATAAATACCATAAATATATCGACCATAAAATCCACATATAAACTAGTACATTTACACATGAAAACCAAGGGAATGAATTTCTCATTAATGAATGCAAAAACTAATCATATATGGGGCTACCACATTCCACCCAACCATATATTGGCTAAAACAAGGCTCTCTTGAGCCAATCACCATTGTTCCATATTCCAAGCATGAATGTGGGACTCATAGCCAACCGAAAAGAACTAAACAAGCATGGATACTACTAGAGTTCTCCACCTACACTGTGACAAATTTTAGTGCCTTCTAGTATCTCAGGCTTTACCATAATCCATAGTCTGATCCAGGGATCATTAGGCCCTACACCGAGACCCACTCTCCATTCTTTAAAGTACATCCCATCTCAAGACTACTAGGCCCAACAAAGAGAAATTCACCTCTTGGCTTTACCGTATATCCAACGATTCACTAGAAAGGATTCCTAGGCCCACCGAGGCACACAATCATGGCTTTACCACAACCCATAGTCTTGCTCAGGGATTACCAAGTGAGTGGATTTACCATGATCCATAGTCTAGTTATGGGACCACTAGGTCATGTGTTTTTCAGTTCAGAGATCCACCCCACTCAGCGTCAAATCCATCCGACTATCTAGCTCAGCCAACGTATGAGAACCCATCTCATCAAGGCTATCAGGAAATGGAAAGGCTAGGCTAAAAATACTATCACACCTAGGAAAATCCATGCCATGACAGAAAAAAACCACATGCAACACCATGCATGCCAAATCTAGATAGGAAAATACACATGCAAATCGATACCTACAAAGAATCCTATTGTAGCATCTTGATCCTGCCTCTCCCTACTTGATGTTATCTTCCTCTTTATTTCTTTTCCTTTCTTTCTCTAATGTCGAAGTGCTCCAAGAAAAATCCAAGTCTCTAAGAATAAGAGAGAGAGAGAATAATGAGAGAGCTCCAAAACTGAACTGACGAATGGACATGTTGACAATTTTGGACCCGCCAACATGTCAGGGGATCTCCGTGGTAAGAAGTCCCAATTAGACTGCAGACTGTTTGGTGTAGGAGTCCCAACAGCGGGTCATACGATAATGCCTTGACCTCGATTTCGCACAGAGGCAAGTAAGATAACTCTATTGCTAGCAAGGGTGTGACAGCTCCAGCGAGCCAAGGAAGGTGCATGAGAGGTTCTAACACATGGGGGTTGGATGAGTGTGCCCCTTGGAAACCTGTGATAGCATGTAGTTAAGAAGGGAACACACGAGTAAAGATACATCACAACATGGAAGGAAAGTTAGCAAGCAATCCAAAGTGATGGTTAAACCAACAACACATTTCAAAAAGATTCATACATACATACACAGATAGCTATACATGTATGCGTAAGAAAACCAACACATATATCATCTAGAGTAAACCGGATAGTATAGAATACAATACAAAATATGCATGAAACGTGTTGGCTCTTGTAAGAAGTGTAAGTTCTAGTCATACAATACATCCATGTCCAACCACTAGTTCCAATAGAGGAACGTTACAGCCACAACTGCCTACTCCTCCAAAGAGATGTACTATTTCTGCACAGTGGAGAAGCCAAGGCTCATTACAATACTGTCCAAGCTCTCTGCAAGATAGTCTTATCAGAAGCTTGGCTAACCAAAAGCCCATACAATGAGTTATGAAGGACATTCCCTTTGTGACAGTTCAACTACCTGCATGACTCTTCATCTACTCTATCACTATAACATCCAACTGTCACGACTTGAATTACACTTGAAAAGACATTACACTACAATGCACATGTACCCATGTGAGAGAAATGGCTTGGGGAAGCCACATCACTATGAGTTAGACAACTGTGGAAGTCCAACTCCTCAAGATCCTCGCGTTGATCAGTAATAACATATTGATGCCAAGATCGGTAGTCTTTGATGGTGTCCATGTGCTCCAAGGTGACATATTTATGAAACTTGACTCTTGCCTCCATAGGATCCGGGTACACTACTTGGGCTCCTCTATCCAACTCATCTGTAAGCATGTGCATCATTGTCTTCAATGCAGATAGACTAGCAACATACTTGTGCATGATGTCTGCAACAATTGGAAAGTTTGGGCTAGTAGCAATGCGCAACAACTCATCCAAGTATGAGTCAAGCTCTAGTCTGACCAGTGACTTTGTCTTCCCCTGGGTAAGAGTTCCAATAGACAGGATCGCATGTGCACACACCACAACATCCATACTCTTGAATACACATGCATGGGGAGCCTGTATAGTAGTGATGAGTTGCGAGAGCTCTTCATAGTTTTGGACCTGATTCTAGATATGTGCCTTCAGCTTGACGACACCGGCCTTCATCATCTTAGGCAGGTGAAGCATGGCTCCCTTGTATCTCATTTTCCGTGTTTGCATGTAATCAACAACAACATGAAAGTTTGTCAAGATACGTGCTCTTCTAGCACATTGTTGCTTCCATTCATTGAGATGGACCACTACCTTATGCATGGTGCCAAACTTGGAGTACAACGCTCGCATAATTGTGTCAAGGGACAAAACTTCATCTAGTATTGCCTTATTTAGTTCAACTTGGGTAGACGTTGTCACCAATTCTACTCCTTGCTTGGTCGTCTGAAGTTCCTTGGCCATTCGCTCATTTTCAACTATCAGAAAGCAAACACTTGAGCTAGTGGCTTTGACATACACTCTAGTTGCATAGGCCAAGGCTATTGGATGTTTCTGCACATCAAATAGGATCACTCGTTCCTCAACTTGAGCAGGAGACGTATGATCATCTGGAGTCGACAGTCTACGAGACTGCACAACTCTATGTTGATACTCGTCGAATGAGATGTTGTGCATCTCTTCTTCTAGCTGATCTCTGAGGATCTATGTGCCTCATCAGTTGCTTGATACTTTCTCATCATCTGGATGTGGTGAAGTAGGTAAGTCGACCTCTTGGTGATGAGGCATAAGGTCAATGTCCTATTCCAATTCTCGTTGCTCCATATCGTATCCAACTGTTGAAGCGCTTGCTCTATCTCATGAGCAAAGTCCTACTCCTGCGATGGTTCACCTTATCTGCCTGATGCTAGTTTTTCAGATGAATCCACTACCTATACGGGTGCTATTTCATCTGTTTGCACATCTTCTGCCCCCTATTGTACCTGTTGCTACTGTGCTTTCCTCTCCTGTTTGTGCAGCTCTTTTTCCTTCCAAAGTTTCTCCTTTAACTCGTGGAACTCCTTCTTTGCTTCTTCAATTCTTCTCTTATCCCTCTACCTTTGCGCGATTCACTTGTCATGTCATTGCCTCTTCACTTCTATAGCCATAGCCGCTTTCTCCACAAGTGGAGCTACTTGGAACTTGCAGCTTTGCTCCTCCTCCATGCGATCGAAAATATTCCTCTTACCCTTGTCACGCACTGGTATGCTTGCCTCTGCTGCTACTGCTAGCATTGGTGCTGGTGTTCTCCAGGATGCTTGTTATAGAAATTTTTGGGCACCACAACCCCAATCATACATGTCCATAAACTAAGGGCTCCTAAGTCCCTACAAGTGTTGTTCGATACCCTAAAAAAACAAGGTCAGCTGATTACGTCATCTCCCAGTATTTCTCCACAGGAAACTACTCAGAACTTGTCAAAAATGGACCATACAGGTTGCTCAGTGCTAAGGGTGCGATGCATCCCACCTGCCTAGTGTAAAGGGTGCGATGAATACTAAAAAGCCCTTCTGTAGGGTGCGATGGGCGAGAGTGGACAAATGGTAGAGACAGTTTGCGAGGTGGATGATCATGGAATCTTACAAAAACTTCTCCCGTGACACTTGCCTCTCTGAATTCGCCCAGGGATGAGTAAGAGATCATCAATTTCCAAGTGGAATCAAGAACTATAAGAGAGAGGACACTAATCAAAATCCCAAAAGCTGACTCACCCCCTTGCAATCATCTATATATGGATCCCTCATCCTAGAGATCCAGGGGCTAGAATTTTGTATCTTGTAAGGAAGTGCTATTGGTTTCTTGCTGGAATGTCATAGTGTTGGGTGATCTAGGCTTTTCATGAGGTGAAAGAAGGGCTTTTATGCTGGAGGATGACGATGGGTCAGAACAATTGGTTGTAATCCTCTTTGCTATTCTTTATATTATTAAAGCTATTTAAGTTTTCCTCCACATTCTTGTATGTTTGATGATATATGCATTTGTGTGGTCAATATATATATGGTCCTATATTGTTTATGATTGCAGATCTCTGTTCTTCGATAGTATTATGCTACTTTGATTCCATAGGTGCTCTTTGAAGCTGGGTAGACGAAGGAGAAGCAGCAAGGATCTGTCAAAAGGGAGAGGAACCGAGTAAGGAACCAAGCGCAAGACTGAGGTTGGTGTCCTGCATTCCCCTCTTATCTATTTCTCATAAAGGAAAATGAAACTAGTTTTAGTTTGTTTGTTTCTAAGATAGCTACCAGTCTTAGTGGGACTAGCAGCTCCCTGTGAAAAGTAATTTAAAAGTGGATTTTACCCCTCATTTTACCATTTCATTTGAACCTTGGTTTGTTGGAGCTCTAGAGGTGCAGTACAACCTTTGAAGGAACAAAGTGGTTAGCGGTGAAATTAAATCAATGACCATTATCACGAGAAGTTTTTATGCGAAGTTCAAGCTCGTTAAAAATTAAACCTTCGCAATGAGCAAACGTTCCCCCAGAGTTTAAGCTCATTAAAAAATGAACCAATTTCTAGTAAATAGCCATTGTGAATGTATTATCATCAGCTTTTGGGCCCTGGTCGTGTTCTTACCATCACCTCCACCATGTTTTAGTCGATCATTCACCTCCATTTGATTGTTTACCCCTTTTTGAGGAACAGTTGCGAAGAGTGATCTTGTTAGCCATCCTTGTGACATTGCTGTGATTGGAAAATTCCAAACCTTACCTGGAATCAGCTGCTACCTGAAATTATCACTTGTTCCTAAAAAAATGAGTCTCCTTTAAGCTATTTTCATCTGACTCGTAAAATATGAAAAGATTGCCGAGCAATTGGCCTCTCTAGCTCGTTAAAGCTACTGGAAGTGCTATCCCTCCTCTAGATTTTAATCTTTTTGGACCTGAGGGATTATTATAAAAAAAGATCGAGCGCTTGTTTTGTTCGGCTCGTTAAAATTAACGAAAATTCATCCCTTTCGTATTATTTTATACTTTTTTGGACTTAAGGGATTATATGACGAAAAAGGATTATTGGAGTTTCCTTTACATCCCTTTCAGACTCTCTAAAATTGAAAAGGACTGAGTTATCTTTGTCGTTAAACTCGTTAAAACCGAATAGCGACAAACTTGTCCATACAAACAAGAATGAGTTTCATTGTCGCTAGGCTCGTTAGAACATAGTGACGAGTTTGCTCGAAGGGAAAATTATAGAACAAGCATATATTATCCTCCTCAAGCTTGAAAAAAATAACGAGGTACTAGTCAGCAATGACTGGGAAAAAATTGGGAAGAAAGCTTGAAGAAACTTTATTGGTAGCAAGTCGCTCTTGAACATGACACTTTCACTCCGCATTCGAGTCGGCTTGGGTTCTTCCGTTCACTGGTCATATCACGATTTGTCCATCACGCCATCCATATTTGGGGTTAATGCTACCAGTCCATGTCAGTGTCGCTGGTATGTTCAAGAGAAGTCGCTCAGAGAATTCACCTGTGTCTCATCTGCTGCAATACATTCACGCTCCATTCTTTCATGACCGCCACCTTGAAACCTGTATCATCAGATCATTTTCACCTCCAAAATCATTTACTACGTTCCATGTCGTAGATGTGGGATTCATTAAGGCCCTCCTACGATGGGTCGCTTCTTGTCGACATCAGCTCATTATCCAAGAAGTTGACCTACGAACAACCCTTTCAGTACTTTGAAGCTTGCATGCCTCAATGGCAAGTTTCTCACTTTCGGCGACAGGTTTACATCAATGGCCTTCAACTGAAAGATTTTGCGTGGTGTTCGACGCCAAGTCCCTTTTCACACCACGCGAATTGTACTGTAGTACCTTGAGGGTCATCATCATTATCGGTGATTCCTCTCGTGCCTATTAACAACTTACATCATTGGCCAGTAATCAGGCGATGTCTTTCCATGTTCAACTCCAGAACATCTTTCACATGGATTGACTTGTACTCCTAGTGAAGATTGGATGAGTTTGAAGACCCCAGATCTAGTTTAATCCATCCGGGCTGCGATATATTCAGGAGAATAAAGACATCAAATGTACATTGTTGCTGCACAGATGATCATCTAAACCAAAGGATGATGACTCTATCAGAATCGTCAGTCTCCCGCACAGACGGTTGTTTGTCTTATGTACATGAAAATGAATTTATAAAGCTGAGCATGGGAATGCCTGCCTCAGCTAGATCATGAAAAATATTATGAAGATAATTTATTTTATTGTATCTTATTACAGGTCACCTTCCAGCTCGAGAAAACTTCGGATCCTCATGATAAAGCATTTCACCTGACATCAAAGGATTAACGACCTCATGCTTTAGGGGGCAACTGTTATAGACATTTTTGGGCACCACAACCCCAATCATACATGTCCATAAACCAAGGGCACCTAAGACAATAAAAGTGTTGTTCCATACCGTAAAAGAACAAGGTCAGATGATTACATCATCTCCCATAAGTTCTCCACAGGAAACTGCACAGAACTAGTCAAAATTGGACCATACAGGTTGCTCAGTGCTAAGGGTGTGATGCATCCCACCTTGTTGTGGGGAAAAGTATCCGACTCGGATGACCCTATCCCTACTCTAAGGGTGACAGTCCTTAGCAACAACTGAAAGTAAAGCTTTGATATTTTCCTTTATGAAAGTACAGAGAAGGAAGAAAAGATTAACCAACCGATGTCTTTCGCTTTTGTCGATCCTGTCCTCTCTCTTTGTCTCTTGTTCCCAGCTCCTTGCTCTCTTTGCTGGCCCAGCCCTACACAAACAAGAGAGGGAAACTACAAGAAACATGTACTCATAACTGATGCATGGATTAGAGTGAATCAGATATACAAGTAAATACAATACATCAATGCAATACAAGTATATAGGAGAACATTCAAAGCTTTATTGATAGAAGTAAAAGGGTTCTGAGAAGGTTACAACCGTCAATGGCTCCAATCTAGCAGCACCTCCCCAGCAGCAAGAAATCTCCTCTTCACCTCTATAAAAGCAATCACCCAATAGCTCTAACTGTAAACCAACAGCACTTCCTTGCTTTGAACAAAATTCCAGCCTCCCTAGACCTCATGAGAGAGCTCTATATATAGGAGATTTGGAGAAAGGATGAGTCAGCTTGAGGCTGGCATAAAGCTGACTAGTGTCCTCTCCCACTTTAGTTAAACTTCAGTTCTTGAGTCCACTTGGAGATCCTTGCTTACACATGGAGATCAAGTACCTCTTACTCATCACAGGGCGAATCCCTTGAACCAAGTGTCAGTTTGGAAGCTTCCTGGGCAGTTGACACCTTGCAGAATGACTGTGCCACTTGGCCAATCTCGCCCAGCGCAGGTAGCCTTCATTGGTTTTGACTTTCAGCGCAGGTACAAGGAGGAGCAGTTGACATTCAGCGCAGTTGCTTAGTGGAGCAGCTGACATGATCCAAAAATAGCCTGTTTTGAGTGTTTTTCAGGTGGAGAACTGATGGGAAGTGCTGTGGTTTGCTGACCTTGTTCTTCTAGGGGTAAGAACAACATGTTTAGGGACTGAGGATCCCTGTAATTATTGACATTTCATGCTCCATGCTGCGAGGCACAAAAATGTCTATAACAGTTGCCCCCTAAAGTATGAGGCCGTTTATCGGGTGAAATGCTTTATCTAGAGGGTCCGAAGTTCATTCCAGTGCTGAGGAGGCGCCCTGTAATACAATACAATACAATACATTATTTCTCATTCTATTTTCATGATCTAGCTGAGGCGGGCATTCCCATGCTCAGCTTTATAAATACATTTTGGTACATAGAACAGACGATCGTCTGATGGTAGACCGATAATTCTCTGCTGGAATTATCATCCTTTGAGTAGGATGATCATCTGCTGCAATGATGTACATGACAAATGCTTTTATATTTCCTGAATATGTATCGTAGCCTGGATGGATGAAACTAGATCCGGGGTCTTCAAACTCGTTCGATCTTCACTCTAAGTACAAGTCGATCCATGTGAGAATTTCGCTGACGTCGAACATGGAAAGACATCGCTTGATTACCGGTCAATGATGAAAACCGTTAACAAGCGCGAGAGGAATCACCGATAATGATAATGACCCTCAAGGTACCGCAGTACAATTCACGTGGCGTGAATAAAGGACTTGGCGTCGAACGCCACGCAAAATCTTCTGGTCGAAGGTCATTGATGTATACCTGTCGCCGGAAGTGAGAAACTTGCCATTGAGGCATGCAAGCTTCAAAGTACTGATGGGGTTGTTCCTAGATCAACTCCTTGGATAATGAGCTGAAGTCGACAAGAAGCGATCCGTCAAAGGAGGGCCT
Source organism: Pinus tabuliformis (assembly GCA_031772625.1). NCBI lineage: Eukaryota > Viridiplantae > Streptophyta > Pinopsida > Pinales > Pinaceae > Pinus > Pinus tabuliformis. The sequence continues at coordinate 194,598,140 of CM062804.1, read as the reverse complement.
TAATGAATCCCACATCAATGACATGGAACGGAGCTAATGATTTTAGTGGAGGTGAAAACAAACTGTGACATATGATTCAGGGTGGCGATCATGAATGGATGAAGGATAATGTATGGCAGTGGATGGGACACGGTTGACACTTTCAGAATGACCTCTCTTGAACATATAATGACACTGATGCGATGGATCGGTAGCATTACCCCAAAATGTGGATGGTTTGGCGAAGACCATGGTGATGAGACCGGTGAATGAAACAACCCAACCCGATGTGGTACGGAAGAAAAGTGTCATGTTCAAGAGCGACTTGCTACCGTTAAGCTTTGATGTTCTCCCAATTTTTCCCCAGTCATTTCTGACCAGTACCTCTTTATTTTTGTCAAGCTTGAGGAGGATAACATATGCTTGTTCTATAACCTGCCCTTCGGGCAAGCCCATCGCTATGATTTAACGAGCTTAGCGATAGGGAAACTCGTTCTCGTCTAAAGACAAGTTTGTCGCTATTTAATCATTTTAACGAGTCTAACGACAAGGAAAACTCGGTCCTTTTCATTTTTAGAGAGTCTGAAAAGGTACATAAAGTCAACTCCAAAATTCCTTTTTCATCATCTAATCCCTTAAGTCCAAAAAAGTATAAAACAATACAGAAGGGATGGGTGTTCGGTACTTTTAACGAGCCGAACAAAACAAGCGCTCGATCTTTTTGTGCAATAATCCCTCAGGTCCAAAAAGATTAAAATCTGGAGGAGGGATAGCTCTTCCGGTCGCTTTAACGAGCTGGAAGGCCAAAACTCGGCAAACTTTTCATATTTTACGAGTCAGTGAAAAGAGCTCAAAGAAGACTCGTCTTTTGAGGAACGAGTGATAAACAGGGATAGCAACTGATTCCAGGTACAAGTTGGAATATTCCAATCACGGCAGTGTCACAAGGATGGCTAAGTGAAATCACTCTTCGCAGATGTTCCTCAAAAAGGGTAAACACACAAATGGAAGTGAATGATCGGCCAAATGACGGTGGAGGTGACGGTGCACAAACACGACCAAGGCTTTTATGGCTGATGAATTTACGATCTCAGAAGGGTATTTACCGGTTCATTTTTTCTGAATGAGCTTGAACTCTAAAGGAAAGCCTGCTCATAAACTTATGTTTATTTTTTAAAGAGCATGAACTTATGCGCTAAAACTGCTCGGATCTTGCGTTTATTTTTTAACGAGCATGAACTATGTGCTAAAACTGCTCGATATACCAGTCATAGAATAAGAACGCCTCCTGTGAGATAACTATTTTTTAAGGAGCTTTATCTCACGAAGCTATGCTCCAATTTGGCAAGTTTTTACCTTTGCCCCACAGACTTTCTTCATGCAAGGTCGGAAACGGCTAATCCTACGAGTTTAAAGGGTTAGACCTACAGGTTTAAAGGGAGGACCTAAAAATTTAAAAAAATAAATAGTCGTCCCTCGCTCACATTCCAAAAGTTTGCATGCCCCCAGGTATAGGATAGAATTTCGAGGCTGCCCCTCCTCTCCCCTACCTCTGCTTTTCTTTGGGTGTTCACAGCTACCTGTCATCTTGCCAATCTAATGTTAACGATACTAGTCTTCTCGTTATTTTAAGGGGTCTTACGCGGTACTCAGGCTTCCCGTCGGCCCGACTTTTAACGAACAGCTATTTGTGACAAGAGAAGAACACTACTCAAAGACAAAACAATGGTATTATTGAGGGAGGCTTGCCTCTTTCTTATTATCCGAAGAGGGTTCTATTTGCTGCCGCAAATCAATCTCTTTCTTCGGCGATGTCTATCATCAGGTTACTAAAGATGGCGACCACCTGTTGCAGCAATAGAATCTCTTTCTTTGGAGGCTGCCCCTACTTATCCTTCAAAACATATGTTTTAATGGGTGAGGCTTGTCTTCAAAGATGGTTACTACTTGCTACCGCAAATGGTCCCCTTCCTTGGTATCCTGATTATCTAGACAAGGGGAGCGAGAAGCTGATTATCTCACTCGCATAACTTTGACAAAAGAATATTATTCTAGAACAACCCCTCTTCCACCGCCGGATGGGGTACGGACTAGTCCATTCTTCTGCGGAAATTCTTCCTTATACCCAGGGTTTCTTCTGCCCGAAGCAGACCAGGGTGCATGCCCCCTGGGTTCCAGTCTTTCTTTCCGAATCACTCGCACTCATCGGGAAGGAGGACTGGGGGTGGAGGCGAATCTTGAGTGAACAGACCATTTAGGATTGGTATTTGACTATTTGCGATGCGAGATCCCGGAAATGAAAGTTGGTCTACGAGCTTGACCATCCTTCCTTCATGTGGAAAACACATTACTCTAAAGAGTGAGGAGACTATCGCTCCCATGCAATAAATATAGTCACGTCCAAGGAGTAGGTTATAATCCAAGGGTCCCTGGACGACCATCACGTTTAAATTGACGGTCTTCCCTTTCAATGTAACAGGTACATTGGGGAGGATTCCTAATGGTCGACCGGTTCCTTTATCAAAACCTGAGAGATTTCTTAACTCAGGTAAAAGCGCTGGGGAACCCAGTGCTTTCCAAGCAATAGAGGAAAGGATACTCACAGACGCCCCTTCATCAATGATAGTACCAGCCATAATCATTCTATAGATCTGGACAATGATTCTGAATGGTATACTGGCTAGTAACCGGGGTCTGCCTAGTTGATTCCAATCAAAGGATACAACCAGGTTGCTTGGTGGTGGGACCGAATATACGGCCGGGTATGACCCTGATGATGTTCCTTCCTGCGATAAAGGAATGGGCGCATTGCCCTGACGCTCATCAGAGTCGGTGCTGATGAAAAGAACCTGGATGGTGTCATCCTTATTCTCTTCAGTGAGGGTGTCGCATGAAGCTGACTCTTCGGCGACGGTGTCATTTGAAGACGGGTCTTCAATGACGGAGTCATTGGACGATGAAACCTCTGAAGGAAGAACCGGGTCAACTGCCGTTTCGACCTTTAGACTTTCGTCTGGTCTGGATTCAGTAGGTTCATTCTCAATGACCGACACTTCAGCTGACCACTTGAGCGGGTCAACTGAATTTTCAACTATCGAGGGATTAGGCACGAGTTTTTGGTATCCAGGAGGAAGTCGCAACGGTGAAACTGGGCGATCTTCCAAAAATCTCTTTGCCTCATCTAAGAATGGACATTTGTGGATGGCATGATTGCCTTCACACAATAGACAGGGTGATCTTGGTCCCCTTCTTCATCCTTCACTCTCGTTAGTTGACGGACTGCAATCAACATGACAACCAGAGGTTGATGCTACCGGATTGTGCAACCTTGGGGACCAGTCCCTTAGTATCCGGGGAATACAAGGACAATCACGATGGAAGTGGATCCCTTTGCAAATGACACATGGCGATTTAGGCCCGGTCGGTGCAGTGTGTGGGTTTTTGTCAGCTTTCTTCTGCTTGCCCCCAGTCGCCTTCGCCAGAGGCTCCTTCTGCTTCTTTTCTCTCTTCTTCTTTTCCTTCTTCTCCTTGGAAGGCTGACTTTTGCCAGCTCTACCTTGTGAAGATGAAGGATCAGAGGAAGTATCGTAAGAAGTGGAAGGCTGGTGGGTAGTTCTAGATTGTTCTGACTGTTGATTCGACTGCTCAGGATTAGTGGCGATCTGGACTACATTAGTTGAAAAGAGCCATACAGGTAGGCCGATTGTCAATCCTGGAAGTGACAATGTTGCCATATGAGGCGCACCAACATCTCCCCAAGAGGAGAAGGGATTTGGACTTCCGCCAAGGTTACTTCCTTGGTTGGTGGGCTCCATACTTTTCAACTGAAAGATCAACGTGGGAATAACAGGTGATTATGTTCCGCTTAAAATAAATTTTATTAACGACGCTTTTAGACACAAACTTGCTTTTTCATGTTTTAAGAGTCGAGAAAAAGCTAAAGATGACTCTAGTCGACTTCGATGTATTAACGAGCCCGAAGTGACAAATGCTCGGTTGGACTTTTTCAGTTATAGAGTTTGAAAAAGGCCAAAAGAAACTGCTCTGGAGATCTAGGCAGAGGGTGTGCCAAACCTTTCGCGAAACCACAGAATACGTTTTACAGTACGGGTGGTCGATCTTTGTGAATGCTGTGTTCACTGCATCGCGATCAGTAGGGCGGCCGACACAGCTTCCTAAGGATAAAGGATAAATGCCTATAGGGGTCTCCCAATATACGCGACGGTACGCGGGAGCACAAGTCCGTATTAGTGCCACCGACTCTCAGGAGGAATCACCCACCTTCGTAGAGATCGACAGTCACTACGTTTAACGACGCCGGAACACGTCTCTACCTAGACCTCTAGATGTTTGCATTATGTTACAAAGCGTTGTTATGTAAATTGGATTTATTTTAATGTTGATCTTGCTTAGCAGTTTGCCTTTAAGGATCACCACGAGATGTATATATACAACTTCCTAAATGCAATCTAAGATGAGAAGCAAAACTTTTCAATCTTTCAACTTTGAAAACCTTAATCTACTGAGGGAAAAGAAAGACACAACTTTTCACACAGATCATAGAACACACACTAAAATGCAAATTTTCCTAAATCGTCAAGCACACAGTCAAATGCAAATATGTACAATGCATGTATTTCTTTTCGTTATCCTTAATGTTGATGTAAGACAGAAAGGAAAACTGTTGTATGACTTTTGAATCTAATTTCAAGCGAAAAATAAACAAGCTTGTCCAAAATCAAAAGACACCTTAAGATCGACTTGTTTAGACACTGGAAATGTATAGATTCAAACCATAAAATGAAAAACAAACAAACTCAAACAGCCATGAACAGTAATAAAACTAGCTCTTAAGATCACAAAGACACTTTTACAGTTCAGGATCTAAGAGGTCACCGCTATACTGGTTCGCTTTTCACAATGGGAAACTGTAACTGAAGCAAGAAATACTGAAAGAACACTCACAGTTTCATCACACAACTGAGGCGGAATAATGTCAAGGAAAGTTGGTTTACAGCAAGTACAATGACCAGCAATCAGCAGCAAAAATCAGTGAAAACAGGGCTAAGACACAGTGGGAAACCTCAGGAAGACATAGCCTAACTGGGTCAGCGCAAGCTCTGGTCTGTCAAATTGACTCTCAGCGCAGTTCCCGAAGGGAGTACCTGCGCTGAAATACAGACTGCCTGTGGATAGCCTGCACTGAGACACGAGAGTTGCGTTTACAAGGATTTCCGGGTCATAAAAAGCTCAAAAATGCACTGTTTTTGAAAGAAAAGAAAGACACAACTTTTCGCACAGATCATAGAACACACACTAAAATGAAAATTTTCCTAAATCGTGAAGCACACAATCAAATGCAAATATGCACAATGCATGTATTTCTTTTCGTTATCCTTAATGTTGATGTAAGACAGAAAGGAAAACTGTTGTATGACTTTTGAATCTAATTTCAAGCGAAAAATAAACAAGCTTGTCCAAAATCAAAAGACACCTTAAGATCGACTTGTTTAGACACTGGAAATGTATAGATTCAAACCATAAAATGAAAAACAAACAAACTCAAATAGCCATGAACAGTAATAAAACTAGCTCTTAAGATCACAAAGACACTTTTACAGTTCAGGATCTAAGAGGTCACCGCTATACTGGTTCGCTTTTCACAATGGGAAACTGTAACTGAAGCAAGAAATACTGAAAGAACACTCACAGTTTCATCACACAACTGAGGCAGAATAATGTCAAGGATAGTTGGTTTACAGCAAGTATAATGACCAGCAATCAGCAGCAAAAATCAGTGAAAACAGGGTTAAGACACAGTGGGAAACCTTAGGAAGACATAGCCTAACTGGGTCAGCGCAGGCTCTGGTCTGTCAAATTGACTCTCAGCGCAGTTCCCGAAGGGAGTACCTGCGCTGAAATGCAGACTGCCTGCACTGAGACACGAGAGTTGCGTATACAAGGATTTCCGGGTCATAAAAAGCTCAAAAATGCACTGTTTTTGCTGAAATAAAAAGCTATAGGTCAAGTACAGGCTAAGGGATGATCAAGAGGATGAAAAGCTATCACAAAGAGTACAAGAGTCTTTTGTAGATCAGCTCTTCAAATCATGAATCTGCTCAGAAAATGAGCAAGAGTAGCAGCCCCTCTACTTCGCTTTTGATATAGTCAAAAGCTTTTCGATTTGGTACTCTTTTCTTCAGGAAATGAATAGCAAAGATACTACAAACACCAACAAGATACTAGGCTCCCCAGTGGAGTCACCAGTTTGTTGTGGGGAAAAGTATCCGACTCGGATGACCCTATCCCTACTCTAAGGGTGACAGTCCTTAGCAACAACTAAAAGTAAAGCTTTGATATTTTCCTTTATGAAAGTACAGAGAAGGAAGAAAAGATTAACCAACCGGTGTCTTTCGCTTTTGTCGATCCTGTCCTCTCTCTTTGTCTCTTGTTCCCAGATCCTTGCTCTCTTTGCCAGCCCAGCCCTGCACAAACAAGAGAGGGAAACTACAAGAAACATGTACTCATAACTGATGCATGGATTAGAGTGAATCAGATATACAAGTAAATACAATACATCAATGCAATACAAGTATATAGGAGAACATTCAAAGCTTTATTGATAGAAGTAAAAGGGTTCTGAGAAGGTTACAACCGTCAATGGCTCCAATCCAGCAACACCTCCCCAGCAGCAAGAAATCTCCTCTTCACCTCTATAAAAGCAATCACCCAATAGCTCTAACTGTAAACCAACAGCACTTCCTTGCTTTGCACAAAATTCCAGCCTCCCTAGACCTCATGAGAGAGCTCTATATATAGGAGATTTGGAGAAAGGATGAGTCAGCTTGAAGCTGGCATAAAGCTGACTAGTGTCCTCTCCCACTTTAGTTAAACTTCAGTTCTTGAGTCCACTTGGAGATCCTTGCTTACACATGGAGATCAAGTACCTCTTACTCATCACAGGGCGAATCCCTTGAACCAAGTGTCAGTTTGGAAGCTTCCTGGGCAGTTGACACCTTGTAGAATGACTGTGCCACTTGGCCAATCTCGCCCAGCGCAGGTAGCCTTCATTGGTTTTGACTTTCAGCGTAGGTACAAGGAGGAGCAGTTGACATTCAGCGCAGTTGCTCAGTGGAGCAGCTGACATGATCCAAAAATAGCCTGTTTTGAGTGTTTTTCAGGTGGAGAACTGATGGGAAGTGCTGTGGTTTGCTGACCTTGTTCTTCTAGGGGTAAGAACAACATGTTTAGGGACTGAGGATCCCTGTAATTATTGACATTTCATGCTCCATGCTGTGAGGCACAAAAATGTCTATAACACACCTGCCCAGTGTAAAGAGTGCGATGCATGCTAAAAAAGCCCTTCTGTAGGGTGCGATGGGCGAGAGTGGACAAATGGCAGAGACAGTTTGCGAGGTGGATGATCATGGAATCTTCCAGAAACTTCTCCTGTGACAATTTCCTATCTAAATTCGCCCAGGGATGAATAAGAGATCATCAATCTCCAAGTGGAATCAAGAACTATCAAAGAGAGGACACTAATCAAAATCCTAGAAGCTGACTCACCCCCCTGCAATCATCTATATATGGATCCCTCATCCGAGAGATCTAGGGGCTGGAATTTTGTATCTTGTAAGGAAGTGCTGTTTGTTTCTTGGTGGAATATCATAGTGTTGGGTGATCTAGGCTTTTCATGAGGTGAAAGAAGGGATTTCATGCTAGAGGATGACGCTGGGTTAGAACAATTGGTTGTAATCCTCTTTGCTATTCTTGATATTAATAAAGCTATTCAAGTTTTCCTCCACATTCTTGTATGTTTGATGATATATGCATTTGTGTGGTCAATATATATCTAGTCCTATATTGTTTATGATTGTAGATCTCTGTTCTTCGATGGTATTATGCTGCTTTGATTCCACAGGTGCTCTTTGAAGCTGGGTAGACGAAGGAGAAGCGGAAAGGATCTGTCAGAAGGGAGAGGAACCAAGCAAGGAACCAAGCGCAAGACTGAGGTTGGTGTCCTGCATTCCCCTCTTATCTATTTCTCATAAAGGAAAACGAAAATAGTTTTAGTTTTTTTGTTTATAAGATAGCTACCAGTCTTAGTGGGACTAGCAGCTCTGAGTGGACACTAGATTTCCCGATAACAATGCTGCTTCATGTTGCTTCACTAACCATTCCAAAACAAAGCTGACCTGTTCATTGTGTCTAGAGAAACTGTAGCAATATCTCCATGGGTCCTCCTCGGCCCAATGAAATGCCCGGTGGATTGATTTCAACTATACTCTCGTGTAGTGATCCTTCACAATACAATGTGGGTCATATGGGTTATAGCTTTGGAGATTGAATGGATACTTCTTCAATAGTTCTGCTTCGAAATCGGACTGCTTTATACTCTAGATCTCGTATAACCCAATCCGCCGAGATGTGATATGCTACTTCCTGTATGATGAGTATGTCCAAGGTGAACTTTGGTAGAACACGCGGAGGTTTATTCACACTGAACTTTCATATGAATGTGCCAGACGGTGAGGCATACCAATTAAAAATGTTTATCAGTGCCTCCATTGCTTCCTTTGACATGCAGGGTGGATCTTGTTCGAATATCATCTTGTAGACTGGGGTAACAAAATGATTAGACAATTGTGTGATTACTCCTCTGAAGCTACATTTAGAAAACAACTTACAATATGTGTTCACAGCAGTCTCTGCCAGTGACCATGCCCACTCCAAGCCCGGGAACTCGTGTTGAGCACAGATTTCATATAAGATGTAGGTGAATATGTAGATCTCTTCTTGCATGCCTCTGGGTGATTGTCGAGCCTTCATTACTTGTTCCTTCAGCTGATGAGCCAACATGCTAGACCAATTACATGTTTTACCCTCTTTGGCTAGTTGGTCCAGCGCGATCACCCAACTCCATGGGAAGGTTTTTGTACTTTCTTAGCCACATAGTCGACATGAAAATATGACCAAGTATTGGTATGCCTTCTACAATCTTTGTCTTATAGATGTGGTTGGGTGCCATCCTAAATCTAGCTGGTTCCTTCACCTAGTGCTTCAGAATGTCTCTGGTGTTGGCACTGATGCTGGGTAAGTTGAAAGGAGTGTCCATGATAGTCACGGGCTTCAACATATGATATATCTCATCATAATCCTGTGCCCAAAAGGTGGCAGGCTTTGTCCCACTGATACTGCGTAGAGTCATCATCTCGGGATCAGTGTGTGAGATGATCGACTATATCATGTCTGCGCATGGGAATGCGGGGTATCTACATCCAATCTGGTACAAGCCGGACTTGTAGATGTTTACATACACTTGACAGTCTTCAAGGTCTTCTGCGAAAGTGCTTGTAAATTCTTCATTGACCTCTTGCCATTTCAGCTTGATGTCATTGTCTAGAAAGAACTTGGTATCTTTATATATCTTTAGACATGCAAAGACCTACTCAACTGTTGCTCCAGTTGCACTTTTGTTAGTTTCCTTTGATCTTGCTCTCTTGGAGGCCATTGATCGTGTACTACTAAGAGGTATATGAACACTTGAAATATATGGAGATAAAGCAACATGTATGGAAAGAAATCTATTAGCGAAAACCAAAGAAAATTTGGGGAATAACATCACACATACTTGGGAGTTGATAGGAAAAGATTGCGCAATTTCTTGTGGAAGGCTAGGTGACTGGATATCCGAGCTATGCAAAAGGAAGTATGTGTTGTTTGGGAGGCAAGACTGGTTGCTGGATTTGTGCAATGCACAATCTAGACTGGCTGCTGACTACTGGGAGTGCATAATGCGCAATTCCAGGTGGCAGTGACTGCAGGCTGAGGGACTACATGACGCAATGTTTTGGGCCAACTGTCATTGTCCCTCAGAAATGTGCAAAACAGTCTTGGAGGATAGTGCCTAGGAAAAAATTCATGTTTCTTGGGAGGAAGATAGAGCCTTCCTTCCCCAGATTGCGCAATGATGTCTAGGTGAGGTAGAGTTCTAGCCAAGGCTAGCCAGGGTCCCCAATGGGCAACTGCTGGGCATGGAATCCCCCCTAAGGCATGTTTTGGGGCTTAAAGCCCAAGTTTTGACCAAGTCCATTGTAAATACTCCACGATTTGTGGGCGCAAAGTGTGAAGTCATAATAGAGTCACAGGGTTGTCCACCCTTGTTTTTATAATGTAATGTCGACTTGAAAGATCTATCCATTGTCCGCGGACCATGGGACTATATAAATAGAGCAAGGCTCTAAGTGTAAAAATGGAGAAGCAAGATGAGTCTAAGGGATTGATGAAGCATTGAGTCAAGTGTAAATCATGTCTTTGGGTCGTAGAGTAGGAGAAGGCTCTACAACTGAGTGCGCAGAGGCCTAGTAGTCTGCAGCTGAGTGCACGGACCCTTGCAGCTAAGTGTACAGGCCAGGTCGAGTCTATAACCATTGGAAGTATCAATAAAGAGAAGTTTTATCATATTGATGTATATCGTTTCTTGTTTTATGTATTATTGGGTATGAATTGCAAGTTTACTATTTATTTGCTACACGAAGTCATATGAATGTGCTGTATAAATAAATATAACATAAGGCATCCATTTACATGAAGATAACTAACTAGTGTAAGAAGATAAGTAAGATCTAGGGTGTGACTTAGGGGAATGGTGCAAAGCACGGCTCCAACAGCATGGAAGCCACACAACCCCTGGTTAGGGCTATGCGAAGGCAAATATACCAGGGTACGAAGGCCAGGGAAGTCTGCGAAGTAACTAATAGTTAGACCGAATCAACCCCTCAGACATCTTAAGGGTGCAGAAACTTGGTTCCAGCACCCCCCCATACTACTTTGGGTGAGACCTCAGTCCGTGCTCCATGTACTGTTGCTGAAAGGGCTAGTGGTATAGGGATTTGTTTGGCTAATTAACTCTGAACCTGGGTCACGCCCCAACAAGCCAACAAATGGTTTCGCTGCTGGGAGCGGGATCTACATAGAGATGTCTGGTGTCGTATCACTGGAATCCAACTAAGAAATTAATTGAGGATTGGTTGGATAGGTAGATCCACGACTTCGTGGCATAGGAGAACACGAATCCGAGACTATCAAAAGAAGAGTCATTAGACTGCTACTTATACACGGAGCTCCACAAAATTTTCTTCGCATCTTTCCCTACTGAGCTATACGAGTGGATCGTGAAGCTAGCAGATAACCAAGGAAGGTGGAAGCTCAATAGACCTATTGTGTGGACCCTAGAATTGGTGCACAGATTGGAAGCATCAGAGCATAAGATCGTGTTCGTTGTTGATCACTGGCTCAATCGAATTATAGGAGGATTCATCACTGAGTTTGTGGTAGATGCTTAAGTCAGCTATAGCAAGGGAGAGTGACGCTTCCTCAAAGGACCGCGAGGTAAGTACGTTAAGTCTTTGAACACTTGGATTAAAATGATACTGTGTGAAAAATGGTTTATCCGAATAAGTTGATGTTTTGGGCTATACGAAGTGGGAGAATTTACAGAAACGAAGGTAGTGGAGAACTAGAAACTAGCCCCTTGATTTCACCTCCGTGAGGGGATGAGGAAGAGCTCACAAAGGTCTCACCAAGAAGTACGATCAATTTGGTAAGGCAGAGGATTCCACGGATACCACCCCACCCACACCACTGCCAGTTTCACCGTCTTCACCCCATCTTCACCTATACCACGTCCACCACCACTGCAAGTCAATATGGCAAGCTAGATAAAGTTGCCAATGTTCAAGGGAGTAGGAAATGAAGATCCAAACCATTTTTGGTTTGTGATAAAATTTTTATGGGAAGTGTAGGGAGTCATCAATGAAAATATAAAGAAATCAACATTGGTCACGGCTCTACAGGATCGTGCACTGACCTGGTACATTAGGCATTCTAATGACAATCTGAATACGGGGATTGCAGACATCCAAATTGCCCTGAATAGGGAATTTAGTAGGCTGAAGTTAGAGGTGTGGTCAATCATTGGGTTCAAGGAAATCACAATGCTACCAGGTGAGACCCCTTGGGAGTTGGATCAAAGACTGAAGTGCACAATTCGCGAAGCTAACATGACGTTGACCGATGGGCAACACCGCAATGGTTTGTAGCATCGTTAATGCTGCATCTAAGTAACACAATGTCACAACAGAGGCTAAAAACTCAAGCTGAGGCCTTGGAGATCGCGATGAGACTACACAAGACACCAACACAGGATCCCAACCTATGATTTTAGCAGATTCACGTGCAGTTGAAAAACTTGTGCCTTGAGATGTAGAGTTTGAAGCAAGACAAGACAGATCGCTCAGAAGTGTGTGACAAGGTATGGTGCATAAAGTGTAAGGGTCAGGAACATGACAAGGACCACTGCTTAGTGTGCACAAATTACCTCATAGGAGGAGGATCAATGTCATTGAGACTAGAGGCACAAGCAGGACCTAGCGCAACGTCTACACTATGGTGTGCGATTTGTCAAATAGGGGGAAAGCATGCTACAGATAACTGCCATATGTTGCAAAATTACACGCAAAATTCACAACAGTTGTTCTATAATTTCTACAGATCAGTGGGACATGATGAGTGCACCTGTAGAACTTATGAGCTGATCATGGATAGGACTCCCACCTATAGAGTTCAGGCTGAAAAATAGCCCCTTGACCAAAATGCAGGGATGGCGTGAATCAGATTTCAAGGGTGCGGACGAGGCCGAGGTGGAGGACCTGGAGGAGGTCGCGAACAGCTGATATGTTACAATTGTGGAGGGCCAGGGCATTATGCCAGATATTGTACGAATCTGATGCGTCCATCATGCTTCTATTATACATTGTTTGATCATGAGACGGATGATTGTCCCACACTAATAGCACGGCTGTGTGACAAGGGAGCGCTCCAACCTCCCCCAACTCAGAACCTGCAAATGATGAGGTCTAAGCCACGCGAGGAAGACCCTAATGTGAATATTATGCTCCGAAGTGGAATTACGATAGGGGATGACAAAGGCAAGTAGCATGAAGATAGTACTTGGGTTCGCAAGGCTCCGACGAAAGAACCAGAGTTTGATTTGGAGCACGCTAAGGAAACCTTTATGGAAGCTAGGACGAGCTTTGCTGATGCCTCCGCTTCTAGAAGCAAAGCTAGACTGGAGCCAAAAATGGACCCATTGATGCTCACAATGTTCCTCGAAACATGCATGAAGCTACTGCATGACAACAAGTCTGTAAAATGATTGCAAGAACTTATAAATAGATGCGATGGGACCATGCCAAGAGAGCCATGCGTAGTCCAGAAGATCGGAAAGCACGCGATGAGGATGGGAAGGGAGATGAGATTGACGATGCAAATTGGAGAATATGAGATGGACCAAGTGATTATGGACCTAGGATTAGATGTGAACGTTTTGACGAAGCAGACATGGGAGTACATGGGAAGGCCTATGCTGCAATGGTCTCCTATCCAGCTACAAATGGCGAACCAGCGAAACATCCTATTGATGGGAAGATTACAAGGAATCACAGTAGATATTGAAGGAGCAAGCGCACTAGTAGATTTTGAAGTGATAGAGATTGTTGATGATAGCAATCCCTACCCTACGCTATTAGGGATAGATTGGGCCACTGACATGAATGGGGTGATAAATCTAAAGAAGCACAAGATGATTTTTGAGAAAAAGTCTCTGCACATAGTTGTACCTTTGGACCCTGCAGAAGGATCACGCTACACAGAGCTAGTGCGCGACTATGAAAGCGACGATGACTTGGACTACATATACAAGATAACCGCGTGAGAGAAAGATTGGGTAAATCTGACCACGAACGGATGAATCACATGGTAGCGCGAAAGCTCCTGCACATCGGATTCTGACAAGGAGATAGAACGATGGTAAAACCGGTTACGTGAGGTAACCACGCTAAACTGTAACACGATGACGAGATCGTTGCGCTGTGTATCAACAGAGGTAAGGGATCTACCTACATATGATGGGTTAAGCGAGGTAGATGACTTCTTGAATAGATTTGAAAGAGAGGTGTCAGAGTAACAATGTTTCAAAGCTTTGAAATGACTACTACACGCTAGGCCTACGAGGTGGTGGGGTATGCACCAAGGAAGCTTTGAGGATTGGTGTGAATGTAGGAGAATGATGCGAATACAATTTGGGAATCCTCAAAATGTGATTAATAGACAAGATTTCTAGACGGAATGCTCCGCACGTGCACCTGTCCAGATGGATACAGGCATATTTTAAAAAACCTACGCAGATGCACAAAGAATTTATGTTAGGAGACATGATTAGTAAGCATGTGCGGTCGACGCAATTGCATGAAAAACACCCCCAGTTCGAACAAGGAAGTATGGAAATAATGAGTGTGAAGAAGGTTGTCCATGCAGAATATTTTAACAAAGTACGCGAAGCACTGAACAAGGTATATGGTGCTTAGCGAACTGATTGGGACCTACCTGTACTAGCAGTTCTGTGGGCTTATAGGACGACATGCAAGAAATTGACGGTGCAAGCACCTCGGAGGCTAGAGTATGGAGTGAATACTGTAATCCCCATAGAGTATAAAATGCCTAGTCCGCACATAGCAAAAATGGTAGATACAACAGTTCGCGGAGCCTTAGAGGAAGGGATCGTGTATCCGAATGAAGTAGAACGTTTGGGACCTGCGGAGAAATCCGACAAGATGATCTTAGGCTTCAAGAACTTATGAAAGAAAGGGTGCAATTAAGGGAGAAGAATGCTCTGGTGGAAGCGGAAGTCAAGAAGCTTGAGGACAAGATAAAGGAAGATTTTCTCGATAAGAAGACCAGGGTGATAAAATAGGGTGCACATGATCACACTGACAAATTTGGTGACTATCATTGAGAATTGACCAGCCTGATGCATTGGATTGGACCACATATTACTAAACAAATCAACCATGGTGGCACACTGTAGATGATAAAGTGTGTGACGCAGCCAGTAACAATAAAAGGTGGGTATTTTCGAGGAAAAGTGATAAATGACTAGATGAAACCCTATACAGGTGGCATGGCCACTTGACTAGCTGCGGTAATTATAGTCTTAGCGCTCCAGGTAGTTGAAAGGAGGCGTGGGACTATAAACTACTCTGCCTAGGAGCTGTGTGATGTTGGAGTTGGACAGAGGAGTAAAGTGTCACAAGGTCCGTGACCGCGCAATGGGGGTTGCGCTGTCACATGGGTTGGCTAGAAAGTGACCGTTGGAGTCACTATTCATGATGTGATGCTCGACTTAAGACCAAAGGGAGCTAGTGACAGGCATTTAAGACGTGCTTTATGGTCAAGATTTGTGAAAATTTTCCACCAAGGGAGCATTAATGAACTGGATTTTGGGGGAACGGTCGAATTAAAATTCAAAAGAAGTTGTAAATTACAAAGGGCTACCTAGCAAACAACACTTGGTCATCTGCGAATTGAGCTGTCATATGCCCCATGTATTTTGAGTTGAGAACTATTTGTCCTGTGCAGAGTGTTGATTGAGCACCTGATTGAGCGATTGGGAGATTTCTGGAACAGTAAGATGGTCGCATCAGAAGTAGCTAGCAAAATTACAAAGATGACCACCGAAGAGGCCGCGCAGGCCTTGACCATGGAAGATGCCCCTGAAGGCACCATGATTGTTAGAGAAAACCCTAAATAATCATGCATGCCAAGGCCAAAGAAGGATAAACAACTAATGATTCTGGTACGTGTGTCCCCACGCAACCCGCTACGCACCAGATTAATGATGGAGGAGAAGGGGAAAGTAGTTAACTTGGAAACCGACGAGGAGGAGGAAGACTTGGAGGACCTCATAATTGAAGAAGACAAGGGCGAGGGCATGGAGGAAGAAACCAAGCCTGCACACCCTCCAACCATGTTGCTCGCATATATCCCTTCACAAAAGGTGAAAGTGATAGTGCCCAAGGACTTCGACGAGAGCAAGAGCTCTCTCATGACTTCGCTCCTCCCGGACGACATCATCTTTGAGGGCACACACCTGGGATTGGTGCCAAGCTTGAAATTTGAAGATTGGGATCTCGCTGATGCTGAGAATTTCCCTCATATAGAGACCGCGTATCTCATGAAACCCAAGTAGAACACCACGGCAGGGGTTATCGAATTAGAGTAATGAAAGTGGTTACGCGGAGTAGAAAAGGCAGGGTTATTAAATCTGCTCTGGGTACCGCATTTCCACCGTGCCCCAATAATGATATTCGTCATTAGGCAGTTACTCTGCCTGGTGCATGGTGGGTGTTTGTG
The DNA here is from genome assembly GCA_031772625.1 of Pinus tabuliformis. NCBI lineage: Eukaryota > Viridiplantae > Streptophyta > Pinopsida > Pinales > Pinaceae > Pinus > Pinus tabuliformis. Next base: position 194,581,910 of record CM062804.1, on the reverse strand, counting down.
GTTGGAGGAGCCCATCCCCATCACGAACCACTTAATCCATCGCATTACTCGGCTTCGGTGCAAAGGAGAGGACCCCACAGATATCTCAAAGGGGAAAAGCAGTAATTTGGCCATCGCAGAGGCTGTGAAGAAGAAATACCAACTGGAGAAGAAGAAGCAGGGCTACATGATCTTAAGTATCAACAACAAATAGTCATGGTGGTGACTCAGATAGTGGCGAGTAAAGTTATGCGCAAGTGTCATGCAGACGAGGTACCCATGCCGGTGGTGGCACTTGCTAAGCAGTGCACAGAGGGGTTCTAGTTTAATGGGTCAAATTTCTTATGTAAAGAGTTCCTAGAAAATTGTTGTGAGGCCCAGGAATAAGGAAAAATGTTCCACTATGCATGGCTTCTGCTATCCATAGTGTTGGTGGTAGGGGAACTGTCGTAGGACAGCTAGTTCCCCATAATTGACAGGGATCTATCAGAGGCCGCGAAGTACGCTTCGTTGTGGGCCATGAAAGAGGTGAACCGGATCCACGACAACAAGATATTCTGGGTGTTCATGGAGATGAACATCAGAATGGGGATTAACTACAAGCCGTGATTATCACCCACTATCTACAACAACTTGCAATGTTTTACAGAATTTAAAGCAGACTTCCACGACATATATATCAAAGCGCGCAAAGGCCCAGTCAATAAATGGAGCGAGCTACCCTTCATAACCACAAATGATGTAATTTTTTATGTACTGGAGACATGCCTATTGGAGTGGCGTGCCCCAGACATTGTAGCGATAGAGAAGTTTGTTGCACTGAAGAAGAAAGAGGAGGTCAAATTGCACATGGCGCAGTTGGCAGAGAAGAGAATGTAGGAAGTCATGGTAGTAAAAGCACAAGAGGCATGGGATGCTGCACAGACAACAGTAGAATAGAAAAAGGCCACAGCAGCAGTAGCACAGGAGGCAGTCGAGAAGGCGTGTGAGGGCAATAAGTCACCTTCACATGGGCAACAGAAAGAGATGGAGACAGAGGAAGAAGAGGGTGGTATGGACCCACAAACAATGTCAACACTATTGAAGCACTAGCGCCCAAGCAAGCAGAGGTGGCCACACAAAAAGGTGAAAGCATCCAATCTGTCGATCGACCCAATCACCCTTACTAAGGGTGATCTGCATGACATAGGTGAAACACTGTGTGAAGTCACCACAGAGGCCCTCCAGAATTTCGGGGAGGAGAATCAGATTGTGTTGGGGGCCCTCAAAGCTCAGATTCAGGAGTTGCAGGTGTGCACTCCTTAGGCTGGTACCCTTTCAACTAGCCTCGCAGTAAGGATAGCTACCACTGAGCAAATGCTACACACTCGGACAACCAATAACATAGTGCTGCCAGAGGGGGCACTGGTTACAACAAATGAGGCCGACAAGCCTATAGTTAGTGACTAAAATGGATAGGGATCAACATGGTTGTGCTCCCACGGGAGATATTCTATGTGCTGCAGGATGGGATTACTACACAACTGTGGGCTAGGGAGAGTCACGCATTGTAAGTTCTGAGTGAGAAAGAGATCAACATGGAGCACTTGAGCTTGTAGCATGACGAAGTGGTGTCGTAGAACAGGATGATGGTATAGGTACTAGAAGAAGCCTGTCAGATTGTCCCTAAGTTTTGCATCCCAGAAGACGCACCGGCAGAGGCGCGCATCGACAAACTAGCAGTAGGGGTGTGTGAGACGTGAGAAGAAATGACCAAGGTCTAGCTGGAGATGAAACTTTAGATATCAGAGCTGTGGTTGAAGGCACAACCATCCACCCCTCTAGAATTAAGAGAATAGTGCGCCAATGCTATTACATCAGGGATGGAAGAGATTAGCAGTGTAGTAAGGGTGTTGTTGGGAAAAGTATCCAATACGGAATGACCCTATCCCACTCTAAGGGTGATAGTACCTCAGCAACAACCGAATGCAAAGCTATTCAAGATTACTTCTTTATGAGATGTAAGAGAGGGGAGAAAGAGATCCACTAACCGTTGTCTTCCACTAATGTTTGACCCAATCTTCTCCCCTTGCTGCTTACTCCCAGCTCCTTGCTCTTTCACTAGCCCAGCTACACAAAGATCCTGCAAAAGCATAAGAAAGGGAAACTACAAGAAGCATACATCCATAATTGATTCAAGGATTAGAATAAATCAAATATACAAGCATCAATACGCCACAAAGACACATGCATATAGAAGAACCTCAAATGCTTTATTAATGGAAGAAGTAAAGTTCTGAGAGTGTTACAACCATAATAGGCCCAATCCAGCAACACCTCCCAGCAAAAAGAAATCTCCTCTTCACCTCCTTCAAAGCAATCACCCAATAGTTCTATACTCAAACCAACAACACTTCCTTACATTCACAAGATTCCAGCCTCCCTAGACCTCATGAGAGAGCTCTATATATAGGAGATTTGGAGAAAGGATGAGTCAGCTTGAGTTTCACATGAAGCTGACTAGTGTCCTCTCTCACTTCAATTATACTTCAGTTCTTGATTCCACTTGGAGTTTCTTGCTTCCACTTGGAGATCTAGATCCTCTTACTCATCACAAGGCGAATTCCCTGATCCAAGTGTCATTTTGGAAGCTTCCTGGGCATTTGACACCTTGCAGAATGACTGTGCCACTTGGCCAATCTCGCCCAGCGCAGGTAGCCTTCATTAGAGTTGACATTCAGCGTAGGTACAGAGTGGAGCAGTTGACATTCAGCGCAGATGCTCAGTGGAGCAGTTGACCTGATCCAGAATTAGCTTGTTTTTGAGTGTTTTCAGGTGGAGAACTGATTTTCAGTGCTGTGGTTTGCTGACCTTGTTCCTCTAGGGGTAGGAACAACATGTTTAGGGACTTTGGATCCCTTAGATTATCAACATTTCATGCTTCATGCTGTAAGGCACAAAAATGTCTATAACAGTTGCCCCCTAAAGTATGAGGTCGTTTATTGGGTGAAATGCTTTATCAGGAGGATCCGAAGTTCATTCAATCGCTGAGAGGTGCCCTGTAATAAAATACAATACAATACATTATTTTTCATTCTGCTTTCATGATCTAGCTGAGTCGGGCATTCCCATGCTCAGCTTTATAAATTCATTTTGGTACATAGAACAGACGATCGTCTGATGGTAGACTGATAATTCTCTGCTGAAATTATCATCCTTTGAGTAGGATGATCATCTGCTGCAATGATGTACATATCAAATGTCTTTATATTTCCTGAATATATATCGCAGCCCGGATGGATGAAACTAGATCCGGGGTCTTCAAACTCGTTCGATATTCACTCTAAGTACAAGTCGATCCATGTGAGAATTGCGCTGAAGTCGAACATGGAAAGACATCGCTTGATTACCGGTCAATGATGTAAACCGTTAACAAGCGCGAGAGGAATCACCAATAATGACAATGACCCTCAAGGTACTGCAGTACAATTCACGTGGTGCGAATAAAGGACTTGGCGTCGAACACCACGCAAAATCTTCTGGTCGAAGGTCATTGATGTATACCTGTCGCCAGAAGTGAGAAACTTGCCATTGAGGCATGCAAGCTTCAAAGTACTGAGGGGGTTGTTCCTAGATCAACTTCTTGGATAATGAGCTGAAGTCGACAAGAAGCGATCCGTCAAAGGAGGGCCTTAATGAATCCAACATCAGTGACACGGAACGGAGCTAATGATTTTAGTGGAGGTGAAAACAATCTGTGAAATATGATTCAGGGTGGCGATCATGGGTGGATGAAGGATAATGTATGGCAGTGGATGGGACACGGTTGACTCTTTCTGAACAACATCTCTTGAACATATAACGACACTGATGTGATGGATCGGTAGCATTACCCCAAATGTGGATGGTTTGGTGAGGACCATGGTGATGAGACCGGTGAATGAAAACAACCCAACCCGATGTGATACGGAGGACAAAGTGTCATGTTCAAGAGCGACTTGCTACCATTAAAGCTTTGAGGTTCTCCCAATTTTTCCCCAGTCATTTCTGACCAGTACCTCTTTATTTTTGTCAAGCTTGAGGAGGATAACATATGCTTGTTCTATAACCTGCCCTTCGGGCAAGCCCATCGCTATGTTTTAACGAGCCTAGCGATAGGGAAACTCGTTCTCGTCTAAAGACAAGTTTGTCGCTATTTAATCATTTTAACGAGTCTAACGACAAGGAAAACTCGGTCCTTTTCATTTTTAGAGAGTCTGGAAAGGTACAGAAAGTTAACTCCAAAATTCCTTTTTCGTCATCTAATCCCTTAAGTCCGAAAAAGTATAAAACAATACAGAAGGGATGAGTTTTCGATAACTTTAACGAGCCGAATAAAACAAGCGCTTGACCTTTTTGTGCAATAATCCCTCAGGTCCAAAAAGATTAAAATATAGAGGAGGGATAGCTCTTCCGTTCATTTTAACGAGCTGGAAGGCCAAAACTCGGCAAACTTTTCATATTTTACGAGCCAGATGAAAAGAGCTCAAAGAAGACTCATCTTTTGAGGAACGAGTGATAAACAGGGATAGCAGCAGATTCCAGGTACAGGTTGGAATTTTCCAATCACGGCAGTGTCACAAGGATGGCTAGGTGAAATCACTCTTCACAGCTGTTCCTCAAAATAGGTAAACAATCATATGGAGGTGAACGATTGGCCAAATGGAATGGAGGTGGCGGGTGCAAACACGACCAAGGCTTTTCATGGCTAATGAATTTACGATCACAATGGTTATTTACCAGCACTGGGTTCATTTTTTAAAGAGCTTGAATGCGCCAAAACACTGCTCAATCTTATGTTTATTTTTTAACTAGCATGAACTATGTGCTAAAACTACTCGGATCTCGCTTTTCTATTTTTTAACGAGCATAAATTCCGCGGTAAAACTGCTCGAAATAATTTTGTTTGCCCCCAGCATATTTTGCAAACGAGGCACTTGCCCCCTAGTCTTTAGGGGGTCGTTTCATTTTTTAATGAGGTTGACACCTTAAAGAACTATCCTCTTGACTCTTTATTTCATTTTTTAACGAGGTTGACCTGAGATAGGAACTATCCTCGACTCTTTAGATCCATTAGAAATAGAAGGTTTCATATTCCACTGCGGCCATTTCCGCAAAAGTACCCATTAAAGTAGGGTCTTTTAGGAAAATTACTCTGATATTTTGGAGAGAATGATTGCTTCCGTGGATCATTGGAATGCTTCCCATAACGAAAGATGGCACAACTTTTGTCGAAGTTGTTGTCGAACTGCTTGGTTGATCTTTCTCCTCGCTGTTCGACAACTGCGGATTTTTGTTCCTTGTCGAAATCAAAGTATCATTCTGTTGCTTAGAGTTCGACAACATTAGCACCTGGCACGAGGAAGTATTTCCACTATCAACCAGATTTTGACTTGGATTGGGAAACGGATCAGTTAACACAGCTGGGGTTTGTGAATTCTTTAAGAATCTTTTAAGCTCAGCTTTGTATGGACAATCTCTTGTCCAATGATCCTCATCACATATCTGACACCCAAAAGGTGGTTTCCCTTTTCCAGGAGAAGTTTTTCGAGGAGATGACTGTCCTTGTTTCTTCTTCTTCCCTTTGTTTTGATTCTTCTTGCTTCCTGGTTGATTGGTTTCTTTGCCTTTATCTACTGATACTGCATTTACTTCCGAAGCAAGAATTTCTTCTTTTGCATTCTGATCGGAATTCTTACGGGCCTTCTTTGACGAAGCCTTTATCGATTTCTTGTTTGCCGTGCCAATCACACCGTCACCGGCATGAGAGTCACTATTTGATTTAGGCGGAGGAGGAATTGAAAATTCTGGTCTAGGGGCATCGGGTATTTTGTCGTAGAGTGTGCCGGACTGAGTATAAACTAAGTCCAAATACTGTGCACGAGCGATGACTTGCTCCTCTGTTACGACTCCCCCCTTTGCCACATCTTCCGTTATAGCAGGAAGTAATGACTTTATAAACCACTCAGCTAACAACTGATCGGGAATGTATGTTTTAACCATCCTACGACGACGACGCCACTCATGTATATGATCAGATATATGGGTGGCAGTTGTTTGCTTGAAGTTGGTTAATATTTCTGTTCCCGTTTCATACCTTATCGGTAATTGAAAATGGGTTAAGAAAGTCGTGGCTAGGGAACTAAAATTGTCGAAAGAGGCTCTTGGCAATTCAATATACCATTTAGCTGCTGGACCTGTCAATGTCCTGTGAAAAAGGTGAAGCCTTATCGAATCATCGTTAAGGGTGTTCGACGAACACCACAGATGAAAAGTCATCACGTGATTCGATGGGTCTTCACCTGGATTTCCATTGAATTTAGGAATGTCAGATGGAAGTTTATGAGGAATCGCTGGCCACCAAGGGGCATAAGCAATCGGATCATTGGTTAACCGATGTAAATCAGGTAACTCTAAAGTTGCCACGAATGGTAACTGTTGATTCAGGTTAGGCGAAGCGTAACCAAGGTACGATGGAATCACCTGAGCGGTGGGCCTTTGCATACCAGCATAATGTAATTGATGTTGGCATGACTGATACGGTTGGTGGACTTGACCACTATAAAGTGGTTGGTTTTGACCGTTTTGGATATACGGTTGTCCACCGTTCGCAAAGATCTGCTGCTCAGAACCTTGGTACACTTGCTGGAATTGCGGTTGTTGGTATTGCACAAGCCACGGTTGTGACGCCATGTTTTGTTGTGCTATGTTAACCGTTGGACCCAGGTGTGGGGTAATGGTACCCGTTTGTACTTGTGTCGCCCCACCAGTTGGCGATTGTGGTTGTGACCCATGATCAAGTGACTGTTGCATTACAACCTGAGAAATCTGAGATTGACATGCAACAGGTATCGCTTGAACTTGTGACACTGTTACAATAGCCGGTGTGGTTGGGATGTTTGTCACAGGTACACACTGTTGCATAGAATATACAACCCTTGGTTGTTGAGGTAGCATAGGTACCCAACTACTTGATGCAATTCCAGTATAACCTGAATACTGTTGAGAACTGCCATATGGATATCCTCTCGGAGGAGGTAATGAAAGGGCATACTGCCCCCCATATGGTAGCAATCCAGAACTCAGAGGGATTGTTAGTCCTTGAGGACTGGATGGCCCAAATTGACCTCCACGAGGATCAATTTGTCGAGTTTCAACATAAGACTTGCCGGGTATTACTCCGGATGAACAAACTGGAACAGACCATACTGTCGAAATAGTCCCTTGGTGGACTCCTTCTAGCTGTTGAGAGCTAGTTGGGACAGCTGGTATGCCGGCAAACATCGTTGGAGTGACGGCAGGGGCTTCTGCTGTCGCTGTGTCATTTGACACAGTCCTAGACGATGACGGTTGTTCAGACATTTTAAGTCTATCCAATAGATTGCCTAGCGATTCTACAGGAACTTCCACTTGTGGTGGATTAACTTCTGATGAAGGAAATAGAGTGACCCCGACTCCAAAATGAGTTGGAGTACTTGCTTGCAGATCCTCTGCGATTTCCTCTATCGCAATCAAACCCGGTGGAAGAGGAAGACCGTCAGGTCTGTAAAATATTTCTGGTGCCGAAGAAGTGGTTGTTTCGACAGCGACAGTTGTTTGAGGAACAAAACTCTCTGGACCGGTTACAGATGGAACTGGTTCAGTTAAACAAGTATTTGCCCCCAGACTAGGATCAGTATTACTGTCCTTCTGTGGCTGTTGAACTTCTTCTATGGAGGCAGGGTTTCCAGAAATGTTAGGAGTAATCGGAACCTCAGATGCAGTCAGAACACTTGTTCTAACTTTCAAAGGAGATTTTGAACCGGTTAAACGAGTTCGCTTTGCCCGTATTGTTTTCGATTCCGGAGACAAAGACGGTTGACTCGTAAGCCTCCGTGAACGACGGGGTTTCAATTGACTTTCTTCCACGATTGTGGATTACTCGATCAACTAAAATATTAAAAGGGGAAATTTGTGTTTCCGAATTGAATGAATTTTATTAGACGCTTTTAGACGCAACTTGCTTTTTCACTTTTTAAGAGTCGAGAAAAAGCTAAAGATGACTCTAGTCTCCTTCGATGTATTAACGAGCCCGAAGTGACAAATGCTCGGTTGGAGTTTTTCAGTTATAGAGTTTGAAAAAGGCCAAAAGAAACTGCTCTGGAGATCTAGGCAGAGGGTGTGCCAAACCTCTCGCAAAACCACAGAATACGTTTTACAGTACGGGTGGTCGATCTTCGTGAATGCTGTGTTCACTGCATTGCGATCAGTAGGGCGGCCGACACGGCTTCCTAAGGATAAAAGATATATGCCTATAGGGGTCTCCCAATATATACGCGACGGTACGTGGGAGCACAAGTCTGTAATAGTGCCACCGACTCTTAGGAGGAATCACCCACCTTCGTCGAGATCGACAGTCACTACGTTTAACGACGCCGGAACACGTCTCTAGCTTAGACCTCTATGTGTTTGCGTTATGTTTGAAAGCGTTGTTAGGTTCATTCAATATATTTTAAGTTGATCTTTTTAAAGTTTGCCTTTCAAGGTTCACCACGGGATGTATTGATACAAATTCCTAAATGCAGTCTAAGATGAGAAGCAAGCTTTTTCAATCTTTTCGACTTATGAAAATCTTAACTACTGAGGGAAAAGAGAGACAAAATATTTTCACACAGATCAAAGAGCACTCGCTAATGCACTTTTTCCCTAAATCAACATACAAACTTATATGCAAAATGCAAAAATGCAAGTATTTCTTTTCTCTTTCTTAATGTTTGTGCGACACAAAAAGAAAGCTGTCGTATAACTTTGAATTCAATTTCAAGTGAAAGCAAACAAGCTTGTCCAAAATCAAAAGACACCTTAAGATTTACTTGTTTCGACATTAGAAATATATAGATTCAAACCATATGACAAAAGCAAAAAACTCAATCAGCTATGAATAGCAAACAAACTAACTCTTAAGATCAAAACGACACTTTATCACAGGTCTAGATCTAAGAGGCCACAGCAAGACTAGTTCACTTTCGTTATGGGAAACTGTAAATGATACAAGAAATACACAAAGAACAAACACAGTTTCTTTATACAACCGAGGTGGAATAGTGGCAAGGAAAGTTGGTTTCAGATAGGCACATTGACTGGTAACAGGCAGCAAAAACAAGAGTGAAAACAGGGCAAGAAACAGCAGGAAACCCCAGTAGCACAAGGCAAGACTGGTCCAGCGCAGGTGGTACACAGGCAGTTTGACCTTCAGCGCAGGTAGCCCCTTCGGGAACTGCGCTGAAATGCAGACAGCCTTCACACAGCCTGCACTGAAGAACGAAACTTTCGTTTCTCTTGGTTTCCGGGTCACAGATTGCTCAAAAATTCACAGTTTTTGGCCAAATCAGAAGCTATCAGTCAAGGACACACTAAGGGATGACAAGGAGGATGAAAAGCTATCACTAAGAGCTTATTAGAGTCCTTGTGGATCAGCTCTTCAAATCATAAACTTGCCCAGAAACTGAGCTAGAGTAGCTGCCCTCTACTTTGCATTTGAAAGATCCAAATGCAGTTCGATTCGGTACTCCCTTTGTTTATGAAATGAATAGCAAAAACACAAACAACCAACAAGATACGATCCCCAGCGGAGTCGCCAATTTGTTGTTGGGAAAAGTATCCAATAGGGAATGACCCTATCCCACTCTAAGGGTGATAGTACCTCAGCAACAACTGAATGCAAAGCTATTCAAGATTACTTCTTTATGAGATGTAAGAGAGGGGAGAAAGAGATCCACTAACCGTTGTCTTCTGCTAATGTTTGACCCAATCTTCTCTCCTTGCTGCTTACTCCCAGCTCCTTGCTCTTTCATTGACCCAGCTACACAAAGATCCTGCAAAAGCACAAGAAAGGGAAACTACAAGAAGCATACATCCATAATTGATTCAAGGATTAGAATAAATCAAATATACAAGCATCAATACGCCACAAAGACACATGTATATAGAAGAACCTCAAATACTTTATTAATGGAAGAAGTAAAGTTCTGAGAGTGTTACAACCATAATAGGCCCAATCCAACAACACCTCCCAGCAAAAAGAAATCTCCTTTTCACCTCCTTCAAAGCAATCACCCAATAGTTCTATACTCAAACCAACAACACTTCCTTACATTCACAAGATTCCAGCCTCCCTAGACCTCATGAGAGAGCTCTATATATAGGAGATTTGGAGAAAGGATGAGTCAGCTTGAGTTTGGCATGAAGCTGACTAGTGTCCTCTCCCACTTCAGTTATACTTTAGTTCTTGAGTCCACTTGGAGTTTCTTGCTTCCACTTGGAGATCTAGATCCTCTTACTCATCACAAGGCGAATTCCATGATCCAAGTGTCATTTTGGAAGCTTCCTGGGCATTTGACACCTTGCAGAATGACTGTGCCACTTGGCCAATCTCGCCCAGCGCAGGTAGCCTTCATTAGAGTTGACATTCAGCACAGGTACAGAGTGGAGCAGTTGACATTCAGCGCAGATGCTCAGTGGAGCAGTTGACATGATCCAGAATTAGCTTGTTTTTGAGTGTTTTCAGGTGGAGAACTGATTTTCAGTGCTGTGGTTTGTTGACCTTGTTCCTCTAGGGGTAGGAGCAACATGTTTAGGGACTTTGAATCCCTTAGATTATTGACATTTCATGCTTCATGCTGTAAGGCACAAAAATGTCTATAACAAAGGGACTACACCAGAATGTTGGAGGAGTCATTCGAGGTCCTCACTAATCTATAGGAGGACCCTAACATCTAGTTCTTAGAGACAGAGGTGCATGAGCTCTAGTCATAGTACGACAGCGTCAAAGGGACTGTGCAGATGGTGGCCCTCACTCAGAGGCTTGCGCGATTGCAACATGCCAAAGCGCTAAAAGAGAAGGTGGATGTAGCACGACACTAAGAAGCATTCTTGAGGGTCATGTTCAACCTTGGATAAATGAGACCTTCATCATTACAGTAGTAATTGAAGGCAATCTCACGCAAATGTAGGACACAGAAACATATGTAGGGATGTAGTTCCAACACTGCGGTCTCAGAACAATGGGTATAGGAGATTCAGCAGGTAGCCGCTCACTGCACTGCAAACCTTACATCGGTTCGAGCAGAGTTGGAGGGACTTCATGTGAAGATCTTCGTAATGGAAAAGTGACTTTAGGTCGAGTCACAATGTTTTTGTTGGGGGCCTGTTGGGTGTGGAATCCCCCCCAAGGCATGTTTTGGGGCTTAAAGCCCAAGTTTTGGCTAAGTCCATTGTAAATACTCAAAGATTTCTGGGCATGGAGCATGAGGTCATAATAGAGTCACAGGGTTGTCTGCCCTTGCTTTTATAATGTAATGTCAGCTTGAAAGATCTACCCATGGTCCGCGGACCATGGGATTGTATAAATAAAGCGAGGCTCTAAGTGTAAAAAGGGAGAAGCAAGATGAGTCTAAGGGATTGATGAAGCGTTGAGTCAAGTGTAAATCATGTCTTTGGGTCGTAGAGTAAGAGAAGGCTCTGCAGCTGAGTGTGCAGAGGCCTAGTAGTCTGCAACTGAGTGTGTGGACCCCTACAGCTGAGTGCGCAGAGGCCTAGTAGTCTGCAGCTGAGTGCGTGGACCCCTGCAGCGGAGTGTATAGGGCAGGTCGAGTCTGTAATCATTGGAAGCATTAATAAAGATAAGTTTTATCATATTTCTGTGTATCTTTTCCTATTTTATGTATTATAGGGTATGAATTGGAAGTTTACTGTTCATTTGCTGTGTGAACTCATATGAATGTGCTATATAAATAAATATAACATAAGGCATCCATTTAGGTGAAGATAACTAACTGGTGTAATAAGATAAGTAAGATCTCGGGTGTGACTTAGGGGAATAGTGTAGAGCATGGCTCCAACAGCATGGAAGCCCCACAACCACTTGTTAAGGCTGCACGAAGGCAAATATATCAGGGTGCAAAGGCTAGGGAAGTGCGCGAAGTAACCGGCACGAAGCAACTAATAGTTGGACTGAATCAACCCCTCAAACATCTCAAGGGTGCAGAATCATGGTTCCATCAGGCCCCCATACTACTTCGGCTGAGACCTCAGTCTGCGCTCCATGGAGTGTTGCCAAAAAGGCCAGTAGTACAGGGATTTGTTTGCCTATTTAACTCTGAACCTGGCTCAGGCCCCAACAAGCCAACAACATCTGAATGAAAATTTGAAAGTGAATGCATGGTGACACTAAGTGAAATGAGAAGTCATTGATCATGCATGCAAACATTGAATGAATGATTCAGTAAATAGATGAACATGCATGTGGGTGAAGCGAGTTGCTGAATCAATGACCGTTATGCAAAACAGTTTCATGCATGGGACAACAGTGAGATAGCAATGAAAACTGAAACGGTGCTATTACAAGCTAGAACACATGTAAACGACAAAATGCATTCAAATAAATCAAGCAAACATTATTTAAACAAGCAAAAACACAAAAAGTGACCGAAATGATGAAACAGACAACTTGAAACAACTTACCCGTGAATAGCTGAGCTGGAATTGTCAAAGAGTCCTAGATGTGTTGTGGGATGTCAGAGATCCAAGATTGATGTGAATGAATGAGCTATGATGCTTCAAATAAATAAGTTTAGGGTCATGACGAGCATGCCACAAATCTAGGAAAAAATAACACTTGGAGGAAAGTTCCTAAATGAACTTTGCATGTAACCTCCAGTTGCTAAAAATAACTCCCTGAATCATGAGATTCTTTTTGCATGTTTCTTTTTTCTATTCCAGAAAAAGACAAGCCATGCATGCAAGTCAATTTTCCTTAGTCCCAGGTGGAACTAGTCAACCCAACTACTCATGCATGAGGCTACTTAACTACTGGAAGGAAATGCACATTTCTAGCTAGGAGCTGGGCTGGATGCCCAAGAGATTTATTGCACAATTCTTAGGATGAATAGGCCTGCTAGGGAATATTGCGCAATTTTCACTGTGAGGGTTGACTAGTAGAATTGCAAAATTCTGGAGCCCAACAAGTTGCCAGATAGGATTGCGTAATTTCTGGAGTGAAGGCTACCTGCCCTCCAGAATTGCGCAATTTCTTGGGGGAGCTACTCAGCCTATAGCTGGACCAAGTCTAGATGAACAACCTATGAGGGAATGCATCAAGCTTTGATCGAAAGGTTGTCTTTGTGCAAGAAAAACACTGAATCTTGTGTACTTGATGAAGCAAGACAAGGTGCTATGAAGGTTGGTAGGGAGGCTCCAAAACAAAGCTAAGGCAAAATTTTGGAGGGTGGTCATAGCCGCTACAACACTTGGTGACACACTTGTAGAACTCCAACTCCCTGAATGGACCTTGTTTGTGAAAATAAATTCTAACACCTCTGGAAGTATTGTCAGTTCTTAGCTCATCTTGGTTTCACACTAGCTTTATTGTAAGATGTAGAATCTTCCAAGCTCTTGGTCAATTGACACATATTCCAAGCCAAGGGAACATAGTTGTTTCAATTGGGGTTGAGGGGTATGTTGGTGCACAAGCAGTATAGTCGTCAGAGTCTTAGTTTCATCTTTGGTGTTGCTCCCCTGCCAGCAGGCCTGGACAGTACCCCGACGGAATCACATAGGAACACAAGCATGGCACTACTGCCAACAAGCCTAGTCCGTACCCCAGTGGAGTCACATAGGAACACAAGCATCGCACGACTGCCAACAAGCCTGGTCAATACCCTGGCAGAGTTACTTCCATCACCTCTATGCATTGGAAGCCTTTCTCTTCTTTCGCCTTATTCATTTTTCATTTTTGACATTTTTGACTTTTCAGTTTCTCATTTTTCATTTTTTTCATCTGTGCATAGAATTTATTCATTTCAGAGGTGGAAGAAGGATCTCGACTTATTGAGAGCAGAAGAGGTTGTTCTAGTAAATAAGTAGTTTATTATACCTTTGATGTGCCTGTTAAGGTTTTCCTTCTCACCCTACTCTACTTGACTGAGTTGACAAGGGTTTACCCAAAAAAAACCAACTAGAGTAAGTGACATTAGTTAGTGTGTAAGCGTTGTGTTTTCACCAAGGTTCACTTCGAACAATACATATTTTCCTTCGACGTATCATGGACTAAAAGTAAAAAGTTCATCATAGAGAGGCAAGATGATAGATAACAAAGTAGTAATAGCTGCACAAGGGCTCTTGTACTTTACCCAACTTTTTTCAAGAGTCATACATAGTTTCACAGGAAACTAACCTATGAACAAAACAAGAAAACTAACAAACAACAAAGCAAAGCAAGAGCAGAAGGAAAAGTAAAATAAAAGCTAGTAAGAAAACAAACAAACAAACAAACAAACAAACAAATGGACAAAGCAAGTAAGAAAACTAAATGAAAGAAAACACTACTCCTACTCCTAAACTACTGATGCAAGGGCCTAATCACATGAAGTGATATTTCCAATGCAACCACCGGTGCATTGGTTGACCCATGTTGGTGAAGGCTTGGTCAGCGAGCAACCCAGTTGCGTGAACCAACAAGCAAGAAAGATATAACAATGAAGACAACCACACCTCATGTTTCAAAGTGCCCATAGGACATAAGTGAGTACAAGTGTATGACAAGTAACCCATGGACTTATCATGGTGTTGTGCGACACTGCGTGCAAATTTTAAGCATAATCATGCTCTTGAATGTGACATGCAAGCAAACGAAAGAAACAGAGACAGGTTGCGTCATGCACATGTGCTTGCAATGTAATATTCCTCCAATGCATGAGCAATAGGATCATGTAGTATGAGTGGAGGAAGCATGATATGTGTGTGAGATTCATCTTCAAGGCATATAAATGAGTGATGAGGAGCCTCGAGTGATTGAACAGTTTCCTGATTGGAAGTGAGACTAACCCCAAGAGATTCAGGGCTTCACATAACCATCAGCTCAGGATGAAGTTCCTGAAACTCTTGTGCGTTTCAACTTCATCATCAGATAGGTCATCATAGACTAGTGGCTTTGAAAAATCAATTGTGATAGACACATGATAGTGATCGAATATGGGAGCAAATGGTTCATGACAGCCAGGATCGGAAAAATCAATGATTTCATCAGTATCCTCATGATTTTATGAATCAAATAGAGGGGTAGAAGGAAAGTAGACAAATTCATCCTCTGTGTTTCTAGAAAAGGCAGATGAAAGATCAAGTGGATTTTCAATGAATAACTTATCCTCTCCATTGTCGAATGATGCACTGACATCTAGAGTGTCCTGCAAGCGATCAACAATGTGTGCATCCATGGATCAAGATACACATGCGAAATCATGGATGGCAGGTTCACCAAAGATGTCAGGAAAGAATGGAGGAGGCTCAGATTGAAGTGAGTCATCCTTCACCGAGTGTTGATGCTCAAGCTCCCACTCATACTCTTCATCAATGAAAATGCATGTTGGTTGTGCAACACCAAGTCTGTCAATGACTTGTTCCTCATTCACAACAAGTGTAGAGTCCGGAATTGAAGAACACAGGGCAGTATCATCCGGAGGAACATCCGAGTGTGAGGATGAAGGTTATGGAACATAATACATATGAGAACGCGATGGAGTCAGAACCAACTCTGCGTAAAAATTAAGCAAAGTGATGCTGGGAGCATGTGACAGCTGAACTGGTGTGTGAGCATGATCCTCAATAGCACTCTACAGTGGTGGAGTTGTTTGATGAGGGGGTGGTAGACAGTCAGTCATGACAGGGACTGCATCCATTTGAAATTGGACAACTCCATCACTGAAGAATGTTGAGCGACGCTTGATTTCAAACTTCTTCTTGGGATGAGCATATTTCTTAACACAATAATTGAATTGGTCCCAAATATAGAAAAATTTAATCTGGGTCCTCGGAATTTGAAACCACAAATCAAGCAAGGGCTGCCAAAAATCCATAATCGATTCATGTGGAGCCCTCCATTTTTGTAGCAGTTTTTGGTCAAGATGGTCTGGATCAAAATGATAGAAAGTGTCTTCAATGAGATCATAGAAGTGCTCAAGTGAGTGCATGTTGTTAGTTGGTAGGTTTCAATTCCATCGAAGTGGAGATTCGGGAAGTGTGTATGCAAGCAACAAGTTGGCCTGTTTGTCAGAACACCCATCTTCCTCATGAAGCATGGAAAGAAAGTCATGTAAGAACTCAGGCCAGGCCACTTGAACTTCACCATCATATATGTAAGTGGAAAATAGATCAAGGAACTCCCTCGTGATGGTGACATCTTCATGATTCGAAAAACAATGTGGAAAGAGAATAGTGCAAGAATCCATGATATATATGCAAAGGTTCAAAACAGGATTAGAAGACACAGCTTGTTATTTGGCCGTCCTTCTAGCACCATAAATGTTGACGGTGCTGGACCCGCCAACAAGTCAGCGGATCTCCCTGGTAAGAAGTCCCAATTAGACCTCAGTCTATTTGGTGTAGGAGTCCTAGCTGTGGGTCATACGATAATGCCTTGACCGCAATTTCGCAGAGAGGCAAGTAAGATAACTCTATTGGTAGAAAGGGTGTGATAGCTGTAGCAATCCAAGGAAGGTGCATGAGTGGTTCTAACACATAGGGGTTGGGATGAGTGTGCCCCTTGGAAACCTATGATAGCACATAGTTAAGAAGGGAACACATGACAAAAGATACATCACAACATGGAAGGAAAGTTAGCAAGCAATCCAAAGTGATGGTTAAACCAACAACACACTTCAGAAAGATTCATACATACATAAACAGATAGTTGTACATGCATGCATAAGAAAACTAATACATATGTCATTTAGAGTAAACCAAATAGCATATAATACAATACAACATATGCATGAAACGTGTTGGCTCTTGTTATATTAAGAAGTGTAAGTTCCGGTCATACAATACATCCATGTCCAACCACTAGTTACAATAGAGGGAAGATACAGCCACAACCACTTGCTCATCCAAAGAGATGTAGTAGCTTTGCACAGTGGAGAAGCCAAGGCTTGTTACAATATTATCCAAGCTCTCTCCAAGATAGTATTATCAAGAGATTGGCTGACAAAAAGCCTATACAATGAGTTATGAGGGACTATTTGTAAAAAAATGTGGGGTGGGCCTTGACGTTCCCTTTTGTGAAAGTTCAACTACCCTCATGAATCTTCATCTACTCTATGACTGTTACATCCAACTATGACAACTTGACTTACACTTGACAAGACATTACATTACAATGCACATGTACCCATGTGAGAGAAATGACTTGAGCAAGCCATGCTAGACATCGCTATGACTTACACAACCATGGAAGTCTAACTCCTCAACATCGTCACGTTGATCAGCATTAACATATTGATGCCAAGATCGATATTCCTTGATGGTATTCATATGCTCCATGGTGACCTATTTCTGGAACCTGACTCTTACATCCATAACATCTAGGTACACTACTCAGGCTCCTCTGCCCAACTTATCTATGAGCATGCACATAATTTTCTTCAATGCGGCCAGACCAGCAACATACTTGTGCATGATGTGTGCACTGATGGGAAAGACTGAGCTGGAAGTAATGCACGTCAACTCGTCGAAGTACGAGTCAAGCTCTAGTTGGACCTATGTCGTTGTCTTCACCTAGGCGAGTGTCCCAATAGATGGGATCACATGTGCACAGACCAAAACATCCATACTCTTGAACACACATGCATGGGAAGCATGTATACTAGTGATGAGCTATGGGAGCTCTTTATAGTTCCAGATCTGACTCCATATACGTGCGTTCAGCTCGATTTCACTAGCCTTGATCATCTTAGCAAGGTGAAGTGGGGCTCCCTTATATCTCATAATCGATGTTTGCATGTAATCAATAGCAGCATGTAAGTTCGTCAAGATACTTGCTCTTCTAGCACATCGTTGTTGCCATCCATTAAGATGGATGATTGCCTTATTCACGGTGCCAAACTTGGAGTACAACACTCTCATAACTATGTCAAGAGATAATACTTCATCTAGTATTTCCTTCTTTAGTTCAGCTCAGGCAGATGCTCTCACCAACTCTCCTCCTTGCTTGGCCATCTGAAGTTCCTTGGCCATTGGCTCATTTTCAGCTATCAGAAAGTGAACAATTGAGATAGTGGCTTCGGCATACACTCTAGTTGCATCAACCAAGGTTGTTGGATGTTTGCACACATCAGACACACTCAATCATTCCTCAACTTACGCAGGATACGTATGATCATCCAGAGTTGACACTGTACGAGACTACACAACTCTATGTTGAGACTCATTGAATGAGATGTTGTGCATCTCTTCTTCTAGTTGATCTCTGAGTATCTCAGTGCCTCCTCATTCACTTAAGACTTGCTCATCATCTAGATGCGGTGAAGTAGGTAAGTCAACCTCTTGGTGATGAGGCATAAGGTCGATGTCCTATTTCGATTCCCATTGCTCCATATCCATATCGAACTGTTCAAGAATTTTCTCTGTCTCATGAGAGAAGTCCTACTCCTGCAATGGTTGACCATGTTTGCCTGATACTAGCTGTTCTGATGAATCCACTACCTGTATGGGCATTTTTTCATCTGTTTTCACATGTCGCGCCACCTTCTGTAACTGTTCCTGATGTTCTTACCTCTCTTGTTTGCGCAACTCATGTTCCTTCCGGAGTTGCTCCTTCAAATCATGTAACTCCTTCTCTGCTTCTTCCATTCTTCTCTTATCCCTCTTCCTTTGCGCAATTCACTTGTCGCATTGTTGCCTCTTCGCCTCTATAGCCATAGATAATTTCTCCATAAGTGGATCTGCTCAGAACTTGCAGTTTCACTCCTCCTCCATAAGATTGATAATCTTCCTCTTGTCCTTGTCATGCAATGGTATGCATGCCTCTGCTGCTACTGCTGGTGTTCTCCAGGATGCTGCTTCATGTTGCTTAACTAACCACTCCATAGCGAAGCTGACCTATTCATTGGGTTTGGAGAAACCATAGAAATATCTCCTTGGATCCTCCTCAGCCCAATGAAATGCCTCGCAGATCCAGATGAACTATACTCTCGTGCAGTGATCCTTCACAATATAATGTTGGTCAAATGGATTGTGGCTTCAGAGATCAAATGGATACTTCTTCATTAGTTCTGATTCGACATCTACTTGCTTGATACCCCAGATCTCGTATAACCCAATCAGTAACAGAAGAGTGGGCCAAGGTGCCTTCTTCTTTTGGTGGAGTCTAGCTATCAATCGTGCAGATATGTGATATGCTACTTCCTACATGATGAGTATGTCTAAGGAAAACTTCAGTAGAACATGCGTAGGCTTCTCTGCACTGAACCTTCATATGAAGGTATCGGATGGTGAGGCATACTAATCAACAATGTCTATCAGTGCCTCCATTGCTTCCTTCGACATGTAGGGTGGATCCTATTTGAATATCATCTTGTAGACTGGGGTTACAAAATGATCGGAAAGTCGTGTGATTACTCCTCTGAAGCTGCATTCAGACAACAACTTACAATATGTGTTCATAGCAGTTTCTACTGGTGACCATGCCCATTCCAAGCCCAGGAACTCCTGTCGGGCACAGATTGCATCTATGATGTAGGCGGACATGTAGATCTCTACTTCCATACCTCCAAGTGATTGTCAAGCCTTCGTTACTTGTTCCTTGAGCTGATGAGGCAACATGTCGGACCAGTTACATGGTTTACCCTCTCTAGCCAGTTGGTCCAGCGCAATCACCCAACTCTATACAAAGGTTTCTGTGCTTTCTTGGCCACATAGTCGACATGAAAATATGACCAAGTATTGATTTTCCTTCCATACTATCTTCTTCTTATAGATTTGGTTGGGTGTCATCCTGAATCTAGCCAACTCCTTTACCCAGTTCTTCAGAATGTCTCTGGATTTGGCACTACTGCTGGGTAAGGTAAAAGGAGTCTCCATGATAGTCATGGTTTTCAAAATATGATACATATCATCATAATCATGTGCCCAGAAGGTGGAAATTTTCATCCCATTGACACTGCTCAGAGTCATCATCTCGCAATCAGTGTGTGAGATGATACAGTGTATCATGTTCGCGCATGGGAATGTGGGGTATCTGCATGCAATCCGGTATGAGCTAGACTTGTGGATGTTTACATACACCTGATGGTCTTCAAGGTATTCCACGAAAGTGCATATAAATTCTCCATTGACCTCTTTCCATTTCAGCTTGATGTCCTTGTCTAGAAACAACTTTGTATCTTCATAGATCGATAGACATGTGGACACCTGCTCAACTACTACTCGAGTTGCACTTCTTTCAGTGTCCTTTGATCCTACTCTCTTGGAGGCTAATGATCCTATACTGCTAAGAGGTGGATGAACACTTGAAATATCTGGAGACAAAGAAACATGTTTGGCAAGAAATCTATCAATGAAAACCAAAGCAAACTCGGGGAATGACATAACACATACATGGGAGTTGATAGGAAAAAAATGCACCATTTCTTCTGGTAGGTTGAGTGACTGACTACCAAAATTGTGCAAAAGGAAGTTTTGGTTGTCTGGTAGGCAAGACTGGCTACTGGATTTGTGCAATGCACAATCCAGACTGGCTGCTAACTGTTGGGATTGCACAATGCACAATTCCAACTGGCAATGTTTGCAAGCTCAGGGACTGCATTGTGCAATTTTCTAGGTGAGCAATCACTATCCCTCAGAAATGCAAAAAATAGTCCTCAAGGATAGTGCCTCGGCAGAAATGCACATTTCTGGGGAGGAAGACAGAGCCTTCCTTCCCTAGATTGTGCAATGTTGTTTAGGTGAGGAAGAGTCTAGGCCAGGGCTTGCTAGACTCGCTGACAGGAAGCTAAAAGAAAATTTGAAAGTGAATTCATGGCGACACTAAGTGAAAGCATAAGTGATTGATCGTTCATGAAAACATTGAATGAAAGTTTCAGTAAATATATCAACATGCATGTGGGTGAAGCAAGTCGCCAAAATGACGACTGTTCATGCAAAATAGTTTCATGCATGCAACAACAGTGAGATAGCAAGGAAAACTGAAACAAC
This sequence comes from Pinus tabuliformis, assembly GCA_031772625.1. Taxonomy (NCBI): domain Eukaryota; kingdom Viridiplantae; phylum Streptophyta; class Pinopsida; order Pinales; family Pinaceae; genus Pinus; species Pinus tabuliformis. The sequence goes on along the minus strand of CM062804.1, from coordinate 194,560,910 downwards.
GACTATTCATGAAAAATAGTTTCATGCATGCAACAACAGTGAGATAGCAAGCGTTTAAAGAAATCAAGAAAACAACACTCACACAAGCGAAAACAGAAAATGTGAAATAAATGCTGAAAAAGACAAGTTGAGACCACATACCTGTGAATAGATGAGATGGATGTGTTGAAGAGTCCTAGATGTGTTGTGGGATGTTAGAGCTCCAAGATTGATGTGAAATAATGAGATTTGATGCGTCAAATAAATAATTTTGGGCTCATGACTTGCATGCCACAAATTGAGGAATAAGTGACACTTGGAGGAAAGTTTCTACATGAACTTTGCATGTAAACTCCAGCTGCTAAAAATAGCTCCCTGAATCATGGGATGCTTTTTTCATGTTGCATTTTTCTATTCTAGGAAAAATCAAGCCATGCATGCAAGTCAATTTTCCTTCATCCTGAGTGGAATCGATCAACCCAACTACTCATGCACGAGGCTACTTAACTGCTAGAAGGAAATGCACATTTCTGGCTAGGAATTGGGATGGATGCCCAGAAGATTTGTGCAATTCCTAGGCAGAGTAGCTGACTGCTGCGCAGGAATGCATAATACCTGGGCTGAGCAGGCCTGCTGGGGAAAATTGCGCAATTTTCACTGTGAGGGTTGATTGGCAGAATTGTGCAATTCTGGAGCCCAATAGGCCGCGAGATAGGATTTCATAATTTCTGGAGGGAAGGCTAGTTACCTCTAGAATTGTGCAATTTCTTGGAGGAGTTGCTCAACCTGTAGCTGGACCAAGCCTGGATGAGCATCCTATCAGGGGAATGCATTAAGCTTTGATCAACAGACTATCTTTGAGCAAGACAAGGTGCTGGGAAAGGTTGGTACAGAGGCTCCAAAACAAATCTAAGGAAAAATTTTGGAGGGCGATTGTAGCTGCTACAACACTTGGTGTCACAGTAGTAGAACTCCATCTCTCTGAATGGATGTTGTTCATGAAAATAAAGCCTAACACCTTCGGAAGTATTGTCAATTCTCAACTTGTCTTGGTTTCACACTAGCTTGATTGTAATATGTAGCATCTGCCAATCTCTTGGTCGATTGACACACATTCCAAGCCAAGGCAACACAGTCGTTTTGACTGTGGTTGAGGGGTATATTGGTGCACAAGAAATATAGTTGTCAGAGTCTTAGTTTCATCTCTCGTGTTACTCCGCTGCCAGCGGGCCTGGACAGTACCCCGACATAGTCACATAAGAACACAAGCATGGCTCCGCTACCAATGAACCTGGTCAATACCTCGGCGGAGTTACTTGAATCACCTCTCTGTGCAAGAATACTTTCTCTTCTTTCGCCTTATTCATTTTTCATTTTTGACATTTTTGACTTTTCATTTTTTCATTTTTCATTTTGTTCAACTTTGCATGGCACTCATTCATTTCAGAGGTGGAAGATGGATCTCGACTTATTGAGAGCATAAGAGGTTGTTCCAGTAGAGAAGTAGTTTATTATACCTCTGATGTGCCTGCTAAGGTTTTCCCTCTCACCTTACTCTTCTTGACTGAGCTGATAAGGGTTAACCTAAAAACAACCAACTAGAGTAGGTGACACTAGTTAGCGTGCAAGCATTGTGTTTGACCAAGGTTCACTTCGAACAATATGTATTTTCCTTCAAAGTATCATGGATTAAAAGTAACAAGTTCTTCATACAGAGGAAAGATGATAGATAACAAAGTAGTAATAGTTGTACAAGGACTCTTATACTTTACCCACCTTGTTTCAAGAGTCATACATGGTTTCACACAAAACTAACCTATGAAAAAAACAAGGAAACTAGCAAAAAACAAAGAAAGAAAGAGTAGAAGCAAAAGTGAAAGCAAAGCTAGTAAGCAAGCAAGCAAGCAAACAAATAGACAAACAAACAAACAGACAGACAAATAAAGTAAGAAAACAAGAATGAAATCAAACTAACTGAAAGAAAACACTACTCCTACTCCTAAACTAACGGTGCATGGGCCTGATCATGTGAAGTGATACTTCCAATGCAGCCACCGGCACATTGGTTGACACATGTTGGTGAAGGCTTGGTCTGCGAGCAACCAAGTTGTGCGAACTAGCAAGCAAGAAAGATATAACAATGAATACAACCACACTTCGTGTTTCAAAGTGCCCACAAGACATAAGTGAGTACAAGTGTATGATGAGCAGTCTGTGGACTTATCATGGTGCTGTGTGACACTACGTGCAGCTTTGAAGCATAAGCACACTCTTGGATGTGACATGTAAGCAAATGAAAGAAACAAAGAGAACTTACTTCATTCACATGTTCATGCAATGTAAGATTCCTCCAATGCATGAGTGATAGGATCGTGCAGTTCGAGTAGAGGAAGCATGATCTGTATGTGATATTTATGTTCAATTCATACAAACGAGTGATGAGGACCCTCGAGTGATTAAACATTTTCCTGATCGGAAGTGAGACTAACCCCAAGGGAGCGAGGGCCTAACATAGCCATCAACTCGGGCTGAAGCGCCTCGACAGTCGTAGGTGTTTCAACTTCATCGTCAGATAGAACATCATAGACCGGTGGCTTCAAAGAATCAACTACGATAGAAACATGATCATGATCAAATATGGGAGTAAATGGATCATGACAACCACGATCAGAAAAATCAATGACTTCATCGACGTCCTCATGATCTTATGAATCAAATAGAGGGGTGGATAGAAAGTGGATAAATTCATCCTCTATGTTTCCAAAAAAAGCAGATGAAAGATGAAGTTGATTTTTAATGAATAACTTAACGTCTTTGTTGTCAAATGATGGACTGACATTCGGTGTGTCCTGTGAGTGATCAACAATGGGTGCATGTGGATAGAGATACACATGCAAAATCATGGATGGCAGGTTCACCAAAGATGTCAAGAAAGAATGAAGGAGGATCAGATGGAAGGGAGTTATCCTTCGCCGAGTGTTGATGCTCAAGCTCCCACTCATACTCTTCATGAATGACAACACATGTTTGTTGTGAAACACCAACTCTGTCAATGGCTTTTTCCTTGTTCACAACAAGTGTAGAGTCTGGAATGGAAGAACACAAGATAATATCATCTGGAGGAATAGCTGAGTGTGAAGATGGAGGTTGCACAACAGAATACATATGACAACTTAATGGATTCACAACCAAATCTGCGCGAAAATTAAGCGAAGTGATGTCGGGAGGATGTGAAATCTAAACCAGTGTGTTAGCATGATCCTTAACATCACTCTGTAGTGGTGTAGTTGCTTCATGAGCGGGTGGTGAACAATCACTCATGACAGGGACCACATCCATCAGAGGTTGCGCAACTCCATCACTAAAGAATGTTAGGCGAGGCTTGAATTGAAATTTCTTCTTTAGATGAGTAGATTTCTTAACACAATACTAGAATCAGTCCCAAAGCTAGAAAAATTTCATCTCACTCCTCCGAGCTTGAAACTGCAAGTCACGGAATCGCTGCCAAAAATCCATAGTCGATTCATGTGGAGCCTTCTGTTGTTGTAATAGTTTTTGGTCAAGATGGTCTAGATCAAAATTATAGAAACTGTCTTCAATTAGATCACTGAAGTGCTCAAGTGAGTGCATGCTGTCAGCCAGTAGGCTACACAGCCATCAAAGTGGAGATTCATGAAGTGTGTATGCAAGCAACAAGATGGCCTGTTTGTCAAAACACCCATCTTCCTCATGAAGCATGGAAAGAAAGTCGTGTAAGAACTCAGGCTAGGCCATTTCACCTTCACCATCATATGTGTAAGTGGACAAGAGATCAAAGAACTCCTCGTGATGGTGACATCTTCATGATTCAAAAAACAATGTGGAGAGAGAATAGTGCAACAATCCATGATAGATATGCAAAGGTTCAAAATAGGATTAGAGGACACAACTTGTTATCTGGCCCTCCTTTTAGCACCATAAATGTTGACAGTGCTGGACCTACCAACATGTCAAGGGATCTTTCTGGTAAGAAGTCCCAATTAGACCTCAGTCTATTTGGTGTAGGAGTCCTAGCTGTGGGTCATACGGTAATGCCTTGACCGCGATTTCGCACAGAGGTATGTAAGATAACTCTATTGGTAGAAAGGGTGTGATAGATGCAACGATCCGAGGAAGGTGCATGAGAGGTTCTAACACATAGCGGCTGGGATGAGTGTACCCCTTGGAAGCCTGTGATAGCATGTAGTTAAGAAGGGAATACACAAGAAAAGATACATCACAACATGGAAGGAAAGTTAGCAAGCAATCCAAAGTGATGGTTAAACCAACAACACATTTCAGAAAGATTCATACATACATAAACAGATAGCTATACATGCATGCATAAGCAAACCAATACATTCATCACTTAGAGTAAACTAGATAGCATATAATACAATACAACATATGCATGAAACGTGTTGGCTCTTGTTATATTAAGAAGTGTAAGTTCCAGTCATACAATACATCCATATCCAACCACTAGTTACAATAGTGGGTAGTTATAGCCATAATCACTTGCTCATCCAAAGAGATGTAGTAGCTTTGCACAATGGAGAAGCCAAGGCTCGTTACAATATTATCCAAGCTCTCTCCAAGATAGTATTATCGGAAGCTTGGCTGACCAAAACCCTATACAATGAGTTATGAGGGACTATTTATAGAAAAGTTTGGGGTGGGCCTTGACGTTCCCCTTTGTGAAAGTTCAACTACCCTCATGAATCTTCATCTACTCTATGAATGTTACATCCAACTATGACAACTTGACTTACACTTGACAAGACATTACATTACAATGCACATGTACCCATGTGAGAGAAATGGCTTGAGCAAGCCATGCTAGACATCGCTATGACTTACACAACCATGGAAGTCTAACTCCTCAACATTGTCACGTTGATCAGTAGTAACATACTGATGCCAAGATTGGTAGTCCTTGATGGTATTCATGTGCTCCACGGTGACATCTTTCTGGAACCTGACTCTTGCATCCACAACATCCGGGTACACTGCTCAAGCTCCTCTGTCCAACTTATCTATGAGCATATGCATCATTTTCTTCAATGCGGCCGGACCAACAACATACTTGTGCATGATGTGTGCACTGATGGGAAAGGCTGGGCTGGTAGCAGTGTGCATCAACTCGTCGAAGTATGAGTCATGCTCTAGTCAGACCTATGCCTTTGTCTTCACCTAGGAGAGTGTCCCAATAGATGGGATCACATGTGCGCAGACCACAAAATCCATACTCTTCAACACACATGCATGGGAAACATGTATACTAGTGATGAGCTATGGGAGCTCTTCATAGTTATGGATCTGACTCCAGATACGTGCCTTCAGTTAGACAACACTGGCCTTCATCATCTTAGGCAGGTGCAGCGGGGATCCCTTGTATCTCATCATCCATGTTTGCATGTAATCAACAACAGCATGTAAGTTGGTCAAGATACGTGCTCTTCTATCAAATCACAGCTGCCATTTGTTGAGATGGACGACTTCCTTATGCACGGTGCCAAACTTGGAGTACAATAATTGCATAGCTGTGTCAAGGGACAATACTTCATATGGTATTGGCTTCTTTAGTTTTGCTCAAGTGGACGCTGTCACCAACTCTCCTCCTTGCTTGGTCGTCTGAAGTTCCTTGGGCATTCGCTCATTTTCAGCTATTAGAAAGCAAACACTTGAGCTAGTGGCTTCAACATACACTTTAGTTGCATCGGCCAAGGCTATTGGATGTTTGCACACATCAAATAGGATCACCCATTCCTCAACTTACACATGAGACATATGATCATCCAAATTCAAAACTCTACCAGACTACACAACTCTATGTTGAGACTCGTCAAATGAGATGTTGTGCATCTCTTCTTCTAGATGATCTTCGAGGATCTCAGTGCCTCCTCGGTTGCTTTACACTTGCTCATCATCTAGATGAGGTGAAGTAGGTAATTCAACCTCTTGGTGATGAGGCATAAGGTCAATGCCTTATTCCGTTTCCTGTTGCTCCATATCTGTATCCAACTGTTGAAGAACTTGCTCTATCTTATGAGACAAGTCCTACTCCTGCGATGGTTCATCCTGTCTACTTGATGCCAGTTGTTCTGATGAATCCACTACTTGTACGGGCACTTTTTCATCTATTTTCACATGTTTCACTCCCTACTGTACCTTTTTCTATTGCGCTTCCCTCTCCTTTTTTCACAACTCTTGTTCCTTTTGGAGTTGCTCCTTCAACTCATGTAACTCCTTCTCTGCTTCTTCCATTCTTCTCTTATCCATCTGCCTTTGCATGATTTTCTTGTCACATTGTTGCCTCTTCACCTCTATATCCATAGCTTCTTTATCCACAAGTGGATCTGATTGGAACTTGAAGCCTTTCTCCTAATCCATGTGATCGACAATCTTCTTCTTGCCCTTGTCGCACACTCATATGCTTGCCTCTTCTACTACTGGTTCTGCTGTTCTCCAGGATATTACTTCATGTTGCTTCACTAACCACTCCACAGTGAAGCCGACCTATTCATTGTGTCTGGAGAAATTTTAGCAATATCTCCATGGGTCCTCCTTGGTCCAATGAAATGCCCTGTGGGTCCAGTTGAACTGTACTCTCATGCAGTGATCCTTCACAATACAATGTGGGTCATACGGATTGTAGCTTCAGAGATTGAATGGATACTCTTCATTAGCTCTTCTTTGACATCTGCTTTCTTGATACTCTGGATCTCATATAACCCAATCCGCAATGGAAGAGCGGGCCAAGGTGTCTTCTTCTTTTGGTGCAGTCTAGATGTCAATCCTTTCGAGATGTGATATGCTACTTCTTGCATGACGAGTATGTCCAATGTAAACTTTGGTAGAACATGCAAAGGCTTCTCCATGGTGAACATTCGTATAAAGGTTTTAGAGGGTGAGGCATACCACTTAGCAATGTCTATCAGTGCCTCCATTGGTTCCTTCAACATGCAGGGTGGATCCTGTTCAAATATCATATTGTAGACTTGGGTAACAAAATTATCGGACAATTGTGTGATTACTCCTCTAAAGATGCATTAAAACAAAAAATTACAATATGTGTTCACAGCAGTCTCCATCGGTGACCATGGCCACTCCAAGCCCAGGAACTCCTTTTGGTCACAGATTGCATCTAACATGTAGGTAGACATGTATATCTCTGCTTGCATACCTCCGCGTGACTGTTGAGCCTTCGTTATTTGTTCTTTCAGCTAATTAACCAACATGTCAAACCAGTTGCATGGTTTACCCTCTCTAGCCAGTTGGTCCAACGTGATCACCCAACTATGTGGGAAGGTTTCTGTGCTTTCTTGGCCACATAGTCGACATGAAAATATGACCAAGTATTCAGATGACTTTCGCAGTATCTTCATCTTATAGATCTAGTTGGGTGTCATCTTGAATCTAGTCGACTCCTTTACCCAGTTCTTCAGAATGTCTCTGGAGTTGGCACTGCTGATGGGTAAGATGAAAGGAGTCTCCATGATAGTCACATTTGACATCTGATATATCTCATCATAATCCTGTGCCTAGAAGGTGGCAAGCTTCATCTCGCTAATACTGCTCAGAGTCATCCCCTCAGGATCAGTATGTGAGACGATCTAGTTTATCATGTCTGTGCAAGGCAACACGGGGTATCTGCATGGAATCTGGTACAAGCCGGACTTATGGATGTTTACATACACCTAACAATCTTCGAGGTCTTCCATGAAAGTGCCTGTAAATTCTTCATTGACCTCTTTCCATTTCAGCTTGATTTCCACATCTAGAAACAACTTAGTATCTTCATAGATTGGTAGACATGCTGACACCTGCTCAACTGCTGCTCCAGTTGCACTTCCGTCAGTGTCCTTTGATCCTTCTCTCTTGGAGTCCATTGATCATCTACTGCTAAGAGGTGGATGAACACTTGAAAGATCTAGAGACAAAGCAACATGTATGGCAAGAAATCTCTTAGCGAAAACCAAACAAATTCGGGGAATAAAATAACACATACCTGGGAGTTGATAGGCAAAGATTGCACAATTTCTTCTCGGAGGCAGGGTCAATGGCTTCCAAAACTATGAAAAAGCCAGTATGGGTTGTCTGGGAGGAAAGATTGGCTATTGAATTTTCACAATGCTCAATCCAGATTGGCTACTAACTACTAGGATTGCACAATGCACAATTCCAGTTGGCAATGACTGCAGGCTCAGGGACTGCGTTGCACAATTTTATAGGACATCAGTCATTGTCTGTCAAAAATGTGCAAAATAGTATTGGAGGATAGTGCCTCGGTAGAAATGTGCATTTCTGGGGAGGAAGATAGAGCCTTCCTTCCCCAGATTGTGTAATGTTTTCTGGGTGAGGCAGAGTCCAGGCCAAGGTTGGCCAGACTTGCCAACGGGCAACTAAAAGAAAATTTGAAAGTGAATGCATGGTGACACTAAGTGAAAGCAGAAGTGAATGATCATGCATGCAAACATTGAATTAAAGATTCAGTAAACAGATCAACATGCATGTGGGTGAAGCGAGTCACCGAATCGGTGACTGTTCCTGCAAAACAGTTTCATGCATGCGACAGCAGTGAGATAGTGACGAAAAGGGAAACAGTGCTATTACAAGCTAGTAGGCATGTAAATGACAACGAGTGTTCAAAGAAATCAAGGAAACAACACTCACACATGTGAAAACACAAAAAGCGATAAATATGTGGAAAAAGACAAATTGAGACTACTTACCTGTGAATAGCTGAGTCGGATGTGTCGAAGAGTCCTAGATGTGCTATGGGATTTTAGAGATCCAAGATCGATGTAAAAGAATGAGCTCTGATGTGTTGAATAAATAAGTTTGGGCTCACGATGCGCATGCCAAAATTCTAGGAAAAAGCAACACTTAGAAGGAAGTTTCTAAATGAACTTTGCTTGTTACCTTTAGCTGCTAAAAATAGCTCCCTAAATCATTGGATGATTTTTGTATGTTCCCTTTTGTTATTCGAGGAAAAAGCAAGCCATGCATGCAAGTCAAGTTTCCTTCGTCCCCGGTGGAACCGGTCAACCCAACTGCTCATGCATGAGGCCGCTGAGCTACAGGAAGGAAATGCACATTTTTGGCTGGGAGCTGGGCTGGCTGCCTAAGAGATTTACGCAATTCCTAGGTAGAGAAGCTAATTGCTGCCCAGGATTGTGCAATTCCTAGGCTGAGTAGGTCTGCTAGGGAAAATTGCGCAATTTTCACTGTGAGGGTTGACTGGAAGAATTGTGAAATTCTGGACCCCAACAGGCTGCCAGACAGGATTGCGCAATTTCTGAAGGGAAGGCTAGTTTCCTTCAAGAATTGTTCAATTTCTTCAGGGAGTTGTGTAGCCTACAACTGGACCAAGGCGAGATGAACAACTTGTGAGGGGAATGCATCAATCTTTAACCGACAGGGTGTCATCGTGGAAGAAAAACACTGAAGCTTGTGTACTTGACGAAGCAAGACAAGGTGCTCTGAAAGGTTGTTAGGGAGGCTCCAAAATGAAGCTAAGGCAAAATTTTGGAGGGTGGTTGTAGCTGCTACAACGAGTTACCAAATGATTCTCATAAGACCTTTTATGAATGAGGCCTCTATTTCCTTAATTTTCCATTATTTTCCTTCATTTTCCTCCTCACATTCAACCTTTGACCACCACCTCCATTTTCTCCTAATTTCCATTATTTTCATAAATAAATGTGCCAAAAATGCCATTTTTCCTCTCCAAAGCCTTATTCATTGCCTTTGCCAACTTTCTTAGTTGTAAACAACCAAATGAACACCCCCTAAGATGTATTTCCCAACATTCAACTTGGAATAAATGTCCCATCAACTATGGTTATTATTTTTTAACTTTTATTACATGGAATTTTCACTTACAGATAGCACCCTAGATCAGTTTGAAGAAATAAATTTCTAGATATAAGATCTTTGAAAGCCATTGGCTTATTTTTTCCTTCTAAGGGAGTAACCGTATATTTCATGTATCACTCTAAGTTCACCTGGATCTGATTTTTCTTGCCCTTGTATGAAAGCCACAAGTGTGACTAGTCCATAGCAAAATACCCCTATAACTTGCTAGACCATTATCTTATCAACAATACACTGTATGCTTCTAGAATGTACACAATTACTGTATTTCTACATTTGTGAATTCATTTCTTATATAATAAGTGGATAAACACATTTATGAGTTCACCAATCACATGGAAATGAGTCTTATCCAGCTAAATGATTTATTTATCTAATTGATCCAATTTTGTATTGATTTTATTTTCTACCAATAAAGGCATTGCATTTACAGATGCACCATAATCAACTAAGCAATTGTGCAAATTATAATTAAAAATTTTGAACGTTAACAAAAATGGAGGGAAGAGTTTGTTTGCATCTAACATTAAAGCATTAAGTACATATTTGAGGGAAGTAAAGGATGTTCCAGATCCCTCTTGTGAAGAAGCATTTTTACTGATGGGCCTTGGTATTGCAACAAGAATGCTGCAACTCCCAAGGCTACCAAATTTAATTATCAACTTGGGGTTCATACAAACTTAAGACGTATCAACACTATATGTGCAACATACAATGTGTCCTTCCTTTTCTGTCATGATGTAATGGAATGCATGTATTGAAGTCAAATCCTAAACTAATTGCATAAAATGAAATGCTCGAAATGGAACCTTAACCTCTTGCAAGAAAGAAGTACAAGGAAAGAGAATGAAATCAAATGCCAAAACACACCATTTTCTAACTAACTCCTAAGAGGCTTTGCTTCAAAAGAATGCTAAGTTAACATTTATGCAATCCTACTATCCTAAGCATGTAGATTCAAACCATCAAACCTTCTACTATTGTGCATGTAAATGAATAAAATAAATTTCTTTTTCTTTTTCTTTTTTTCCTTTTTTCGTGTGAGAGTGTGAAAGCTAATCTACTTTGGTGATGTGGCAGGTGGCTTGGAGATGATGGTGAATGTTCAGAAGGTTTGGGAGATAAGCAGGGACCCTTTGCTAGGTTCCTAGAGGCTTCTTCCTCAATTCAGCCTGAAAACATGATTTCCTACAGAATGCTACAGTGATTTCCTACAGGATCCCCTGATTTCCTACAAGATGTATAGATTTACTATAATTCATCGAATGACCAAGAAAATCAAATCCAAATTGGATGGGTAAAATTTTCGCATTAACTAGGATGTCCTGGGTCCCCATTCCAAGTGGAATCACTCAAAAGTACCTATGTTAACCAATGCAAAAAAAAAAAAACATTACTAGTCGAAAATCTAGAAATTCGAGAACTAGTGAGCTAGTAAATCTAAAAAGTGTCTAACCAAATCAAGTTGAAATTCAATGGGGTGATTTTCTTTATGAACTACAATGTTTTTATGATCTAATGCAATTTTAATCAATTTGATTGAATCTTGCTAGCATGCTCTAAAAAATAGCAGAAATTTACTGTTCTTTGCTAAAATGGAGGTCCAACAATCTAGATTTGGGAATAAGAAGGCTAATCCAAGCAGCTCAACGATTTCTATGAACTTCCAAATATTTTCCAAGGATTAAATAATGCTTGTGATCCTACAAAAGAACTTATATCAACCATTAACTCAATCCTACAACAAGAAATTATTAATCCTAAATGCAGAAATAGAAAGACATAAAAACTAGAGATGCATTTGAATAAGCAATGAAAAGAAGGAAAGAAAATGATACAAAAGGGATCTCAGGCTCCTGGGATGGCCAGGCCAAAGGAAAATGAGAGGCCTATGGAGGAGAAAAATATTTAGAAGCTGAACATGACACCAATTTTCATTATTTTCATCAATGGACTTACATCCCTGCAAGAAAATACAATGGAGTTGCAAAAATACAAGCTCTCTACATCATAACACTAATGAAAATCTCCCCCTAGAGGAAAATTCAACTTGGTACTTATAAAAAATGATTAGGAATCATTCCCCCTGAATGGAGGAAGCTTTCCCCACCAAAATCCCTTGATTAGTGGATCTAGTCCCCAATACTAGGAGTTTTCATTAAATGGCAGGGAACACATTCCTAGATTTTCTCAATCATTCCCTAGAGGAAAATTCCACTTGGTACTTATAAAAAATGATCAAGAATCATTCCCCATGGATGGAGGAAGCTTTTCCCACCAAAATCCCTTGATCAGTGGATCTACTCCCTTGATTGGTGGATCTGCTCCCTTGATTAGTGGAACACATTCCTAGATTTTCTCAAACATTGGAGTTCCACAATTTGTGCCATAATTTCATAATATCTTGTTGACTTATTATACATTATTGATCCTCCAGTAGTAGGGAACAAGTCCCTAAATTATCTCCTCCTCCAACTCTTCATAATCTCTGCCCAATATTCTCATAATATTCCACAAAAAATAAATAATATTAAGCACAAATATTGAATTATTCATAAACCTTCCTAATGAATATATTGAAGTTAAAAATAAATTATCTAATGCAAAAAGAGAGGTTTAATGTGCATAAAGATGGTCATAGGCCTTAATTTATGTTTTAAATTAGAGGCATGGGCCTTAGTTTATGTCTAATTTAGAGGCCCATCATACCCCCTGTTGAAAGTGTTGCTCATCCCCTGAGCAACTTAGTGACCTCATTGTGCCTCATCCATGACCATGGTCGCCTCTCTCTTGTGCATTAAGAATGTTGGTTGTAAGCTCTAGAAGGACAAGCCCAAAAACATATTTTTTCAAAGAAAAATCATTGTTTCTTGAGACCATTAGCTTGCCTTCTTCCCCTTATTCAAGATTGGTTCTTGAATATTTTTGAATTTGGCAAGGTCTTCCACACCCTTATCAACCTTCTGCTACCTTTCTCTTCCATTTGAACACTTCTAACGCCTTCAAAATACATTTAGATGAGAACTAGTACATCATGTAGGAATTCCTATCAAAACTACGGGAAACCTACAGGAAACCCTGTTAAAACTACAAGAAACTAGTTTTGATCTTAAATGATAAACTGAGGTTAGGGCATGTCCTCAACTTGACTCCCATGCATTTCTCCTATTTTTAGGCCCTCGAAAAAAGCTAGAAATATATTGGAGACCTCTTGGAACACCTCTTTTCATCACTATAGTTTGATTTATATTTTGATGGTGAATGCCTTATTTCTTTTTGTTGCCTTCTTCTTCTCCCTTGTGGCCTAGATGATTGCCTAATGGCCTTGGAGTTCTCTGTTTTGATTAGGTCTCTCTTAGGCACTATCATTTTGGGTTTTAGCACACTTTTTTTCCTTTCTTCCTTCTTGTAGCAGCATTCTACCTTCCTGTAGTAGTCATTCCTTCTTCCTTCAAAGTCTTCTAACTGTATGGGAGTGATGAGAAATGATGAAGAGGGATTGGATGATGATGCTAGGGCTCAAAGGGAGTAGTGTAGGTTTGTGAAAATGGAGAGGATGCTCTTCTTGTTTTTTCTCAAGAATGAAATGGGATCGATGAATGATGAATAGATAGTGAATGTGAAGTGGATGGAGGGCTTGGAGTGTTGTGGTGACTTGGCCTTTACAAATTTTTTTTCTTTTAACTGCTATCCGCATTCTTTGAAATCATCACCCTTCATAATTTGACTTTTCAACATTTCATTAGTGAAGGACCGAACTGTAATCAACTAGTTGAAGGAGGCTAAGACTACTAACCCATCCTTAGCTTATAAAACCTCATCTCTCATGCATTGACAACAAATTTCTAACTATAATATGCTCAAGAGAAGAGGTCAAGAATATTGCATAACTGTAGCTACCTGATGGTTATTGGAGAGAATGCATGTTGCTACTGAGTTGATGTTGATGTGCAGGTCTTGGATGGTGATGCTGATGATCTTGATGCTGCTGCTAAGCTCTGGAGGAGCTTCTTTGACCTCTGAATCTCCTTTAAAAATTCTCACTACCAATCATGTAGGTGTTGTTCTGTATCCTATAGGTTTATAGGACAACGAATTTTTGTCCATATCTCCCAAATGGTAGACTTGATTGAGCTGAAAATTTTTGAGCATCTTGTCATCATCATTATGCACCTCCCCATAGAAAAAATTTGGTCAATGGATGCATAGATCTCGAGAAAAACTAAAAATGGCTGAAGGTGATGGATGCTGATTTCTTGGAAACCATGCACTATAATTTTCTGAAATTGCTTGGGCTTGTTACCATAATCCATATCCATCTCTCCATGAAACCATTTTTTAAATGGATGCACGGATATTGAGAAAATGAAAAAATGGTTGTAGGTGATGGAGTCCAATTTCTTAGAAACTGTGCACTAGAATTTGCTGAAATTGCTTGAGCATGTTACGATCATCCATATGCATCTCTCCTTGAAACATCTTGGCAAATGGAGACATCGTTTTCAAGTTATGGCAAAAACAAATTTATACTCTATGTATTTTTGTATCCTATAGGAAAAACAAAGCATCTTGTAGTTTTTTAGGACAATAAGGAAAATGAGTGGTAGAAGATTGGAAATGATGAGTGGATGGTGGAAATAGATGAGGGTGATAGATTGGCATGGCCTTGGCCTTGTTGGAGGATTTGAGTGAAGTAGGAGAAAGTCAAAATTTGACTTCTTGTGACTAGGCTTGACCAATTTTCCTTTTGGTACCAGCTTTTTCTTGTTGCTTGTAGATGTTGGAGAGTAGATGCATTCATGGAGCAAGGATTTTTATTTGTTCTTTCTTCTCTTTTTTTCCTAGGCCTACTAGCCACCTCAATGAGGTTTTCAACTAGTAGGTCTCCCTAGGTGCCTCAAATGAGGTTTTCACCAAGGATCTTTTCTTTTTTCCTCTTTTTTTTCTATCTTTTTTTTCAACCCATTGACTGCCTCATTGAGGTTTTCGATCAATGAGCCAATCTCAGGTGCCTCAAAGGTTTTCACCTGAGATTTTTTTTTTCTCTTATTTTTCATTTTTTTTTTCTTACCCTACCCTACTTGTAAAACAAAATCACTTTCAAGTATAAGAATACTTCCAATGGAGCCATGTGCACTTAAAGATGAAATGAAAAATGATGTGGAGGCTTGAAATATATGCTTTGACATGTACCTAAATTTCAGAGACGAAATGATTTGACTTTTAAAGGATCAAACATAGTTGAGGAAGAGAGTGATGTTGTAACTTAGTGACTGTTTGAAACCATAGTTCAATATAGTTGTGATGTCCTTGGTCCTTTTGCTGATTTGGATCATTCTTCATGTCTTGTTCTACCATGAACTTCAGATCTTCCTCTTTTTGTTGATTGTTCTCTTAACTACATGGAGGATTTGATGGTAACCATGAGGGAGTTCTCTCGATCTCTAATTTTGATGTCTGCTCTTCATCAATCGCAGCCCATGGTTTTGTCGTCTTCTTATTTGAATCTTCTTCTTTTGGATGTGGTCCTTTAATGATATCAAGATAATCTCTTTTTGCAATACTCTTCCTGAGTTATGGTGAAGACCATTGAGCTCAAGAGGAGTTGTTTGTAAGTGTTGTACCTCAGCATTGTAACTGGGCTGAGCTACTTCAATGTGTGGGTTTGGAAATGGTGGTACACATAGTTGAGTGGGGGTGCATATTTGAGATAGATGTGGTGGAGGTGAATGGTAAGGATAACATGGAGTTTGGTATGGAGGATATTGAGGAAAATACTGATGATAATATTGAGGATATTGTGGAGGGCTCCCATAAGTTCCTTGCCAACCTTGTTGCTAAGATTGGTTTTTGGGTTGGGATGGCCAATGTTGCCAAGGAAAGGGTGTGTTCCAATTACTTTGAGGTGGATATGCATAACCTTGGAATTGTGAGTTTGGCTCTTGCATCATATCTGGCTAAATACGCTTCGATGTTTCTCTTGGAGCTACATAACATTGATGCATTGGCAATTGACTTGCTCCATTGTCCTCTTGGTGAACTTTATTCAACCTTGGTAATGATGGCCAATGTTTAACATCATGTGATTCTGCAACACAAATATCAAAATTTTCTTTTCCTTCATCTTGCATTCTTAACATATCTACTTGTTTTGTTAGATTGCTAAGAATTTCTATTTTAAAATCATCAAACAAATTTCCAAGTTTAGCTTCTTGGATCTTAAATGGTGTAGCTTTTCCCTCTTAACATTATACATGAACCTCTCTATTAGATCCCCAAGGCTCTAATCTTCTCTTTGATTCATTCTAAAGATTTCTTCCTTAAGATCATGATCTTTATATTTCTATAGAAATAACTTTTGCATATCATTCCATGATATTATTGAATTAGTCCCTAAACTCATGAACCATTTAAGAGCTCTATCCTTCAATGTTGCCGAAAACAATCTCAGTTTTTGAGTTTTTAATAAGTAACCATAAGGTCGAAAAACAATTTCAAATTCAAAGAGAAAGGTTTATGGATCCTATGACCTTAGACCATGAAATTTTGGAAGAAACGATGGAGGGATGTTCTTCATGTGCACACTACCATCAGTATCTTGAAAGAGAAATCTGAGAGGATCTTCCTCATTGTCATCCTCTCCATCCATTTCTTCTACATTCTTTGCCATCTTCTTCTTCTACTTGTGAAAGTGAATGGTGATATGGCTCTGACTGGACCATGTGATCAAATGGGGGAGTGGGGGGGGGGATGGTGTTGGAAAAATTTGTTTTTATTTTTATGATTGAATGAAAACTATAATGCAATGCAATTTTCTACTATTGAAATTAAATATGCCTAATGAAAATATTTTTTATTTTTGCAAAAATTATAAATAAATGAATCATCTAGGGAAGAAAACAATGCATACTTTGACACCTCCCTGGCAACGGCGCGAAAAAGTGATGGGCCTCGGTATTACAACAAGAATGCTGCAACTCCCAAGGCTGCCGACTTTAATTATCAGCCTGGGGTTTGTACAAACTTAAGAGGTATCGGCACTATATCTACAGCATGTAATGTGTCCTTCCTTTGCTGTCATGATGTAATGGAGTGCATGTACTGAAGTCAAATGCTAAACTAATTGCATAAAATGAAATGCTCGAAATGGAACCTTAACCTATTGCAAGAAAGAAAGTACAAGGAAGGAGAATGAAATCAAATGCTAAAACACACCATTTTCTACCTAACTCCTAAGAGGCTTTGCTTCAAAAGAATGTTAAGTTAACATGTATGCAATCCTACTGTCCTAAGTATACAGATTCAAACCATCAAACCTTCTACTATTGTGCATGTAAATGAATAAAATGAATTTGTTTTTGTTTTTTCTTTTTTCTTTTTTCATGTGAGAGTGTGAAAGCTAATCTCTTTTGGTTATGTGGCAAGTGGCTTGGAGATGATGGTGAATGGTTAGAAGGTTTGGGAGACAAGTAGGGACCCGTTTCTAGCTTCCTAGAGGCTTTTTCCTCAATTCGACCTCAAAACAGGCTTTCCTACACGATGCTACAGTGATTTCCTACAGGATCCCCTGATTTCATACAGGATGTACAAATTTACTATAATTCATGGAATGAACAAGAAAATAAAATCCAAATTGGATGATACAAATTTTTGTATTAACTAGGATGTATTAAGTCCCCATTCCAAGTGGAATCACTCAAAAATACCTATGTTAACTCATGCAAAAAAAATAAAAAACATTACTAGTCGAAAATCTAGAAATTCGAGAACTAGTAAGCTAGTAAATCTAAAAAATGCCTAACCAAATAAATTTCAAATTCAATGGGGTGATTTTTTTTATGAACTAGAATGTTTTTGTGATATAATGCAAGTGGAGTTAGGTTTATTGAATCTCGCGAGCATGCTCTAAAAAATAGCAGAAATTTATTGTTCTTTGCCAAAAAGGAGGTCCAACAATCTAGATTTGGGAATAAGAAGGCTAATCCAAGCATCTCAATGATTTCTATGAACTTCCAAAGATTTTGCAAGGATGAAATAATTCTTTTGATCATGAAAAATAACTTATATCACCATTTAACTCAATCCTACAACAAGAAATTATTAATCCTAAGTGCAGAAATAGAAAGACATAAAAACTAGAGATGCACATGAATAAGCAATGAAAAGAAAGAAAGAAAATGATACAAAAGGGCTCTGAGGCTCCTAGGATGGCCAAGCCCAAGGAAAATTAGAGACCTATGGAGGATAACAAGATTTAGAAGCTGAACATGACACCAATCTTCATTATTTTCATCAATGGAATTACATCCCTGCAAGAAAATACAACGGAGCTGCAAAAATACAAGCTCTCTTCATCATAACACTAATGAAAATATCCCCCTAGAGGAAAATCCAAATTTTTACTTATACAAAATGATTAGGAATCATTCCCCATAAATGGAGGAAGCTTTCCCCACCAAAATCCCTTGATTAGTGGATCTAGTCCCCAATACTAGGAATTTGCATTAAATGGCAGGGAACACATTCCTAGATTTTCTCAATCATTCCCTAGAGGAAAATAAGACCTGGTACTTATACAAAATTATTAAGAATCATTCCCCATGGATGGAGGAAGCTTTCCCCACCGAAATCCCTTGATTAGTGGATCTGCTCCCTTGATTGGTGGATCTGCTCCCTTGATTAGTGGAAAACATTCCTAGATTTTCTCAATCACTGGAGTTCCACAATTTGTGCCATAATTCCATAATATATTTTTGAATTATTATTTATTATTGATCCTCCAGTAGTAGGGAAGAAGTCCCTAAATTAGATCCTCCTCCAACTCTTCATAATCTCTGCCCAATATTCTCATAATATTCCACAAAAAATAAATAATATTAGGCAGAAATATTCAATTATTCATAAACCTTCCTAATGAATATATTAAATTTAAAAATAAATTATCTAATGCAAAAAGAGAGGTTTAATGTGCTGAAGGATGGTCATGGGCCTTAATTTACGTTTTAAATTAGAGGCATGGGCCTTAATTTATGTCTAATTTAGAGGCCCATCAGTTACCTAGAGCAAAATGTTTGAGTGTTCGGACAAGCAGTTCCCATTGGCTTGTGATATTTTTCAGTTTGGAGAGTGAAATATTCGTGGGAGATTTCTTCATGTCATCAACTATGTTATAATCTAGTGCAGGAGAAATTACCAAACTGTCTGGCGAAGTTTCTTTATCTTCTACTTCCTAAACGGTGGTCTTACTTTTGATGTTCACGAAAGTATTCTTCATTGTAACTGCATTTCCAAACTTCCTCTAAGTGTTCTGGGATGAGTTGACAGGTGGTGGGATCTTCCTTAGCAAATTATCTTTCAATTTATGCTTCATCAGCTCTTGTGCGGGGTCAGAACCTTGCATCTCAGGTTTTATCGAGTGTTTTTATGTTGAGTTGGGGCCTCACTCAATGGTTGTTCTTCGACACTCTTCTTTTCAGTTGTGAAAAGACAACCGAGTTTGTTTACTGCATCTCCAACATTCACAATTTATTTGACTATAGTATTCTATTCATTCTCTTTTGCTGGCTCAATATGCTCATATGAAAGCATTGTACCAATATTGTGCACAACAAGACTGGTCATGTTGTGGTTCCATTGCAGAGATGTCTTTTATGAATGATACTCTTGATAAAATGGACAATTCTAATCCATGCCCATGCTCTCAACATTCAACAAAACATTCAAGATTTGCACAAACTTGGCCGGATGGTTATTGCTACTCTCAGAGTTGGAAGCCCTTCTCAGAAAGCTAAACTTTGGAGGCTTGTTTCTCATAGTGGTCTCACTGAACCTTTTTTTTTACTCTGCCAATCCATTGGAAAGATGCTTGATAGTGCAGGTCAATCTCTGAATATCAGCTGCTTCTTTCTCCTTGGCATTGCTTATGGAGGCCTTATACCTTTTACCCATGTATTGGGATTCCTTCATTGGTTCTTCATCTACAATGACCCCAATCACACACAAGTCCTTTTCAACTATGATTTCCTCTTCAAAATTTTGAGTCAAAGTTGGCTTCACAGTTCTTTTAACGAACTGTGCAATGCTTGTTAGTAAGATAAATGCAAAATAATCAATGGTGATGGAGTCATGAGTTTTTGTGTCTTCCAAAAATGTATTCAAGATACAGTTAAACCTTTGATTGAAATCTTTCACTTTCTCTTTCTGCACCACCTTAAGACTTCCCAACTCTCTTAAAAGCATGGTCAGGTTTTTATTATAAAAAGATTTCTCTAGAAACAATATCTTAAAACCCCTCCAACTCTGGATCAAGTTTGAGGGAAGGTTGTGAGATCATACATTTTCTCTACCATCTAAGGTACACAAAAAATGTCTACATGTAATGTCATTGTAACATACCTCAAGGATTTATAGATGTAGATAAAAGTTGTCCAGGTGGTCCTCTACCTTCACTGCTTTGTTAGGGTCATACTTTGTTAAAAACTTCTATGGGTGCCTAGACATCTTGTGTAACACACCCGGTAGTGCAAGTAAGCCCTCAGTCATAGAGTCTAGATATTAGTTCACCATGTATTCATCATTATTGTCCACTTCTTTGTCAGAATTTGATGGGTCTTCTTCTTCTTCTTTACTTCCTAACCCATAGAAAGTATCATCTAAGAGTACCACATTATCACCACCACCACCGTTGAACGATGAAGGTTCATATGGTTTTTCTATGTTCTCTTTAGATTCTGCTAACTCTTCAAGGGTGGTGAGAAATAAATCTTAACCTGTTGAAACCACTATCCTGGTGGGGGTGGTTGGGTTGTTCTTTGGAAAATATCAAAGATTATGTACTCTAGGTATCAATCCAATAGCTCTCACAAACTTATGGGTGAGAGCGAAAATGGCCTGGATCTGGTCGTAATATATTTCACAAGTTTGTATAGTCTCAGGGTTAAAAGAATTACCAACTTCAGGAATATATGCAGGGGAGGTGCTAGGAATATCACTACCTTGAATGGAGGAAGTAGGATTTGGGTGGGTGAGGTTATCTGGAATAAAAATATGACTTCCCTCCTTCTAGAGCAAGGAATGTTGATGGTGTTAGTCCCTCCAAAATTCAAAGGGTATCCCCGATATGTTGTTCCAATTAGACCTCACACTATTTGGGATAGAAGGCCTATCCGGAATATGGCTTGTTTTTCAGCTTCTTAAATATTTTTCTTGTCTCTAACTATTAGCAAGAGAGAGGAATGGAAATTTTCCTTCGAAAAGAAAGTGAGTGTGTCTGATGAGTGTTTAATTGTAAGTTTGTCAAGGTTCTTCTACTATAGAGGGAGAAAAGAAAGTGATCCTCTAAGAGAGAGGTAGTAGTACCATCCTAGTAGAGACACATGTACCCAAGAAGGATCTTTCTAATATCCACCGGAATAGTCCACAAGGATGTGACAACAATAGTAACCATTACAATGCATTCTCAATCTGATAAGTACTAAAATAACTGAAATAGTTCAACTACTTTATCACAGATGAAAACAAACATGAATTACAAACATATATGCATGAATAACATGTTGGCCATGCCGCTTCTTATATTAGGTAAAAGTCCCAAGACAGACGTATACGATGAATACCACTAGCTCCAATAGTGGAGCATTGGAGCCACTCCTTGCTCCCCAAAAGAACTAGCTTATCTCTCTAATGCTTTGTAGGACGAGCCAAGGTGAAAAGTTCCTTGCTCATACAATGAGGTTGTATATATAACCAATGAGGTGATGCTTCACCTTCCTTGTGACTCTTTGACTACCCTCATGACTGTTTGACTTCCTATGACTTTCATACTTTACATGACTCTTCTTAGTCTGAATGTGTCCTTCCGACTTCCACTATAGAATACATGTTGAATAATTTATTACATAATCCACAATCATTATGTGGCATATAACCACCAATGACATTACGTGAAACTACTAACATGGACTGCTTGATGACATGGCAATGGAAAACCACTTCTACTACTACTTTTTACATGTATTATTGAGGATGCTCTTCTATCCACCTCCTTATGGCTAGAGGTAAGGAGTCTTTATTGATATCAAGTCTTGAGTTGTGGTCACGAACTAGTGTCCCTTTCACCTTCTCTTTATTGATTAGTTTATAGAATCACCTACAAAGACATCCTTTAGCATGTTTCCCTTCTTCACTTCCATCATCATCCTGTCATGGTATGGTAAGATACCTACATCTACAATTCACTCATGATGAGACAACATTAGTATGATAAACCCTAGTCTATGATGGTACATATTGATCCACTAACTGAAGTGGAATTGTATTGTAACTTGGTATAGAGGTTCATTGACCGTCTAATTGCGCATCTTAGGAGCTCAGGGGTGAAGCTTGAGCCTTGAGATTGTGCAACACGTAGTCCAAGATGCACTTAGGAAGGAAACTACACAGTCTAGGAGTTCAGTGTGAGATGATGAGGGGATGGGCATTGGTTCATCCCATTGCATAGTTCTAGGAGTCTAGGTAACTATGCAATTCTGCATCTCAAGAGCTCAAGGTTTGAGCTTGAGCTTAAAGACTGCGAAATGCACAATTAAGGACATGCTGCAGGATAGCATTACAGAGTTTTATGGGGCGCGGTCTAGGATTGAGCATGGGAGTTGCAAAGTGCATAGACCTAGAAGGTAGGAACTACACTCCACACAATGTCAAGGGACAAGTCTATAGCTTGAGGGTTGGAACTACACAATGTGTAGTTGGGGAAGGTTGGATGAGGCTATGTTGTTGAGAAATTTCTGAAAATTGTCTAAGTGTGGGATCAATAAACTGACCTGATTAGTGACATGAATTAACTATCACCACACACTTAAAACACTTTATGGAAAAATAACATAGGTCATCGTGACACATGAATGACACATTTCCCTTAGTGAGACAACTTTGTGATGACTTATGACGAGTGCAGCACCAAATATACTCTTTGTGATGACCATGAAAACACTTGTGCGACAACGCTTAAAACTTTTGGAATGAGTGCAAAAAATGTTTACATTGTTAGACAGACTCATTCACACAAACATAACCCATTGAAACCACCAAAACAAGCTTCTAAATATTATGCGACAACTAACATGTGAATATACGATATTTTTCCTTTCTTGCAAAAAGGACCAAAACACTTAAATAAACACATGAAATGGACTTCAATGTTTGTGATGAAAAGTTGAAAGACCAAGGTAGCCTCCGAAATTCAGTGCAAGCCAAAATTTTGGAGGGTGTTGTAGCAGTGACAACAAGACTCCTATGATACTCATCTAATATTAGTTTTTTAATATACTGTTGGTTAGGAACATAATTTTAATTTCTATAAATCAGTAAATCATCATTATTATTATCATATCCTAGCTTCTTTTCAGTATTTTTTTCTTGTTTAATATATTATGGGTATTTTAAGGATGCAATTTTTATATGATCTAAAAATGTGATTTCAATTGCATAAATGAAATTTCATAAAAAGAAATCAGTCTTCTACTTAACACATCTGCCACTCTATTTTACTTCCGTTTTAAATGTGTTATATCAAAATCAAACTCACTCAAAAAGGTTGTCTAGCACGCTTGTCGGAAATAAAGTGTAGGATGTTTAATGAAATTGGTGAAGCTACTATGATCACTCATTAGGAAAAATTTCTTTCCTTATAGGTAATGTCACCATATCTTTAAATAATTAACCACAATTTTTAATTATAATTCATATGTTAAGTACCTTTTCTCATGATCCTTCAATTTTCAGGACTCATAGGCTACCACCCAACCCCCTTGCATTGATACCCTACCTACTCCTTCTTGGCATGCATTTGTACAAATTACACATTCTTTCTCAGGGTCTATAATTCTTGGGACAAGGGTTGTACTTAATAAGTGCTTCAACTGATCAAAAATATTTTGGCATTCCAGTGTCCATTTAAATTCTCTCCCCTTATTTTGTAAGGAGGTCATGGGCTAGGCTATACTTTTGAGAATACAACTATAAAGTAGTGGTAGTAGCCTGCTAGGCCCATAAAGGACCTAATATGTGCAATGTTGTCAAGAATGGGCCAGTGCATAATTGTCGTTATCTTTTCTAGATCTTTAATGTTATCCATTCTTGGGTGATCACATGCCCCAAGTAGTGAGTTTGATATTTAAATAACTCACATTTTCTATAATTAGAATATAATTGATGTTCTCTTAGAGTTTGCAGGAAAATTTGTAGATGTCTTTTATGCTCTTTTATATTTTTGGAATAAATCAGGATACCATCAACAAAAAATGATATGAATATGTTAAGATAGGGGTGAAATATATTGTTCATTAGGCTAATAAATGTGGTCAAGGAATTAATAAGCATAAAAGGTAGGACCACAAACTCATCATGTCTATAGCGAGTCCAAAAAGTAGTTTCACAAATGTCCTCCTCCCTAATTTGTATTTGGTGGTATCTTGAATGTAAAATTTTTTTAGAGAATACAATAGTGCCCTTAACCTGATCAAAAAAATCATCGATTCAGGGTAATGGGTAGTTTTTTTTAATGGTTAATTTATTTAGTTATCGATAGTCAACGGATAAGCTTAAAGTACCATATTTCTTTTTAACAAAAAATATAGCAGCTCCCCATGATGACACACTAGGACAAATGTGCTTCTTTTCCAACAACAGTTGTAATTACATTTTCAACTTTGTTAATTCTAGTATACTCATATGATAGCAGGCCTTAGATACTGAGGTAGCCCCGAGACTCAGTTCAATTATGAAATGAATATCTTGTTTAGGGGATAGCCCAAGGATATTTCCAGGAAATACATGTACAAAATATTGAACAATGGGCAAATTTTCCAATGTTATTGTCTTTTCTTTTGAGTTATAGTATTGCACTTGAATTACAGTTATTTGATGGCCCTTCCTAATTCTTTTCCTCAATTTTTATGTTGTAATCTATCTTCACCTTACACGTTTCACTATTTCTTGAATCTCATGCCTAAAAATTCCTTCATTAATATAGCTAGTGGTCTTGTTCTTTACAGTTTACAATAAACCAAAGTTTTTGTAGCCAATCCATCCCAATCAAAATGTCATAAGAACAAAATGGTAAAATGTTTAGATTTGCCTCTATTGATTGTCCTGCTAGTTCTAGTGGACATTTTTCAACATTTTCTGTTACCTCCTTTTGGGTCCAATGGCCAACTGAACCAACCATGGAAAGTTAAAATTTATTAACTTGTAATTGGCACAATTCCACTATATTGGAGCTAATATAGCTTAAGCTTATCCTAGGCTCTATTAAAATTGACAAAAAATGGTTGCATATTTTACCTTAAAACTTGATCAATGTGGATTAGTGCTCAACTTGTTGGTCCATGAGGATAACATTGGTTCTGGGTAGACTTCTCACCAACTCTTCTACAATTGATGTCTCTTGAAAATTTAATGTGTGTTCTATATTTTCACGGTAAGGCAACTCTCTAAGGTAATGTGGTTGTGAACAACCCCAACACTATATTGGGGCTTTTGGGCCTTGTTGAAATCCATTTTATTTGATAACTCTAATTGTTTATATTGAATATGATATTGAGTTTCTTTTCAATTCTATTTTAAACTTTCCCTTGCTTCCCTTTGCTAAAATTCTTCGACACAACACCCTTTACACCCTTATTATTTGGAGGATATTTTTTTCCCCTTATTACATGACAAATATTTATTATTTTTCCCCCTATATTTCTCCTACTGATAACATATGTCCCTTATGGATAACTGCATCCATAGTCTTGGGGTTATCCAATTCCAAATATTCTTTGATGGTAATTGATATAATACTAATAAAATGTTGTACTTTGGTCTTGTCCTCCAATACATAATGAGCATACCTCAAAACTGAAGTAAATTTTACAATATTCATCCATACACAATTGTCCCAATCTGAGGTCATGAAATTCCTTGCCATATTCTTCATAATATTTCTTAGTGTAATATATATCCTTGAAATGTTTCTAGAAGTTATCCCACACTATTCCTTGCTCATCAATTCCATTAACTTCCTTGATTTATTCCTAACATGAAGTCACCTTCCCTTGGAGTTGATAAATTGCAAGGTGAGAATTCAGATTGTTGTTATATTCATAAACCTAAAAATACCTATTAATTCTTACCAACCAGCCTTCTTCTCCTTCCTCAGACTCACCATCAGATATTGGAGGTTTGATTTTCTTAAATTCCCCTTGAAGCTCCATTTGTTGTCTTTTAACAAGTTTTTGCATTTCTACTGAGAAATATCTTCTCACTCTTCTTCCTTAATTTATCTACAACCCTCAGATTCATGTGTAAGAATTTTATAGGGAACATGATGATCCCTCTACATATATGACTCTTCTTTATATCCATTAACAGGAGTTGGGGCTAGATTCCTTTGATTCTTCTTCTCAGTTAAACTTTTAAGTATCCTCTCTTCATATCTCAACAATTGTTCATTATCAACCCTCTAGATCTCCATTTATACTCTTAATTGTTTCGTTGTGTCAAATAACATTGAAGATGCGGACTGGTGTTCTTAACCAATCTACATCCATGTTCCTGGATTAGGTCCAAGAAAGGGTTCAAAACTTAGTCTTTTAGGAAATGGTGTCATAATACCAGCTCCTCTTTCTTTCATTATGTAAAACATAAAACAAAATTTTGTTGCTTTTAGGCTTGCTTCCAAATAGGCCATAATGTTGTAACCATGGCTCTAACACCACCTGTAATGTGCTTTAGTAATTACACATGTAAAGGTTTCAAAATGCATTTTTTTCTTAATACGATGCATTAAATTCCACATGCTAGAGTTAAAATTACCATACTAAAATATCACCAAACAATTATTGAACTTCATAGCCTTGGTTAGTATCATTTTATCAAATAAATGTGCTTTGTAGTTTTCTATATCACCACATGAATTATTGATGATATTTATAACTTGTTGACGGTGCTAGACCCGCCAGCATTCACGGGATCTCCCCGATATGAAGTCCCAACTAGACTTCGCACCGTTTGGTGTAGGAGTCTCATCTGATATGATGTCTCGTTTTCAATTATCTTAAAGGTTTTCCTTAGATCTTGCTTGTCAGCACATGAGAGTGGTCTGCTTTGTATTCCAACATTGAGGTTCACATGCCTAGTCAGTGTTTAGTGTTACTTGTGTCAATGTTTTTTCACTGTAGAGGGAGAGGGTGGAAGTGAGTCTCAAGTTGAAATGGAATAGTCCCAAATCTACCAGAGACACACAACACAATAGGACATGCGCAGCTTTTGGTAGAGTAGTCCACACGGCTGTGGCAGTAACAAACACATAGTGAATGTATAGAACGTACAACACCCAATGGAGTAGTCCACTTGAGTGCAATGGTTATTATAACAAGTTTTTTGCATGGTTCTGTCAAGTGGCCAACGGGATAGTTCACACGGGCAAGACAACGTTAATAACTTATACAACACATTTCCGTAAGCATATGTATTAGAACAGCTAAAATAATTCAATTGTTTTAACACAGGTTAAAGCAACATGCATTACAACTATCCAAATAATAATCTTACAAACAAATACAACAAATGTTTGAAAACCTGCTGGCCTGTTATCAGGCTTATTAATTAAGAGAAATTTCGAAGACACATTAGTAAAACATACATCACTAACCCCTATAGTGGGGTGTTAGAGCCACTGCTCGCTCCTCAAACAAAAGATTACAAACTCTCAAGGCTATGTGGGAGGAGCCAAGGTGAAGAGTCTTTTGCATGTACAAATGAGGGGTATATATATCCAAGGGTGAAACTGGCCCTTGTGACTATTCGACTTCCCTCACGACTGTTTCACTTACATGACTCTCTAACTTTACATGTGGGTCTCTTGGACTTCCACATTACATTACATTGGTTACAACAGTATGGCCCACAATAGTGATGTGGCCGAGATGAATCATGACATGACGTGACACAACCTTACTGGTATGTCCATGATGATGGTGGTGTCCATGTTGAGATGTAGTGTTGCTATGTGATGAGAGTGCTCTTGGAATATCATAGCATCACCTCTGCATGACAAGGTGTGTGAAGTATTTGATGGTCTTGGTGTTCGCTTAACATTTCATGCATGCGCATGTGTCTCCTTCACTTGCTACTTGGTATGCTTCATGTGTTCTTCTGATTGTGAACAAGTCTCCTAGTATGTGCTCCTTGTTCATCCTATTTTAAGTCTCTCCATGTCTCATCCATGTACTTGTATCTACAATCACTCATGATGAGATGACATCAAATCAAGAAATCTCTGAGTCTACCATGATGAATTATCTTTCTCTTTCGGGTGCAGGTGATCGGGAGAGAGGACAAGGCTCTAGAACCGCACAAAGAATATTTCGAGTTGGGATGCGGGCTCCGGGCACTGTTAGTGGAAAGTATGCAGATGTGACTGGGAGGCTGAGATGGGAAATACAGATCAGCAATGACTGTCCACGAGATCTGGATTGGCTTGAGGGAATATCTGTGCAATTTCCCCATGGAGATAGTGCAAGCAGCAAGGGGATACTAGCAGTGAAAACTACAAACATTCTCCGGGGACACTGGCAGCAGGCTACATGGGCTATTGGATAGAACTGCGCAGAGTGGGGTTTTTCTAGGCAGTTGGAAGACTACCCATAAAAACTTCGCAGGTTTCAAGAGGAGTAACAAGGCAGCTGACACGGTAACTAGCTAAGAAAACTGCATAATTATTGAGGGAAGTGTAGTGACATGCAGTGGGTGTTAGTCCTGCATCTCTCCATATTTTTGTCAGTTAGAGAATGTGGGCATGCTTGGAAGCTTCTACGCAATTCTTTGCAGGAGTGAGGCCTGGGGTCACTGCGATGTCAAACTCTCTTATTGATCAGCTGGAGGCTTGGTTAGTTTTCTTGCGGGCAACACAGATTGAGATGGCTTGCTAGGAAAATTTTGTGTTGTTTTGGGTGAAATTCAGTCCAGTTGACTCTAGGATTGCATAGTCCAGATTACCTAGGAGGGAGCCTTAGGATTTGTGCAATTTTGGGCAACAGTACATGATCACTAAGAGCTAAGACTGCGCAGTGTAGCTCAACGAGGGTCTGGCTGTTGGAGGGTGGTCTGGTCAACAAAGTTTTAGCAAAATGACTAAGTGTGTTAATGAGTGGCTTTGTACATGAATGACCTTGCAATTGTACACTCATAATGACTTGACGACAAGACACCTTGAACCATCAAACCAACATACACTCAGTGTGACTAAGTGACAGGTGCGAGCAACAAAAGCGACAGTTGTGATAAATCGTTGAACGACTACAGCTACAATTGCGTGATAGTGCTTACAACATCATGTGTGAGTGAGATATATGTTTTCGTAGCAAGCACAACTCAAACACAACCTTAGACATCAAGAAAATGAGGTCGCAAGCATGACATAGAAATTAACATGTTGAAGATGACAATTGGTCAAACAAGTGAAAAGGAAGAAAGACATGTAGAAGAAACACATAAAATGACTTTTCCTATTTGCGCACATGCATGTTACTGAGGATAGGATGATATGAAAATGACAACCTATCCTACAATATCAACTAAGAGGTGTACTTCGAAAGGTGTTCTTTACTTACCATACTTACCCTTAAGATGATCATGCATTTGATAGAGTTTTCATGCGATCCTCATCTTTTCCATTACCTGGTTCCTTGGTCCTTCTCCTCAACTCCCTGAAATTGCTTTCAGCATGTCACCTTTTCCTGTAGTCATTAAGAGGTAGATCTGTACAATTTCATCAGATAGTGACTATTTCCGGAATGAGGCCCTGAGAGGCCCATCTACATAGTTTCTGCATGCGAGATAGACAAGGCAGCATTGACAACATTGCGTAGTTTTGAGGGACATGATACTTCTGTGGGATGGGGGTCTTGGGTGGATATCTCTCAGAAATTTCTAAGTTCAATGCAGCTAGACTACTCTGTACATTTCTAGAGAGCAGCGCTGGCTTCCTAACTTCTATGCACATTTTTGGAGAGTAGTGTTGGGTGGTGTCTCTGTGGGCTATAGAACGTGCAAGGGAGGTTGGTGTCTCTGTGCATTGCAGGGTTTCAACAGGAAAGGGAGAAAGATTGATGGTTACAGAAGTAAACCACATAGTTCTAGGAAGCTAGATGGGGCTAGGTTGCTTAGGAAAATGGAAAAGTGTGAGATCACTGAAACATATGTAAACATATGTAGGACTTAACTATGATCGCACATAGGCACTTAGTGACACAACATAGACCATCCAGAATGCATAAGACATACTTTACTTGATGCAGCAACCTTTGTGACAAGAGTGTGTGAAGTGAGTGTGAAACATGTCTATGTGATGACAACCACTCATGCACACCTTCTTTCTCTTGAAGCAAAATATCATTCCCTTTGCATTAAAAACAAAAACCCCTATGCCTGAAAATGACACATACTTCATAAAGATGAGAATGCATACAACTCTTAGGTTCAAGGAGGGGATCTTGAAATGATCAGCTTAGCAATAAGTGACCATCGACGATCGATCACAGGATTTAAGGTAGGCTCTAAAGTTTTCATGCCAGCCAATGTTTTGGAGGGTGGTTGTAGCCGCTACAATGCTTGGCGACACACTGGTAGAACTACAATTCTCTGAATGGACCTTGTTTTGTGAAAAGAAATTCTAACCCTTCTAGAAGTATTGTTTGATTCTTTGATCATCGTGGTTTCCACACTAGCTTGATTAAAAGATGTAGCACCTACCATGCTATTGATTGGTCAACACACATTCCAAGCCAAGTCAACTAAGTTTCTTCTATTGGGGATGAGGGGTATATTGGTGCACAAGTATGTTGAAAATAATACTGAGAGGGGGGGTGAATCAGTATTATCTAATTCTTTTAATAAATCTTCCTTATTTGTTCTTTGAATTATTTTTGCATGTCAGTACCATAAAATAATGAGCATGAACAAATAAAAACAGATAGTCACACCAAAGAACACAAGATGTAAGGTGGAAACCCAATGTGGGTGAAAACCACCTGCTGCAATATGTCTCTATCTTCTTTCAAATTAGAAACTTCTTTTACAATGGTTTTGTACTGGTACAGTCCTTTACCAGTACGCAGGCTGCAACCTGCAGAGAGCTACAACTCTCTCTCTCTCGTTTTCCAGTCTCTCCTGGAAGGGAGCTACAACCCCCTACTTCTTTTCATAAAGCATCAAATGATCATCAAGTACATAAAAGTTATAGTCCACTACAGTTATCAGATCAGCAATAACAAAACTAACCCAGAACACCTTATCAACAGAAAAATTCAATCAACAGAACATCTTAAGACAGATACGCAGTTTTCTGTTCTATGGCATGCGTCGCTACGCAATTCACCTTCTGCTTTCCTGCGTATACCCGCAGAAATCCTTCTGCCGCACTGCGTGCCCATGCACTGTTCCTTCAACCGCACTGCGTACTATTACTGCAGGTACGCACCCAGAGACATTATCGCGCCGCGTACTGTTACTGCAGGTACGCACCCAGAAATACTATCGCGTCGCGTACTTTTACTATGCGTACGCACCTGAACCTTAGTCGCTCTGCGTACCCATGCAGCTCTCCTTCTTCTGCTCTGGGTACCCACGCAGGTCTCCTATTTCTGCTCTGCGTACCCATGCAGATCTCTTGTTTCTGCTCTGCGTACCCACGCAGCTCTTCTGTTAAACACCTGCGTACTTCTGATTAGGGCCGAATAGGCAGTTCACCAGAGTGGCACAGTTGCTCAGATCTGATCATGCGCTCGAGAGATCACCCTTCACAGATTCGCCTTCAACTTCCCTTTCATATAGATCAAGCTTTTAAGACCATAACCCAATATTTCAGATCTAAAGATATTCAATTGCTAAAGATGCTTAGCCAAGTGATCTCCTTTGCTTTATATAGGCAAGCTCCTCCTAAAATCATGGAACAATACCACGAGCCAAAATTGTAATAACACAAATACCGTTGGCTAAATACCAAGAGTAAAACATAAGAAACCCCACGTGTGCTTTTCTTTGCCTTGAAATGTGTGCACTGGGGGTATGCACCTCCTGAACGGCTGGCCTGCATATCTGGACGCGGTCCCTGCATGGTGTACCTGCGGGTACGCACCTTCTGAGCTGATTTCCTGCGTACTTCTTAATTTTCAACATATTGAGAGCCTTGCCACGGGAGTTGCCATCAAGTACAACATCTGTAACATATAGCCATACCAGAAACATAATGCCAACAATCTCCCCCTTTGGACTTGATGGAAACCTCACAATCTTCAGCTTCATTCTCCCCCTTTGACATCAAGGGCAAAGGGGTATGCTCCCCCTAAGAACATGCTCCCCCTGAATATGAACCAGATCTGCAACAAAGAACCATAATCCACCATGAAAGAGATAGAGACATATTGCAGCTATTTCCAAGATCTCCTTCCGACCATCCTCCATAATGCCAACAATGCATTATATGCTCCCTCTGAACCTGTACCATCAATCAGAAAAGGTTCAACAATAGGATGATGCATCAACAACCCCCAGCTTTTGCCTGAGGTATTCAAAAGTGTCCCTGGGCAATGGTTTGGTGAGAATATCAGCAACTTGTTCCTTAGAAGGAACATACTCCAACTTGACCTTTTGTTCAAGTACTTGTTCCCAGAGAAAATGGTAATTGATTGGTATGTGCTTGGTTTTTGAATGCATAATAGGATTCTTTGAGATGCTGATTGCACTTGTGTTATCACATAAGATGGGGATTGGTGGTGTACAAGTGATTTGAAAATCCTGCAAAGTCTGCATCATCCAAAGGAGTTGGGTGCAACAAGATGCAGCAGCAACATATTCCGCTTCAGCTGTAGACAAGGCAATTGAACTCTGTTTCTTGCTGAACCAAGATACCAGTCTAGAACCCATAAAGAACGCACCACCACTTGTGCTTTTCCTGTCATCCACGCTTCCGGCCCAATCTGCATCTGTATAAGCATGAAGTGTAAGATCTGTATCTCTAGGATACCATAAGCCATAATTTTGAGTCCCTTGAAGATATTTGAAAATTCTCTTCACTGCCTGAAGATGAGTCTCCTTTGGATTTGCCTGAAATCTTCCAACTATTCCAACTGCATGCATGATGTCCGGTCGGGTACCTGTCAAATAAAGTAAACTTCCAATCATAGATCTGTAGGTTGGTTGATGTACTGCTACAGATTCATCATTTGCACTGAGGCTACATCCTGTGACCATGGGTGTACATACTGGTTTTGCATCTTCCATACCATATTTCTTCAAAATCTGTTTGAGATACTTGGTTTGAGATAAAAAGATTCCTCCTTCTTTTTGTTGGATTTGCAAACCAAGGAAATATGTCAGTTCTCCTAGCAAGGACATTTCAAATTCTTTCTGCATGACCAAGGCAAAGCTTTGACTCATAGCTTCTTCATTGCTCCCAAAAATAATGTCATCTACATACACAACAAGTATTAGCAATTTGTCATTTTCAACTTTTATATAAAGATTGCTATCTGCTGATCCTTTTGAAAAACCTTGTTGATGAAGATATTTTTCCAAACGGTAGTACCAAGCCCTTGGAGCTTGTTTGAGACCATAGAGAGCCTTTTTCAATCTGCATACAAGATTTGGATCATTTCCAAGAATGAACCCGTCTGGCTGTTCAATGTATACTTCTTCTTCCAAGTCTCCATTTAGAAAAGCTGATTTCACGTCCATTTGAAATACTTTGAAGTTTTGAAAACTTGAGAGATCAAGGAACATTCGGATGGCCTCGAGTCTTGCAACAGGAGCAAAGGTTTCTTCAAAGTCTATTCCTTCTTGCTGCGCATACCCTTTACAAACAAGTCTGGCCTTGTTTCTAATTACTTCTCCATATTTATTCAATTTGTTTTTGAAGACCCATTTTGTTCCGATAACATTCTTATCCTTTGGTCTAGGAACCAGCTCCCAAGTGTTGTTCTTTTCGATTTTCTCAAGTTCTTCATCCATTGCTTTCACCCAACATTCATCTTTGCATGCCTCTTTCACATTTTGTGGTTTAGTGGAGGAGAGTAATGCCAAATAGCTTGAGGCTTCTGCAACTGTTCTTCTTGTTTGTACACCTGCTTCTTTTTGCCCCACAATCTGAGATTCTGGATGATTCTTCTACACATATCTGGATGGGGTTTTCTCTTCTATTCTTGTCTGCTCCTCTGGTTCTTCTTGAGGTTCTTCTTGAGGTTCTTCTTCTTCATCATTCTGTCTTTGAGGGTAGCCTTCATCTTCTCCGATGTCTTCATGATGAACTTGCCTAGGAATGTATCCCTTCTTATCAACCACTACATTAATGCTGTCAACAATTCTGCCAAGTCTTTTATTGTAGCATTTGTATGCTTTGCTATGTGGAGAGTAACCAAGAAGAATGCCTTCATCTGCTCTAGGTTCAAGTTTGCCAAGCTGCTCATCAGTATTCTTGATATAGCATTTGCTCCCAAAGATTTTGAAGTGCTTTACCGAAGGAGTCTTACCACTCCAGAGCTCATGAGGAGTTTGAGTGCTGTTCACCCTGACATTTGTTTTGTTGAGAATAACAACCGCAGCATGTGCAGCTTCACCCCAGAAAGTTGCGGGAGTTCCTGATTCATCAAGCATAGCACGAGCCATTTGTTGGACTGTTCTGTTCATTCTTTCCACAACTCCATTTTGCTGAGGAGTTCTAGCTGTAGAGAATTCTCTTCTTATCCCATGTTCTTCACAGAAATCGAAAAATTCATTTGAGGTAAACTCCCCACCTCTGTCGGATCTGAGGCACTTAATTTTGTGACCTGATTCATTTTCAACCAAGCTTTGAAGGATTTGAATTTTTCGAATGCTTCATCTTTGTGCTTCATAAGTCCTAGCCAGACAAACCTGGAGAAATCGTCAATGAATAATATCAAGTATTCTTCTCCTCTAGGTGTTCTTTTCCTGAATGGACCACATGTATCTGTATGTACTAGCTCAAGAGGCATGCTAGCTGATCCTTCCTTCTCTGGAAAGTTAGTTCTGGTTTGTTTTCCAAACTGACATGATTTGCATATGGTGTTGTCAGGAATTTTGATATCTGGAAGATCGCGAACTGCCTGATATTTGCATGCTTTCCTTATTTGTGAAAAGCTTAGATGCCCCAACCTCTGATGCCATAGCCAGTGCTCATCATCCTTGCTCAGATAGCATTGTTGTTGTCCTTCTTCAAATATGTACAGATTATTTGGAGTTCTTTTGCCTTTGATCACTGTTTTACCTGTATCAAGATCACGAACAAGACATCCATTTGATCTGAATATAACCTCGGTTCTTTGATCACACATCTGGCTGACACTTAGAAGATTATGCTTCAATCCATCAACATACAAAACATTTCCAGCCTTGACCTTTTCTTTTAACTGAGCAATGCCCTTTCCTTTTATAGTTGCAGGAGTATCATTTCCAAAAGAGACTTTCTTTCCCTTTTCTAGAGCAGAATAAGACTCAAGTTTTTCTTTATCACCTGTCATATGCTTCGAACATCCACTGTCAATGTACCATAGATTTTCCTGTCCTTCTGCATAAAATGCTATCCCACATCTTTCTGTTTGAGGTTCCTTTATTCTCCATGTTTTGGTGCTTGAGGCTTGTTCCTTTTTCTGCTGAAACCTGCTCCTGCATTCAGAGTCTTCATGACCAAAGTTATTGCAAATAGAACATTCAACTTCATTTTCAAGAACCGAAAAGTTGTTATAGGTCCTTTTTGTAATCCCTGTCATACTTCTTTGTTTTTGAGCTTCCCTAGTCATGATCGTTTTATATGCAACACATTGAGCTGCTTTGTGACCAAAGTTATGGCAAGAAAAGCATTGTCCATTGAAGAAACTTCTGCGGTTATCGAATCTACCAGCCAACTGATTGTAATTTCTATTTTCATCTATTCTTGAACCAAATTGAGAAGATTTTACCTGTGGTTGGTTGTAGCTTTTGTTCACCCTTAAGATGGATTTCCCCTGATAGTTTCTGTTTGTAATTCGTCCCTGCTTTACCTGATGATCTTCATTGTTCTTTTGCTCATTTCTTCTTGCTGCATCAAGATAACTTTTTGAGGTGGATGCTTGAGAAGTTTCTCCATTATAGCCCAGACCTGTCTTGTTTAGTGGAGACCGCTGCACATTGATAATCTCATCCAAAGTTTCAGATCCTTTGACAAACTTGAGATTAATAGCTTTTGTTTTCTCAATCTCTTTTCTAAGACCAACAATTTCACCTTCTAATTTTTCAAGATGTTTTTCCTTTTCATCAATTTGAAATTGTAGAGTATCAATGATCATGTTCTTTTCTTCTATACATCTCTTGAGTCTAGTAATTTCATCATAAAGTTTATCCACATCTATAGCATCCATATAATCATCATCTTCAAATGCAATTAACAACTTATATTCATTACCTTGTTCATCTTCATCACTGTTTGATAGACCATCACTATCTTCATGAGTGTAGTAGCTTTTCTTATTTGCATTCTGTTTCTTGTTCCATCTAGCAGGTTCCTTTCCTTTATCCTTATAAGGACATTTTGCAGCATAATGACCTACTCTTCCACAAGCAAAGCATTTAAAAGGTAACTTACCTCTAAACCTTCCAGAACCCCTTTGAATATTTCTGACAAAATTTGATTCTTCTTCCTCTTCTTCCGGGACGTGGCTTTCTCCATAATAATCTCCTTTGCCTGATGCTTTGAAAGCAGCTTCTCTTCTGTCTGATGGACCTCCCTTTCTCATTTCATAAGCAGTTAGAATTCCATGTAGCTGAGACATAGTAAGAATTCGAAGATTTTCCTTTTCTTCTATTGCAGATACTTTAGATTCAAACTTGGGGGACAATGATCTTAGGACCTTTTCAACCACAATAGCCTCTTTTATTTCTTCACCCAAATTCTTCATACAATTAACAACCTCATCTACCCGAAGAAAATAGTTAGCCACACTTTCATCATTATACATTTTGAGAGTCTCATACTGAATTCTGAGAGTTTGAAGTTTAGCACGCTTTACCTGTTCGTCTCCTTCATAGCTCGTGACAATTTTGTCCCATATCTCTTTTGCGGATTTATAGTGCATTACCTTCATGAATTCTGATTGAGATATACATCCTAATAGAGTACTGACTGCTTTCGCATTTGTTTCATACTTCTTTTTCTCGGCTGCATCTGTAGGAGTAGCTGAAGGAAAAGCATAGCCTGTCTCTATGATGTCCCAAACTTCTGTACCAAGAGATTGAAGATAGGCAGTAACTCTTACCTTCCAATAATTGAAGTTTGTCCCATCAAAAACCGGTGGCCTGATTGATGCTTCTCTCTCATAGTTGCTCATGATGAACGATCTACCTTCAAGCGATCAAGCTTCTCTGAAGGACCTGCTCTGATACCAATTGTTGAAAATAATACTGAGAGGGGGGGTGAATCAGTATTATCTAATTCTTTTAATAAATCTTCCTTATTTGTTCTTTGAATTATTTTTGCATGTCAGTACCATAAAATAATGAGCATGAACAAAGAAAAACAGATAGTCACACCAAAGAACACAAGATGTAAGGTGGAAACCCAATGTGGGTGAAAACCACCTGCTGCAATATGTCTCTATCTTCTTTCAAATTAGAAACTTCTTTTACAATGGTTTTGTACTGGTGCATTCCTTTACCAGTACGCAGGCTGCAACCTGCAGAGAGCTACAACTCTCTCTCTCTCGTTTTCCAGTCTCTCCTGGAAGGGAGCTACAACCCCCTACTTCTTTTCATAAAGCATCAAATGATCATCAAGTACATAAAAGTTACAGTCCACTACAGTTATCAGATCAGCAATAACAGAACTAACCCTGAACACCTTATCAACAGAAAAATTCAATCAACAGAACATCTTAAGACAGATATGCAGTTTTCTCTTCTGTGGCCTACGTCGCTGCGCAGTTCACCTTCTGCTTTCCTGCGTATACCCGCAGAAATCCTCCTGCCGCACTGCGTGCCCACGCACTGTTCCTTCAACCGCACTACGTACTATTACTGCAGGTATGCACCCAGAGACATTATCGCGCCGCGTACTGTTACTGCAGGTACGCACCCAGAAATACTATCGCGCCGCGTACTTTTACTATGCGTACGCACCTGAACCTTAGTCGCTCTGTGTACCCACGCAGCTCTCCTTCTTCTGCTCTGTGTACCCACACAGGTCTCTTGTTTCTGCTCTGCGTACCCACGTAGATCTCTTGTTTCTGCTCTGCGTACCCACGCAGCTCTTCTGTTAAACACCTGCGTACTTCTGATTAGGGCCGAATAGGCAGTTCACCAGAGTGGCACAGTTGCTCAGATCTGATCATGCGCTCGAGAGATCACCCTTCACAGATTCGCCTTCAACTTCCCTTTCATATAGATCAAGCTTTTAAGACCATAACCCAATATTTCAGATCTAAAGATATTCAATTGCTAAAGATGCTTAGCCAAGTGATCTCCTTTGCTTTATATAGGCAAGCTCCTCCTAAAATCATGGAACAATACCACGAGCCAAAACCATAATAACACAAATACCGTCGGCTAAATACCAAGAGTAAAACATAAGAAACCCCACATGTGCTTTTCTCTGCCTTGAAATGTGTGCACTGGGGGTACGCACCTCCTGAACGGCTGGCCTGCGTATCTGGACGCGGTCCCTGCATGGTGTACCTGTGGGTACGCACCTCTTGTGCTGATTTCCTGCGTACTTCTTAATTTTCAACATATTGAGAGCCTTGCCACGGGAGTTGCCATCAAGTACAACATCTGTAACATATAGCCATACCAGAAACATAATGCCAACAACGTAATAAGAATGTCATATTTTAGTTTTCATCTCTAGTGTTTCTTCGCTTCTAGCAGGTCTGGA
Source organism: Pinus tabuliformis (assembly GCA_031772625.1). NCBI lineage: Eukaryota > Viridiplantae > Streptophyta > Pinopsida > Pinales > Pinaceae > Pinus > Pinus tabuliformis. The sequence continues at coordinate 194,522,074 of CM062804.1, read as the reverse complement.
CACTACCCCAACGGAGTCACGCAGGAACAAAAGCATCGCTCTGCAGCGAGTGAGCCTAGTTAGTACCCCAACAGAGTTAGTTGCATCACCTACTTGCACAGGAAGACCTTCTCTTATTTTTCCTTATTCATGTTTCATTTACTTTTTTTAGATTGTGTGTAGGTAGTTATTTATTTTAGAGGTGGAAGAGGGATCCCAACTTATTGAGAGGAGAAGAGGTTGTTACTTCAGAGAAGTATATTATGTATACCTATGACATACTTATTAAGGTTTTCCCCCTCAACTTACTTGACTTAGCTGAGTTGACAAGGGTTAACCCAAAAGAACCAATTAGAGTAGGAGGTACTAGTTAACAATGCACGCTTTGTGTTTTCACCAGGACATACTCTGAACATAACGTATTTCCCATTAAGGCATCATTGACTGATCACAACAAGTTCTTCATAAAGAGAGAGGACAACAAATAACTAGATGTTGATAGTTGTAGAAGTCCTCTTAGATTTTCCCAGCTTGTCTCGAGAGCCAAACATGGTTTCTAGAGAGGCTAACCTACAGGTACAAGAAATCAAAAAGAAAAAAGCATAAGTAAGAAAGAGAGAAAAAAGTAAGCAAAGAAATCAAGAAAGAAAACCAAACCAAGTAAGCGAGAAAAAAAACATGCAAACCAGAAATCAAAGCAAGGAAAGAATCAAAGACTACTCCTACTCCTACACTAAACAGTGCATGGGCCTACTCACGTGAAGTGATATTTCCAATGTAGCCACTCACACATTGGCTGGCCAATGTTGGTGAAGGCATGGTTAACAAGAAAGATATGGATGTAAACCAGCGAAGAAGAAAGATAGATCAATGAAGACCAACACGCTCCGAGTTCTAAAACCTCCACAGAATAGAAAAGAGTGAATGCACAAAACAAAAATTCTACAAACATACCATGGTGTTACGATGCACTCCATGTAGATGGTAAACATACACTCTTTGGAATCTGATATACAAGCGAACATGAGTAATACCAACAGCTTATGCTTTGAAAGTGTGCTAGTTATGTAACATTCCTCCAAAGCTTGAGTGATGGGATGATGTGATTCGAGTGGAGGAAGAGAAATATGGGTGTTTACTTGATCTTCGATTAGAAGCAGAGAGTGATGAGGATCCTTGGGTATTTTGAAAATTTTCTGATCAGAAGTGGAACCAACCTCAAGATAGCGAGCGCCTTACATAACCATCATCATAGGATGAAGTTCCTCTACAATCTACGGGGTTTCCACACCATAAATAGATAGATCATTAGAGACCAATGGCTTAGACAAATTAAAAATGAGTGAATCAACATCATGATCAAATGAAGAAGTACATAGATCTCGAAAACCATGATCAGAAAATTCGGGATGTTCATCAGCATCCTCATGATTTGATGAATTCTGCAAAGGAGCATATGAGAAAAAAGGATGTTCACCCTCTATTTTTTCAGAAATGACATGACAAATGGGACAGATTTTTAGAGGAAGATGTGTCGTCTCTGCAATGTAATGATAGACTGACATTTGATGCGTCTTGTCAATGATCGGAAGTAGAAACATCCAAAAATGAGTTTTCATAGGGGAAATCAATAGTGGCATAATCAAAAGGGATGTCAGGATATAGCGAATGAGGTGTGGATGGAAGGGAGTCATCCTTCAATGTAGGTTCTTCTTTAGATTCCTACACATACTCATCATGAATGATAGTGTAGGTTGGCTACACAACACCAACTCTGTCAACAACTTTATCCTTGTTGACAACATGTGTGGTGTCCAGAATGAAAGAACACAATACAGTACAATCCGAAGAATCAATAGAATACAGGGATGGAGGTTCAGGTAACACGTCCACATGACAAACAACAAGCTTGCAAGCCAAATATGTGTAGATATCAAGAGCATGTGGGGTAGGAGGATGTGAGAGTTCAACAGATGTACACACACCTTCTCCCACCTCTTATTGCAGAGCTAGAGCTGCTTGATGAGAAGAGGATGGACAATCACTTGTGACAGTGACCTCATCTATCTTAGATTTGGCAACTCTAATACTGAGGTATGCTGGGAGGGGTTTGAATGATTCTAAGAATTGTGGGTTTTTGTATATGTAAAGAATATACTTAAATATTCCATCGCAAATGTCCCAATCAATCTTATCTTTAGGAAATTGGTATGCAAGATAACAAAATCGTGTGTGAAATTGATCAATGGATTCATCAAGTGCTTTCTGTAATTCTAGAATTTCTTTATTGAGTGCTTTATGGTCAAAATGATTGAAAGCATGGTCTATCTCTCTGAGTAGAAGAGGGAGAGAGTGAATAGAATTTTCGGGCAGCGTGGCACATCATTACCTGGGTGCCCTCAAAGCGTGTATGCCAACAGCACGTAGGTCATGTAATTTTCAAAGATTTCATGCCTTTCACAGGAGACTACAACACCAACCGCGTGTCTAACCAAGGCTAGTTGGCCTCCACCATCGTATGTTTTACATGATAAGTTATTCCAGATCTCTTCTAATATTTCAAAGTCATTTCCATAAGACGTACTCTCCGGAAGAGAAATTCTGTGTTTAGTCATGATAAGCATGGGGAGATTCAAAACATATTGTGAGGACTTAGCTTGTCATCTAGCCCTCCTTCTAGCACCAAAAATGTTGACGGTGTTGCATCGCCAACATTTAGGGGATCTCCCTAGTATGAATTCCCAACTAGACCTCACACTATTCGGTGTAGGAGTGTCATCCGGTATGATAGCCTGATTGCCATTATCTTAAAATTTTCCCTTAGCTCTTGCTTGTTAGCACATGAGAGTGGTCTGCTTTGTCTTTGGACAATGAGGTTCACATGCTTCGTGAGTGTTTAGTGTTACTTATGTCAATTTTTTTTCACCACAAAGGGAGAGGTTGGAAGTGAGTCTCAAGTCAAAAGGAGATACTCCCAAGTTTGTCAGAGATACACAACACAACAGGACATGTGTAGCTTCTGGCGGAGTAGTCCACATGGATGTGGCAGTCACAAACACACCGTGAATGGATAACACATACAACATCCAATGGAGTAGTCCACATGAGTGTGATGCTTGTTATAACAAGTTTTTGGGCATGGTTCTTTCAAGTGTTCGACGGGATAGCCCACATAGGCAAGACAACGTTAACAACTTATTCAACACATTTTCATAAGCATATATATTAGAACAACCGAAATAGCTTAACTATTTTAATACGGTCTAAAGAAACATGCATTACAAGTGTCCAAAGAATAGTCTTAAAAACAAATACAAGACATGTGTGAGAATGTGCTAGCCTATTATCGGGCTTTTGAATTAAGCGTAAGTTCCAAGACACATCAGTACACCATACATCACTAACCCTGATAGCAGGGCATTGGAGCCATTGCTCACTCGTTAAAGAAAATATTATAGACTCTCAAGGCTATGTGGGAGAAACCACGGGGAAGAGTCTTTTTCATGTACAGATGAGGGGTATATATAGCCAAGGGTGAAACTGACCCTTGTGACTATTCGATTTCCCTCATGACTGTTTGACTTACATGACTTTTCAACTTTACATGGCTCTCTAACTTTACATGTGGGTCTCTTTCACTTCCATGTTACATTACATTGATTACAATAGTATGATCCATAGTAGGGATGTGGGTGAGATGACTCATGACATGACTCGACACGACAGTGCTGATATGTCCATGCTGATGGTGGTGTCCATGTCGATCTCTAGTTCTGCTAAGTGATGAGAGTGCTCTTGGTGTATCATAGCTTCACCTCTACATGGCAAGGTGTGCGAAGTATTCAATGGTCTTCGTGTTGGTTTGATAGTTCATTCATGTGCATTTGTCTCTTTCTCTTGCTACTTGGTACGCTTTGTGTGTTCATCCATTTGCGAACAAGTCTCCTAACATGCACTCCTTGTTCATCCTATTCATCATTACACCATGTCTCATCCATGTACCTGTATTTTTAATCACTCATGACATGATGACATCAAATCTAGAAATATTCGAGTCTACCATGACGCATTATCTTTCACTTTAGGGTGTAGGTGACCGAGAGAGAGGACAAGGCTCTGGAACTGCGCTAAGCATATTTCAAGCTAGGATGCGGGCTCCGGGCACTGTTGGTGAATTGCATAGATGTCAATGGGAGGTTGACATAGGAAATCTGAATCAGCAGTGACTGTATGTGGGATTTGGCTTGGCTTGAGGGCATATCTATGCAATTTTTCCAATGAGACAGTGAAGGCATCAAGGGGATACTGGTAGTGAAAATTGCACAGATTCTTCAGGGAGGCTGGTGATGGGCTGCAGGAGGATGGTAGCCAAAACTGCATCGAGATGGGAGGTTGGCCATGAAAACTATGTAGGTTTCAGTAGGAGTAGTAGGGTAGCCGAGAGGGTGACTAGCTGAGAAAACAACACAATTGTTGAGCACAGTGTAGTGACATGCAGTGGGTGTTTGTTTGGAATGTCAACATATTTTCATCAGTCAGTGCAAGAGGGCATTCTTGGCAGCTTTTTCACAATTCTTTGGAGGAGTGAGGCTCAGGGTCACTTCCCCATCAAAATCTTTGGCTGACCAGCTAGAGGTTTGGTTGATTTGCTTGCAGGCAATGTAGATTGAGATGGCTTGCTAGGAAACTCTTGCACTGTTCTGAGTGAAATTGAGTCTAATTGATTCTAGGATTGCATATTGCAGACTACTTGGGAGGAGGCCTCAATCTCTGCACAATTCTCGGTAGCAGTACATGATCACTAAGAGATGAGACTGCGTAGTGCAACTCAGTGAGGGTCTGGCTGTTGGAGGGTGGTCCGGTTGAGAGAATTTCAACAAAATTACTAAGTGTGTGAATGAGTGACTTCGTACATGCATGATCTTGTGAACCCAAACTCAACATCACTTGAGGAAAAGACACCTCGAACCCTCAAGACAACATACACTCAGTTTGACTGACTGGCGGGTGTGAGTGACAAGCACAACATTTGTGATAGCTCGTTGAACGATCAGGATGACAATTATGCGAAAGTGCTTACAACATCATGTGTGAGTGTGATGGATGTTTACATAGCGAGAAAAATTCAAACAGAACCTTATACATCGCCAGAATGAGGTCGCAAGCATGACATAACAATTAACATGCTGAAAATGATCATTGGTCAAACAAGTGAAAAGGAAGCAAGACATGTAGAAGAAACACATAAAATGGCTTTTTGTGTTTGCACACATGGAAGTTACTGAGTACAGGATGATATGACAATGACAAGTTGTCAGGAAAACTCAACTAAGAGCTGTACTTCGAAAGGTGTTCTTTACTTACCATACTTTCCCTCAAGGTGATCGTGCATCTGACAGAGTTTGCATGCAGTCCTAATCTTTTCCATTACTTGGTTCCCTGGTCCTTCTCCTCAACTCCTTTGAAGCAATTTCATCATGTCACCTTTTCCTGTAGTCGCCGAGAGGTATATTTGAGCAATTTCAATGGATAGTCACTTCTGTCGGAATGAGGCCCTGAGAGGCGTGTCTGCAAAGTTTCTCCATGCAAGATAGACAGAGCAGCTTGGACAACATTGCACAGTTTTGAGGCACAAGATACTATTGCAGGATGAGGGTCTTGTGAGGACACCTCTACAAAATTTCTGAGTGTAATGCAGCTTGATTGCTTTGCGCATTTCTCGAGAGTAGTGCTGCCTACCTGATTCCTTTGCGCATTTTTGGAGAGAAGTATTGGTTGGGATCTCTATAGGGTGTGGGGTTTTAGCAAGAAAAGGAGGTTCTTATCTCTGTGCATTGTGGGGTTCCAACAGGAAAGGGAGGAAGCTTGATCGTTGCAGAAGCAAAGCGCACAGTTCCGGGAAGCTAGATGGGGCTAAGTTGTATAGTAAAATGGCTAAGTGTGAGATCAATGCAACATGTGTAAAAATGGTAGGACTTGGCTATGATCACACACACACACTTAGTGACACAATGTAGACCATCCAGAATGCATAAGACATACTATTCTTGATGAAACAACCTTCCTAAAAATAATGCGCGAAGTGAGTGTGAAACATACCTATGTGATGACAACCACTCGTGCATATTCTTTCCCTTGAATTTTATGAAACCAACTCACAAAAAGATAGAAAAGAAAGATCAACGCCTTAGAAATAAGCCTCTTCGAGGGGGAAACTTCCTTTACATTACACAAATGAAAAATTCTTGGATGATACAAATGACAAAACCTCCTTTCTATATATAGGAGTCTAAGGTGTCACAATATAATCAAATCCGACATAAAAATAATAATGTAAGGGCACAAGAATAACAATAGTGGGCTTCTATGGGGCACAATAATAACAATATGGGGACAATAGGGGCACAACAATAATAATAAGTGCTACAATGACAATAGTAATGGGGGAATCACTAGTATTATAGGGACCTAGCATGCCCCTCCCCTTCAAAAAAGTGTTGTCCTCAATGCTTGAGAAGTTCTAGATGCTTATGTATAAAATTCTCATCCTTCCATGTGGAATCTTCAGCAGGTAAGTTCTTCCACTTGACAAGATACTCCGAAGTTGATCGATTTCATAGCAGTCAAGTTCTTATTTCTGTGATTGCTTCAGGTTCCCATATGATTTTTCCTTCCTCGTCAATTTCTGGCAATATTGTTTGAACTGGGAGCATGTCACCAATAACCTTCCTTAAGCAAGAAACATGGAAAACTAGGTACACTCGAGAAGTTGCAGGAAGCTCCAATTTGTATGCCATAGTACCAATATTTTGCAACACCTTGTACGGACCATAATACTTTGGTGATAATTTATTATCCTTCTTAGCTTGTTTGAGGGAACAATGTAAACTTTGAAATGGGAACTGATACTGTTACTCGTTTCGTAGAGATAGCAAAAAAGTAACCTGATTTTGAAAAGGGGTGATGCAGAACACACATGTTTTTTTTAGAGAATAGTTTTTGGAACTTTAATTTTTTTTATGTACATTATGTTTTAGAATGGTAGTGATTTTCATGCTGATTTTAAAAAGTGGTAATTCTACATCAGGCCCTTTTTTTAAAAGACCTATTTTTTGACTTTAAATTTTCTAATGTATGAAATGTAAATATTTATTTTCTAAATTTAATAATTTTTGAAGTGGTCTTCCTCTTCATATTTTCTTGTTTCTTTTTTTTCTTTTTCTTTTTTTGTAGTGAAGTTTTTATTGTTTTGCATATTTGAAGAAGAAGGTTGATATTTTGAATTTTCGATATTCTACATATTTGATGATGATGATGATAGTGGTTACCGTCCACTGAGACCAAATTGGTCTATCGGACCTATAATATTTTTAGTTTTTAATTGTCTGGCTCCTCGTCTTTCTTGGTGAGATTGGTGTTGTAGCTTTCTTTTTTTTCTCTACGGTCTTCCAACTTCCTTTATCTTGCATCTCCTTCATCTCTTCTGGTTCTTGGGACATTGGTGTCTTAGCTTCGCAATCTATTGTGTTCATCCTTTTGAAGATAGTCGGAGAAGAAGTTTGGTCTAGGAGATCTGCTTGGCTGTTAAATGAAGATTTATTTTGTATGGTATTTGAATCTTCATCACTGTTGATGCTTGAGGGGTCGTTGAGTGCACTTTTTTGTTGTTGGGCAGGGCTTTCTCCATGCTTGTCGTGAGAGTTGTTTCTGTCTTGCCCAATTTCTTGTGATTCAGAGTTTTCTCTAGAGTATTCTTCTTTGATGACAGTGTAGTGTTCTTTTTGTGCTCCTTCCCACCAAGTAGATCTGTGGTGGTTTTTTCTACCGGGATTTTTCTGGGAGGTTTTTGGGCAATTTTTGGCTAGATGGCCTGTCTCAAAGCACGATCGACATCGGAAGAGGACACTTTCATAATCGAGTTTCTGGTTCCATACATAATCTTTACTTGTTAGGTTTATTTCCGCTGGGAATCCGGCACTGAAGTCCATTTCCACACAAATGCGTGCATAGGTGGTTCTGGCATATTCCTCTGTTTCTGGGCACCTGCAGTAAAATTTCCCAATTGCATTTCCAATGGCTTTTAGCGAGGAGAGATTCCAGAGATGCAAGGGTAAGCTTGGCAATCTCACCCAAACTGGTGCTGAGGTTATCACTGCTGTTGAGGGATCGAACGCTGGGTACCATGGCTTCATGAATAGGCCTGATTTTTCCCAAAACCAAGGGCTGGAATCTAGAATGCATTTATACATCAATAATTAATATTTCAATCCACATAAAATAATTGTCTCTAAAAAACAATAATGTTTAGCAATTGACAAAAACATAACCATTTTTAACATAAATATAACTAAAAAACTACACGTTTTGATAATTTTTTGCTAGAGATGACATGTCAAAATCACAATTTTTATAGGAAAATTTTAACTAAAATGGTGAAATATTAGTTTCTTTTATGAATTTCATGTCACAAAATAATAATAATCACTTTTTTTTTTTCAAAAAATAATGATTAACATAAAAATTAATGTGAAAATCACATAATACAAATATTGAACGCATAACATCCTTAATTGAGTGCTTATTCTTCTCATAAAATGTCAAAGTCAAAACATTACAAGTATAAGTAATTAATAGTTACAAAAAATGAGCTTGATTTCCAATCATAGCTTAAATTTAATCAACCATGTCACCTAATCCAAACTCTTCATCCTCTGGAGTTTCATCATTGTCTTCTTTCACAATATTTTCCACTTCATTTTGCTCATTTTCCTCCTCTAATGGATCTTTGATGTCTGCGAATCTCCCAATGTATGCCCTTCCAATCATTCTTTGTAATGGTGGTTGGGGTTCCTTTTCCTTTTTTTCCACACGTGATTCACTAAAGTCCCATTTCTTCAACCCAATTTCCTGCATTGCATCTCAAAGAAATTGAAGAGCATTAATTCTTTGTTGAATAAAATTGCACTGTATTGGATCTTTTTCAATGGCAATGCAATTTCTTCCTTTCTGAAGGCAACATGATAGTGTTGTACCTAATTATCAAACACAAAATAAATAATGAAGTAAATTAGTACAATGACATATAAATTAATAAATAACATATTGAAATTCAATTCCATATAATAAAAGTTACCTGAATCAGAAAATAAATCCAAAACCCAATCTCTTTCATTTGAACATGTGTCTATAAGATAGTTGATCAACAACTGTTGTTTTTGATAAATGTCAACTATCTCTCCTTTTGCTTCTTTGTCTTCATATATTAGTTTTCTCACAACAACATCATAAGTCGGTGTTTGGTTATGACTCTTTCCATCTACCCGATTAAAAATCATAGACATATAGCTATCATGTTTTGCCCAACTATCAATAGGGATGAACTCACAATCATTTATAAATGGTTCATCTTCATGGTTAAGAAGATTTGACTTTTGCTTGTAACATGAAATAATAAAGTTCAATTGACATGTACATAAATGAATCTTTTAACATTAATCAAATATACATTTTAGACATCTTAACATGTAAGCTACATCCTTGAATTTGTTTTCCCCTTGAAACTTGACAATAACATTGCCAATTGTGTGTCTGAATGAAATGTCACAAATCTCCATAATGGTGATGATGTGACTTCTAGAAATCACACAACAACTTAACTAAGAGCTTGATAAGTATAAGGGTCACTATCATAGTCAAAGTTTGGAATATTGAAACCATGGGGAATATCTACAATAACTAGGGCATAATCCCTTTTAGGTATGAGTTTAGAAATATCTTCACAGTCACCTTGTATTACTTGATATTGAATAGTCTCTATCCCATTCCAAATGAAATGGGTAAGAATTGGATGAAGTTTAACATTCTTAAGATGTTTCTTCTTTAGTCTTTCGATCTTTATTTTTTCAATAAAGGTTCTAAAAATATCTGGTGCTCCATTATCATCCGTCTTCATCTTTTATAAAATAAATAAATATATGTGTAAGTTATAAATTAAAAATAGTATACAGATGAATAAAAATGAATGAATAAATCAACATACCTTTTTAAATGCAAGATAAAAAAATTTAATGTTGATGTATAACTTGAATCTGGATAGTTGTGTACAACATCATCCCAACTATCTTCGTTCAACAATTTAACCATTTGTTCTTGAATTTTCATGTAAACTTTGTGACTGCATAGATAAAGTAAAAAAATTTAATATAATGATATGTATAACAAATACTACCAAGAATAATATGTTATATTTAAAAGAAAATTATAATCTAGAAATAAATAAAAATAATTCAACAAACTTACTTTTGAAATTCCTCATACATTTCCTCCAATGATAATTCCCCTGACCTCACATGAGATAATATTGCTTTGACAAGTTTTTTATCCTTTACTCCTTACAATGCTCTCCAAGGTGTGATAGGAATATCTTCTAGAAGCTGCTTCATTTCAAGACCTAATTTACTATTTCTACGTATCAATGGCTTAGACTTTTTGACCTTCTGGTTTTTAATGCCAATGTTCTCCCACATGCTAGAAATCTCATTAATCAACTCCCATATCTCTCCAGTTCTAAATTCCAACTGGAAAATGTTACCAACACCTCCGAATAAATCACTAAATTTGCCACCTTTGCCGCCTTTTGAATTGATTTTCTCTTCAATTTGATTGCCTGTTTCCATACAACGTTCCTTTCAGAAATCTACAGTAACATTTATCCTATCCCCACCACATTTTTCTTCAAATTCACTATGAATAAATCTAATCCTTTGGATAAAAGTCATAGACATCCTATATTCATTATCTAAATTATGATCCCATGCCACTAACTTTTCTTCTATATCTAATAAACCAACATAAATGATACATTTCATTGCTTCAAAATGTGGGTTATTGGGATATTCCTCCATCAATTGTCTTTGAGCTTCTACAAAATGGTTCCCCCCAAGCAGATAATAATTCCATTCAAAACATTTTGACTTATCAAATGCTCCTTTGTTGGGAACTTGAACTGGATCAACAAGAAGCACATAATTAACCACATGAGCATATGGATTGTACCTCTTCAATGTCTTCAAGTTTTGAACATGCAGATGGTGTGGCTTTCTAATTTGGTATTGACATTGTCTTTCACTTGCCTTATACATTTGTCTGACATTAAGCTGAAATGTATGACCACCCTCAATTAAGTTTCTCTTTGTCAAGTTTCGTTGAATGGCATTTTGTTTTGTTTTGATAATGCCATCCTCTAAATAAGCTCCTGGTGTAATGATTTCTCTGCTTTCTTTTGAAGTTTCACTAGGTTCATGATTGTTGGTAATGACTACTTCAAAATGTTCAACTTTGCTTTTCTTCTTCATAACATTCTCATCATTAAATGTAACAGATTTATTCTTGGGCATTGTTACTTTTGGTCTTTTATGACTCTTCTTAGTTCCAATGTCATCCTTAGTAACGACAACATATTCTTCACTGCTAGTTTCAACTTCCTCATCTTCAAAAGTAACTTGTCTACCCTTGCTAGATTTATCCACTAGAGGCCTTTTTTCTGATCCCTTGGATGTAGTTTTGTAGCATCATGAATTACTACATTTTGCTTGCTTTCCATATCTTCTTCTGACACTAAGTAGAAACTACTGACAACTTTCATAATATCATACTATATGAAATCAATGCCTCCCAACCTAATTGAACAACTTCCAACAAAATTTTGCCAAACAAAATATCATATGTCAATAAAAACAAAGTTAAAAAAATATAGTGAGACAGTTACAATAACGCAAAAAACAAATATAAATAACAATACTTATGATATTTTGTTTCATCTAATTTACGATTTGTTTACACAACTTTGTAGATACCTCTCTCGTGTCATACAATGAATATGATAATCGGTATTTAATCCTTTCATGAGGCTTAGGCGGTTTTGTAAGTAGGTAAACAACTTCACTGTCCAGTACCAAACACATGTCTATGACTCTTCCCATCACGTCATAAATTCCATTATCATTAGGTATATCAACATATAGATATATATACACATTTCAACTTTCTCTTTCTTTCACATACCAAAATTTTGATGGAAGTTTCACTTCTTTTCATTTCATCCAGTATGAAATCATCTTCTTATCATTTGAGGCACTTGAAAGATTTGTAGCCATCAGCTCAGGTGGGATTCATTCACCAATGTTTTTGAAGATCCACCTTTAAGAGTCTTTTGTCCAGAAAGATTCACATAAACCTTCTTTGATGCCATTTTCCTAAAAAGTGACACACATAAATCAGTAAATGACAAAAACATAGTAACTTAAATTAACAACAAAAACGATAAATGATAATTAATTTTATAAACCATAACAATTTCAAAAAATAAAATAAAATTAAAAATAAATCGCCCTGTCGCTGCACCCTGAAAATCGATCGGGCAACTGAGTCGGCCGTTAGGTCCAGCCCCCTAGCCCACCATGGTGGTGCAACCACTGCTCCCCACCCAACCCTGGCGACCCTGCCACCCCGCAGACTGTTGGGCTACAAGGGTGGGATGGAGGGGATGCCCACAGGATATTGTGGTGGCCAGCTCCCTTGCACCACCGCAGGAGGTGGGCAAGCAGGTGGGCAGCCGATGTGGCGTGGGAGGAGATACCACAGCTTTCCCCGTGCCATCCCGGCGGCCCGCCCACCTGCGGGGTGGCCGGTCACCAAGATGGCGCGGGGGGGAGCTGTTGCAGCTCCACCCCACACCACCCTGGTGGCCCACCCACCCGTGGGGTCGCGTGGGGGAGCTGCCGAAACTACCCCACACCACACCAGCAGCCCGCCACCCCACGGGCGGGTGGGCCATCGGGATGGGACCGAGGGGAGCTGTAGCATCTCCCCCATGTGCCAGCCTGACGGCCCGCCCACCTACTGGGTGGTGGGCGATTCGCTACCCTCGCAGCACCTCGGCGGCCGGCCACCCCGCGGGCCAGTGGGCTGGCAAGGTGGCATGGGGGGGGGCTGCCACTACTCCCCCCATGCCACCCTGGCTGCCCGCCCACCTGCGGGCGGGAGGGCAAGCCGCTGGGGTGGCGCTGGAGGAGTAGCCACCCCGATAGCCCTCCTGCCCGCGGGGTGGTGAGCGATTCTTAGAATCACCCGCTACCCCTCGAGCGGGCGAGCTGCCAAGGTAGCGTGCGGGAAAGCTACCGCAGCTCCTCCATTGCCACCTCGGTAGCCCACCCACCCGTGGTGTGGCATGATGATTCCGACCTGCCGCAGCTCCCCCCGTGCCACCCCGCGGGCCGGCGAGGTGGGGCGGAGGGTCAGGTAGCCATCTCCATCGCCTCTAACCTATAGGCTCGTTCGACCACTGTGAGCATTATCGGGCCTGTTTGGCCGCCATGAGCATTACCGAGCCCACCAAGCCCACTGCGGAGGTAGTGGGTAAATTTGGTCCACAAGAAGTTTTAATTTAAAAAAAATATATTAAGCTTCATTAAACTTATTTCATTTTAAAATTTGAAAAGAAAAAAAATTAACTAACCTTTCAAATGCGAGAATCCTCCATTGAATATGTTGTTGATAGCAATGTAGTTGCTCCACAAATTTGCTCCAAGTATTTTAACGAACCTCATAAAACCTTGATGTGATGTGAGTAATAGTGATAATGAAATTTATTATGTAGGTTAAATTACAAAGATGTTTTACCATACGGTTAATATGGGATTAATTTGTTTTAAAAAAAATTAACATGTTAATTTTTTTATGGCGATATAGGAAACTATGATAAAGCAAATATTATGGAATTGTTTTACAGCGCGGTGAATGTGGGATTAATTTTCTTTAGAAGGTGTTATAAAAATTAAAAAAACATTCAATATTTTAGTAAATATTATATAGTTTAACTATTAAAATAATTTAGGTAAAAGTTTTAGTTTACAATTTTAAAGTTAAAGATTTATTTCATAAAAAAAATTAGTTAAAATTTTTCAATAAATTGTAGAATAAAATAATGAAGGGAAATACATGAAACGAATTTTTTGGAGGGAAATTTTTTGGTGAAACGTTTTGGAGGGAAAATTTCATTCTCTAAGCTATATAATACCTTTAGGAGAGTTTGCATTTGTATCATTCAACCTCTTCTATTTGAAAGGGATGGATTCTTCTGATAGTGAAGTTTCGCTTTGTCAAGCATCAACATCTTTATCTCGTAACAACTCTAATCATATTGATTAATATAACGGAAATTCTTCCACTATGAATAGAAATTCAATTCTTCCACTTAGTCCTAATCCTAAGGACTATGAGAGCAACACTGATGAAAGAGGGGATGAATAATTTCAAATAAATAAAGAGTCATGGATTCCACTTAGTCCTAATCCTAAGGATTATGAGAGCAACAGTGATGAGGAGCATGATGAAGAATTTCAAAAGAATGGAGTGTCACGATGTCCAATTAGTCCTAATCCTATGGACTATGAGAGCAACAGTGATGAAGAGCATGATGACGAATTTCAAAAGAATGGAGTGTCACGGTGTTCACTTAGTCCTAATCCTATGGACTATGAGAGTAGCAGTGATGAAGAGCATGATGACGAATTTCAAAAGAATAGAATGTCGCAGTGTCCACTTAGTCCTAATCCCATGGACTATGAGAGTAGCAATGATGAAGAGCATGATGAGGAATTTCAAGAGAATGGAGTGTCACGGTGTCCACTTAGTCCTAATCTCAAGGACTATGAGAGTAGCAGTGATGAAGAGCATGATGATGAATTTCAAAAGAATGGAGTGTCACGATGTCCTCTTAGTCTTAATCCTATGGACTATGAGAGCACAAGTGATGAAGAGCATGATGACGAATTTCAAAAGAATGGAGTGTCACAATGTCCTCTTAGTCCTAATCCTATGGACTATGAGAGTAGTAGTGATGAAAAATTTCAATTTAATAGAGTGTCACAATGTCCACTTAGTCCTAATCCTATGGACTATGAAAGCAGCAACGATGAGGAACATGATGAAGAATATCAAAAGAATGAAGTGTCACGGTGTCCACTTAGTCCTAATGCTATGGACTATGAGAGCAGTAGTGATGAAGAGTGTGATGAAAAATTTCAAAAGAATGGAGTGTCGCGGTGTACTCTTAGTCCTAATCCAATGGAATATGAGAGCGGCAGTGATGAAGAGCATGACGACAAATTTCAAAAGAATGGAGTGTCGTGGTGTCCACTTAGTCCTAATCCTATGGACTATGAGAGAAGTAGTGATGAAGAGCATGATGAAAATTTTCAAAAGAATGGAGTGTCATGACGTCCTCTTAGTCCTAATCCTATGGACTATGAGAGAAGTAGTGATGAATGATAGGATGAAGCACTTAGTCATAATCCTAATGACTATAAAGGTAGCAGTGACAAATGACATGATGTATCATTTTCATTAAGTAAACAGTCACATTCTCCACGTAGTCGTAATTCTATGGACGATGAGAGCAACACTGACAATGCACGAGGAAGAATATCCAATAAACATCGAGTCAAAATTTCCATTTAGTCCCAATTCTAAGGACTATGACAATAGCACTAACGAAGGGGAAGATGAAGAATATCCTCCAAGTCAGTATTTGAAAAGCACAACTGATCCTAGTGTCGATAACATTCCTCTTAATGATGATCCAATGATGGAGATGTTGCCAAGAAATAGTATATCGAGGAGTAGGAGCAAAGCTTTTCGTATCAATGCAAGATGTTCTAGTTATACAAGGGGTATAGAAGAATATCTGACGAGAAGAAGTTCTATCAGTACTCTCATTTCAAGTGAATGTTGTCAAAAAGATTGCTTGAAACATATGGATTTCAAATTTGCATTAGAGAAAGAGGAAGAGATATTTGTCAATTAATAAAAGCATGCAAAATTAATATTTAGTTGGGTGCATGCAATCTACATTGTCAGGTTATGATTACCATATTTGGTCTTTATTTATCTATAGAAAGGCTTTCAAAATGTTTCATTCGATGGGGAATTTTTGTCTCTCGAGAATTCAAGAAATTTTGGAAAAGGATCCCACATTTTATTCAATAGTACGTCATAAAAAATAGTTTGGGCCACTATCAAATACTGCAATGTCATGGATGAAAGATTTATTTTCAAAGCATGA
Organism: Pinus tabuliformis; assembly: GCA_031772625.1. NCBI lineage: Eukaryota > Viridiplantae > Streptophyta > Pinopsida > Pinales > Pinaceae > Pinus > Pinus tabuliformis. The sequence goes on along the minus strand of CM062804.1, from coordinate 194,505,972 downwards.
AGAGTGTATGCCAAATAGAGAGACAATACATATTCCAGAAAAATTTTCAAGACAAGAAATCTACAAGTTATACAAAGAATATGCAGAAGGTGCTGAGGGACATGGTTGGTTTATTACATATCAATATTTTGTGAAGGTATGGAAGAAATAATTCAACAATTTCCATATTCCTAAGAAGATAAGGATGGCGATTTGCAATACACGTTCTTCTCTTAAAAAAAAAGGGACAAATGTGAAGGGTCAAAAAGACGTAAGAATTCATAACTTTAACTTTTAAAATTGTATAGTCATGAACGGTGAAAAAATATTTCTTAATGGCTTTCTTTTATGTTATGTAGATTCAATTGTCAAAGAACTTCAGGGGCATCATGAACAACAAACAAGTGAAAGGAAAAAGTTGTACAAGCATTGAAAGAAGTGTTATGATAATCTGAACAAATATTTTGTTTTGATAATTGATGGTATGGACCAGAAAAAACACTTTTACCACATTTTGTTTGCACACCCAAAAATTTATAGGAGGAAAATTTTATTCAGTATCACTTGGTCAGTTGTATGGTTTTCAATGGGAAAATGTTGCCAAGGGTGTACTTCACAACTCCAAATATTCATAATGATGCAAGTATGACAATAACCATAATTCATGATGTGCTTTCTCATTGGTTTGGTAATCTTCCTAAAGTTTTGTATCTACAATTGAACAACACTTGTCATGAAAACAAAAATCAGGTTGTTTTTGGATATCTAAACATGCTTGTTGAATTGAGAATTTTTTAGAAGGTAAAGGTTGGTTTCCTTCTTGTTGGGGACACTCATGACCATATTGATCAAATGTTCAGTTGTTTTTCAGTTACATTGAGGAGGAAGGATGTTGGGAGCTTGCCATCATTAATTGAATGTATTAAGAAATCATACATGCTAGAGCCTACTTTTGATGTGTTGGAAGAAACTGTTGATATGCAAAGGTTTATTCTGGTATCACAAGGTGAGGAGAAATGCATTGAACAACTTAATGACATTAGCTTCCAACATCAATTTCATATCAACAAAACTGATGGGAAAACACTAATATGGGGCAAGAAGTATTCAACTACTGCGGAATGGGCACCATCTTCAGGGTTGGAATTTTTGAAGTTCATTCCAGATCATCCAATATTTGCATCAAAAGTATTGTTATTACAATTAGTTGGTGAAGTTCATAATGCACGCAGATAGAATAGAGATATAAATTATTCTGATTGCCTAGAAGAAATGAAAAAATGTATTAGATATACATATGAGTACTTTGACATTGCTGATTCAGTTTGGCAGGAGTCATTTTTCAATAATCAAAGTGATATCATTTCAACAACAAAAAATGAAGATATACCTTTGAAAAATCCATTTATTTGGCCACAAAATATGTCAAATGAACATGAGGAAATAAACATTGTTGAACAACAACAATCTCAAGGTATTATTAGTTCTTCATAGGTAGACAAAAGAGAGATGTATATTTGCTCCAGAAGATCTCGTGCACAACGTGAAGCCATGGAAGACCTTTACAGGGGTTCAATATAGGATATTAAGGAGGGTTGCACGATTGCAGTGCTAACAGACGGAGATCCCAATGGCTATCCATTCTGGGTTGCTAAGGTTACAAAGGTATTTACAGAAAATGAGGATGTTATAGGTTTTGAAGTACATTGGTATGCCACAAATACACACCCATTCAATGGTGTGTATAAGCCAGATATGGTAGTTGACAAAAAAATGGCGGAAAGAGAAAAATAAAGGGTACAAATATAAATCGTTGCTGCACATACATCTTAAAATTGGAGGATGTTGACATACTTGTTTATGACTTCAATTTAACAAAGAGAGGAACTCTTCGCTTCAAGACAATAGAGATTCTGAAAAGGTTGCTACGAAAAGGAACAATGTTGAGATGGGAGTCTGCTGAAACCAGTCGTAGATCTAGAAGAATTTTGAAACCTGAAATGGTGGGCATGCATGTGGACTTAGATGGGGCACTAGTTGATGAAAGAGAAGAATATGGAACATCTTCATCAACATCTAGTCATTCATCTGAAGATGTGAATTCTGATGGTGTACAAGAAAATATGAGTGATTTTGAATAATTGTCTAAGACAATTTATATAACTGATGTTTGCATCGTATCTTGAAATAAAAATTTTGATTTCCATATGGTGTTAAATCAGAAGTTATGAGTCATTTTTATGTTGTTGGATTATATGTCTTAATTATGATAACTTTTATTGTTCAGAATATCTACAATGCAACATTAAATTAGAGATATAATGTATGTTTCATTAAATATACAAATAATGACATTTTGATTCATTTAGTCATGTAATTTGTTCGTAATGTCAATGTTTTTTAATTTTATGGCTGAAAAATTTCCAATCTTTTTTGTATCTAGCGTGTTATGGTTGAAAACATGTTGAATTTATAATTAGGAAAGAAAAATGTTATTCTACCAAAAAATTTAGTGTGTTTTTTCCTCATAAACAACTGTTTTTTTGCACATAAAAATTCAGTTTTACTAGCATATTCTAAAAATGTTAAAAATTGGCCCTAAAAAAATCATTTTTCCAGTATGAACACTTTTTTGTTTTCAAGGTGTTATTTGCACTAAAATTTCGTTTTCACTGCCATTTTTAAAACATGTTCAAAATTAACCCTAAAAAAAAACCATTGTTCCAATATACACACTTTTCGGTTTTAACATTGTTTTTGATGTTTTTTCGAGTTTTTTTGGCCACGGTTCCTATTTTGAGTTTATAGCTCTCATCTCAAAGTTTACATTTTTAGGGACATTTGTTTATATGGTTATAGTCGTAGAAATACCTAGTCACCTATATCAAACCTTCTTTCACTACGATGTTGATCTGCCTGTTGTTTCATTCTATTTTCTGCCAAAGTTAGGTTATCCTTTAATAGTTGGAGAACTTGTTGTTGATGCTAGATGTGATATTCCAATTCTTAACCTTAGAATTTTCTCTTAAATATGATGTGATGCACGGTGCGTAATATCCATAAAGTGCCATAAATGGGGTCATTTTTGTTGCAGTATGGAAGGAAGTGTTATACCACCATTCAGCCAAAGGCAACCATTTGACCCACTGTGCATGTTTATCAAATACAAAGCAATGAAGATATCCTTCCAAAAATTTGTTTACTATCTCAGTTTGCCCATCAGATTGAGGATGATAAGATGAGCTACGAGCTAACTGAGTACCAAGACAAGAAAATAATTATTTCCAAAAATTTCCAGTGAAAATGGGATCTCTGTCGCTTACAATAATCTTTGGGTTTCCATGTAGCTTTTGAATTGTTTCCATAAATGCAGTAGAAACTATATTGGCTTTAAATGGATGAGATAATGCACAAAAGTGTGCATACTTGGTAAGTCTATCAACTACCACCATGATGACACTCTTTTCTTCGAACTTGGGTAAACCTATGATAAAATCCATTAAAACCTCCTCCCAATGTTGACTTGAAATGGATAAAGGTTGTAATAGACCCGGGGTCTTAATTGTTTCAACTTTATTTTGTTGGAAAACCAAACATTCTACCACAAACTTTTGAAAATTAGATTTAATGCCATCCCAAAAAAAATTCTTCTTAACCCTATCGTAAGTTTTTAAAAATCTAGAGTGCTCTCCTAAGGGAGAGGCATGAAATTCCGTAAGAATATTTTTTTTGAGTTGGGAATTCTGACATAGGTATAAATGACCTTTGTACCATAACGAATCATTTTTCTAGCTAAATGCATCAGATGTACTGGGATCTTGTTGTAACTTTTGAATAAGTTCCCACACTTCTTTTTCATTCTTCCATTCATCCCATGATTCATTTATCCAATTTGGCTCGATAATAGAAATGACACAAAGCAATGTTTCCACATCCTCATCCTTTCTTGAGAGTGCATCTGCCACAACATTTTGCTTCCCTTTTTTGTATATGATTTCAAAGTCATAACCCAACATCTTTGTGACCCACTTTTTCTACTCTTCTGAAGATAATCTTTGTTCTAAAAAGTATTTAAGACTGCCATGATCCGTTTTTACCTTGAAGTGTCTTCCCATTAGGTAGGGTTGCCATTTCTTAAGTGAATGTAGTATTTCCAACATTTCTGTCTCATAAATAGCTTTGTGTAAATACTTTCCTTTGATTGAATGACTTTCGAAAGTAATGGATCTTTCTTCTTGCATTTAAGCAACACCAATTCAGCTTCCTGAGGAATCACACTCCACAATAAAGGTTTTTGTGAAGTCCGGTGTAGCTAAGACCAGTGCTTGGCACATTGCCTCTTTAAGATGTTCAAAGGCCTTCGTTGCTTTTGGAGTCCATAAAAATGCATATTTCTTCAATAATGTTGTTAGAGGTGCTGCTATTCTCCCATAATTCTTAAAAAACATGTGATAATACCTTATCAATCAAAGAAATCCTCGTAGATTATTTATGGATGTGTGGATTTCCCATTCCTTAATGCATTTAATTTTGATAGGGTCTACCTTAACACCTTCATGAGACACAATATGACCTAGATATTCCACCTCTTGTACTCCAAAGAATAATTTGGAGCATTTTTCATACAATTGTTTCTCCTCTAATAGTTTGAGCACACTGTCAACATGTTGAACATGATCCTTCCAAGACTTTCTATAGATTAGTATATCATCAGAAAATACTAACACAAATTTTCTAAGGAAGGGTTTGAAAATGGAATTCATAAAACCTTGAAATGTAGAAGGTGCATTGGCAAGGCCAAAAGGAATGACCAAAAATTCATAATGACCCTCATGAGTTCTAAATGTTGTTTCAAGAATGTCTTTAGTATTCATTATGATTTGATGATATCCTGAATGAAGATCCAACTTGGTGCAGTAAATTAATCCATGCAATTCATCCAATAGTTAATCATTGACAAGGATAGGAAATTTATGTTTAATAGAGAGCTTGTTGAGCTCGCTATAATCCGAAAACCTGTGCCATGATCCATCCTTCTTTTGCACCGATACTATTTGAGCAGAGAAACAAATCTGACTAGGTTTAATTATACAAGCTTATAGCATTTCTGCAACCATACGTTCAATTTCACTCTTTCGGGCATAGGGGTATCTGTCAGGCCTAATGTTTTGAGGAATACCTCCTGGAATCAAATTAATAAAATGATCATGATCATGAATAGGTGGGAGACCTTTGGGAGTCTCAAATACCTTGGAATGATTGTCCAAGACTTTTTGGAGATATGGAGAAATAGATGATTTCGATGTGGGAACCTCTAGCAAACATAATTGTGGAATTATGCCTCATTGTCCTTTCTTTAGAAGCTTTGTCATTCCATTAGAGTTGATTATATTTCCTGGTTTCCATGTGATACCTCTTAATTCAACTTCCTTCCATTCTGAAGAAAATTTCATGAAAAGTTCTTGAAAATTAAAATCTATTGTACCCAAGGATTGTAGCCATTGGCTTCGTAGTACAACATCAACACCACCCATTGGAATGGAAATCTTTGGGTTATTCAATACATATTCTCCCATGGATAGCTTCATATTATGGCACTTTCCAGAGAAATTTATGGTTCCTCCACTTGCAACCATCACTTGACACTCTGGTGTTGGATATAAGATGAAATTCAATTCCTTAGCTATCTTACAATGAATAAAATTATGGGTACTTGCTGAATCAATCAACACTATTACCTTTTTCTTCTTGATATTTCCCGTGATTTATTCCTGGTGTTTATCCTCTTCTTTTGATGTTTCTTGTTCCTTTTCTTCCTCCTCTTCACAATCTATGTAAAATAATTTCTTCTCAGCACACTTATGAACTTTAGTATATTTTCTATGAAAACTGTAACAAAGCCCTTGTGCTCTTTTTTTTCCAATTGTTGGGGTGTCAACCTTGTAGTTTGTGGAAGGCTAGGGTAAACAACACTTCCATCCTTGTAGTTGTGAGTGGTAGGCTTCCTTGTTGCCATAATTTTGCTTTCCATTTTTCTTGCCAACCTGAATGCCTTCTCCAATAAGTCAAGTTCCCAAAGGTGAACCTCATGTTGGATGTTATCCTTTAAAGTCCCTATGAACACATCAGTCCTATGCTCCTTTGGAATATCTTTTACCCTTATATTCAATTTTGGAAGTCCTCTATGTGCTCCATCAATGAACCCTTTTGTTTGAGGTTTATCAATTGGCTAAAAAAAGTGTTGCTTTTTGTATCCTCATAATGTGTTATCATTTCTTCTGTAAAAATTGCCCAAGTGACAATTTGTTTATGAGAAAAAGCCATTGATACCATACAAACTGATTTGGTTCAAAATATAAAGTTGTAATGTGTACCTATTGTGTGTTTTTCACATTATGGAGATCAAAATATTGCTCCATCTGTACTATCCATGTTACAGGATCCTTGCTATCAAACTTCCTCATATAAATCTTTGAAACATGGTGGGTCTTCAATCCAACATTAGAGTCTATGAAATCATGATTAACATTTCCTTTTTTCTCATCAAGAGTTTCCTTTATACCCTTTCACCATTAGTAAGCATTTCTTATAGCAACATATTCAAATCTATCTTCAAATCTTCCTTCTTAGAATCCATGCCATTCATCTTAGCTTCCATGCCATCCATATTAGCTTCCAAGCCATCCATCTTAACTTGCCTGCCATTCATATTAGCTTCCATGCCATTCATCTTAGCTTCCATACCTTCTTTTAAACTATCAATCTTAGCTTCTGTTACCTTTTGTGAGAGTGAAATTTGTTGCACTTGGTCTTGTAATTTTGATATATCATGTTGCATTTCTTCCTCTTCTTCATGAGTCATGATAGAGCTTTCAGGTTGCTTACTAGGTGTTTCCATTTTCTTTCTTCGGGGCATCAATTAATGATAATTAAGCTTCACTATGCCCTTTGAACTACAAACTAATTTTTCAACCCAAACTTATGCAAAATTTTAAAAAGACTACACAACTTTTTTCGCTTTGTAGAAGCTCGATATTGAATCTATTGTATCTCTATAATTGCGGATCTCCAAGGACTTAAATTGCTTCTTGTGGTAGCCCTCTGAGTCCTCTTTCAAATGACACCAGTCTGATGAAAATTTGATTCTATAAGAAAGATTTATGCCCAATCTCCCAAGATGACCTGATTGTATAATTTTTCAGTAGAGCAAACTTGGATAACGTGCCACGTCTCACTATTTCGACCTTCGGATATGAAAAAGATACACAGGAAAATAAAGTTTGTCCTTTTTATGTAACTTCCTATGAAATTTCAATATGATTCTTAGAGAGAAAGTTATAATGATTTTCCCAAGGTCACCAATTTGGAATGTAATTCGGGATTTTGTAAAAACCCTAACTTCCTCAGATCATATCTTCGACAACATAGTGATACAAGATCTAAAATTAGGACCTGAGGTTTAGAATGATTTCATTTCAAATGGTTTTTCTTTTAGATTTTAAAACATCATAGAAAAACCGTTACAGCGACAAGTCCACGATGACCTATTTGGAGCAGCGAAACCCTAGAAGCCAAACCTCTGATACCAAATGTTATGAAACCAGCTCATAAAAAGATAGAAAAGAAATATCAACACCTTAGAAATCAACCTCTTCGAGGGGGAAACCTCATTTACATTACACAAATGAACAATTCTTGGATGATACAAATGACAAAACCACCTTTCTATATATAGGAGTCTAAGGGGTCATAATATAATCAAAGCTGACATAACAATAATAATAAAAGGGCACAACAATAATAATAGTGGGCTTTTATGGGGAATGATAATAACAATATGGGGACAATAGGGGCACAACAATAATAATAGGGAATACAATGACAATACTAATGGGGGAATCACTAGTATTATAGGGACCTAACATTGAAGCAAAGCAACATTCCCTTCGCATGACAAACAAAAAACCCTATGCCTGAAAATGACACGTGCTGCATAAAGATGAGAACTTAGACAACTCTTAGGTGTAAGGATGGGAGTTTGAAATCATAAGCTTACTAATAAGTGACCAAGGATGATTGATCACAGGATTGAAGGTAGGCTCCAAAGTTTGCATGCGAGCCAAGATTTTGGAGGGTGGTTGTAGTGCTAGAACATAACCTTATAACTTGTATGAATCCATTGATAATGTTATATCTACGTGACTATAGTGTATCCTTGACATAGTGTTTTTTATTTATTATAATGTCGAGTAATTTTATGATGTCAATCTCAATCCCAAGTTAATAATCTTAATATTTACATTATGTCCTAGCCCATTACAAAATTATTAACATGAGGATTATGGAAAACCTGAACGATCATTCAACATTATACAATATTTTTTATCATAAGGTTCATCGAACCCTCAAGAAGCAACTAGCTAACATACTTGGCTTTTTTGCCAGAGACGTTATGTGAAAGATTGGGTAGGTGAGGTACCACCAATCCACGTCATTGATTTTTAGGGATTTTAGATCAATGATGGAAATGAAAATTTGTTAGATATCAAATCTACTCAACCCATACCCTACTATCAACACTCAGTTTCACCCCCTCTCCCTTCAACAAGCTCTGCATCCCTTTTCTCATGCTTCACCAATTGTTCTCACCATTTCATAGACTCTACGACTTTGAAACCCCTTGCAATTGGTAAGATTGGTTTTATTGTAAGTCGTTTCTCGTTAACTGTCAAATTTTTTCTCTCAAAGAGTATTTGTATAGTTAATTATCAAACATTCTCTTCCACTTTTAGTTTTACAATTTCAGGGTATCTCATAGGGTTTATTCGAATTGATACAGTAGAGTTATAGGTCAAAGACACCAACAATCAAACTCAAGTGGATATAAAACTTCCATTTCCTCATGTAGAACCCCTAATCTCCCTACATGTATTATTTTGTTTTCAACTCCACAAACCTTCAAACTCATGCATTTCTTTGTATACCCAGTGCATAACTTTCAAAACATGATTTCTAATGGAGGTACGATGAAATGTGGAAGTATATGTGAAAATTCCAAACTATAGATTGGAGGAAATGATCTAAAAACCCATTTATTTAACATTTAAAATATGGGTGGTTGTAATATAATATTTGGGGCATTATGGCTATGCACATTGTAACTAGTACCCATGGATTTCAAAGAACTCCATATGAGTTTCACCAAAGAGGGTGATGTACACACACTTTTGAGCCTTCAATTTGTCTCCTGTTATACATTCATCCATCATCGTATGGATAAGTTATTAAAGAATGGAAACTATAGCATTATTTTCCAATTTAATTCCATGCAGGTTATGTATAATGAAACACAAGAAATCCACCTAGATTTGTTGTTGATCCTTAAGAAACATGATCAATTAATGGAGACACCAAAGGTCTTATTTAATTTTCAAGGAGCTTTGTGACCATGGAAATCCCCTAATTCTAGAAGGTCATCCACCAAATGAATATCCCTATCACGACCCATTTGCACAACAAAATAATGAACAAAAAATATCATTTAGGTATTGTTGGAGAAAGGATCATACGTCCTAGTATAAGCCCTTCCTCATCACTAGTAATCATGTAGTTAAATAAGGAAGCCACTTGACACATATTTCATGATTTTAGGTCTCTCAATAAGTTAATGATCAAGGAAAAAATTCCCATCCTAGTTATTGATTATCTCCTATATGAACTTCACGGAGAAAATTTTTCACTAAGCTTGATTTGCATTAACAATACCACAAAATCAATATGAAAGAGACATGCATCCCTAAGGCATCCTTTATAACATTAAAAGGTAATTGTGAGTTTCTTGCGGTGGATTTTAGTCTTCATTAGCCTAGATCCATCTCAACCCTAGATCTGTCATGCCCAGAGAGGGGTCAAATCTTTCGATCTGTAAACATTTCCTTAATTTTTCCTCTCCCCATCTCTCTCTCCCTCTCTCTCCCCATTCCATTTTCATCTATAGATCCCTCCATCTCCCCTTATTTCTCACTATCCCATCTACACACATCCACCTTCTAATCTCCCTCTCTCTTCTTCCTTCTCTCTCTCTCTACTCCCCCTTTCTCTTCCACCTCACTCTATCTTATAAGATGGATTTAATATAATATTAATATCCATAATTTTGAAACTTAATATTCATGAATTATATAATATGATAGTATATTATATGTAACATTATTTTAAAGTTCTTTATTCTAATATATCAATTAATAATATATGTTGGATATTAATTTATGATATTAATATATATCCTAATATATTAATATATATTATCAAATATTAAATTTAATATCGTATTAAAGTTATTAAATTATATTAATCTAAATTTATTAAAATTACATGGAAATTTTGATGAACATCTAATATTATGCAAAATTTGAAGAAAACGTCGTTGAGGTGCGACATAATATTATTGCTATTTAATATTGATATGGTTATTAATTAATAATTAATATTAATAATATAATATAATAAATCTTAATATTATATCTGATATTAATCTTATATAATGTTATTGTTATAATACACTATAGTGATTAGAGTTTACTCACATACGTTCCCATTTCCAAAACATTTGTCTCACTACCAACCTTCTCCACTTGTTAAGTTAGAAAAACAATACTAATCTAAGAACACTTATTTCTTCATCGTCATCATCGTCGTCATTGTCAGATATTAAAAGAGTTTATAATAAATATAAATATTATATGATATTACATTATGATTAATAATTATTAATAGTATAATATTAATATGAATATTAATATGATATTATATTAATAATATTAGTATAATATAATATTTAATATTAATGTTAAGGTCTATAAAAACCCATTACCATTAAAAAACCCACTAAATTATAGAGTTTTTGAGTTATCTAATTTTTTGTTAACTCTTGAATGTGAGTGTTATACCTATCAATCAATAGGTTGTAGAGATGGGTTTGTGTCTCTTGATTACATAATTTTGAGTTTGAAACATGGTGTCAACAATATTAACTTATATGCCCCCTTACTATTGAGAATTATTGGCTGCTTAGCCATGGATGTCATTGTCCAAGAATGACCTCTTTATTTAAATTTTGCAACTTACTCAATGATCAAATTTAAAGCTTGAATCCTATTTTGAGGATTAAGAGAACGTCCAGTTAAAACATTTTTTTTCCAGATATCCTTTTCTTTATCATGGTTTAATGATTAGAATAGTAATAAGTATCCTTTTTGTCATGAGATTGTAAAATATATTTCCTCCCAACTTTAACGCATCAAACATCTCTTCCATAACAACTGTAAAAACACTCCTTGAACTTCTAGTATGAACGCTTAACTTTAAAAAACATTTAACTTCCATTAAAAATGTCTACACTAAATCAACTGAATAATCTATACTAATTACTGTTAAATCCATAAAAGTATAAGTATTTCAATTTTTTTATCATTTTTAAATTAGATTGTAAAAACCATCTCTTCCTGAGAACATACTCAGTACTGTTAAAATGGTTTTTTTAAGTATCATTTTCTTTCCCATGGTTTAATGCCTGGAATAATAATAAGTATTTTCTTTTTCATGAGATTGTAAAAATATTTTTTCGTAACTTTAAAGCATCAAACATCAATGTTTTAACTTCCATTCAAAAATTCTACACTAAAACCAACTGAATAAGTTATACTAATTATATAAGTTATACTAATTACTGCTAAATCCATAAAAATATAAGTGTTTCAATTTTTTTATCAATTTTAAATTAGATGGTAAAAAACATCTCTTCCTTACATTGAAACATGAGAACATATTGTAAAACATTTTTTTTTCAAATATCATTTTCTTTCTCATGGTTTAATGCCTCAAATAATAATAAGCTTTTTCTTTTTCATGAGATAGAAAAAATACTTCTTCCTGACTTTAAAGAATCAAACATATCTTCCATCCAAGTTGTAAAAAAGCTCATTAAACTTCCAGTAGGAAAACTCAATTTTAAAATATTTTAACTTCCCTTAAAAATGTCTACACTAAAACCAATTAAATAAGTTCCACTAATTACTATTAAATATATGAAAATATAATTGTTTTAAATTTTTTATCGATTTAAATGACATTTTCAAAAACATCTCTTATATTAGTGAATCATGTTTGATACTCTATGGTAGTAAATAAAATTTGTACATATAAATATGATATTGTTTATCAATTTATTTCCTATGAAACTAGTCTCTATGGTAGTGCATAATGTTTTATTTATAAATCTAACTACATCAGTCTCTTTATTTGTTGTGAATTCTAAAATTTGTACTTGACAATCTTGTTGAAAATAGAAACAAGAAATGCTAAATATAGAAGTTCTAAAAGTAGCACTACTATAAATAGCAGTTCGGGATACATTCCAGTTTTAGTTAGTCCCTAAAATAAAATTGAGAATTAAAATTTGAATTTGATCTTAGAAACTGTGTTTAAAATAATTAATTAATTCATCTTGAGTTAATTAGTTGTAGAAAATCAAACATGAAGTCTATGTGAAGACATGCAACAGTTTACCCTTTGATTGAGGAAGTTATCCTTTAATTAAGGAGATCACGATGAGTTGTACTTAGAGTTGTAATTAGTTAGCTTAGTTAACTGATTTAAGTCTAGTTAGATTAGTTCCAATAGTTTGTTGAATTGATTGTGAGTTCAGTTAGTTAATGCATGCATGCATGTAACTACTGCACTTCAAATAACTGAATATTCTCTCATAATTAACTCATGCATGTCAGTTCAGTCAGAGAGCCAATTGAGATCAGATGATGAGACAGTGTACTATCAGTTGCAGGAATATTCCATTGAGGATATCTCTTGCATGCGGAAGGAATTCATTCCTTGAGGATTGCATAGTTATTTCTGAGTTTTGATGAGTGTGTGATGTGGGAATTAACACAGGTGGTAGCATTGGACCCCGGGAGAAACTACGCAAGGAAATAGGAGCCTTGGAGGATTGGAGGCAGGCATATGTTGTGTCTATTCAGTCTATGAGCTATATTGAGGGATTGTACTGAGAGCTGGATAGCTTGTGAGCCAAAGCTTTATGTAATCCGGATATATATCCACTTGTATGATAATAGAGAGATCGGGGTTTTTATCTGAGGCTTTCCCTGGAGTATTCTTCTGTGTTCATGTGTGATTGATTTCTCATTCTCTGTTATATGTGTTCTATTTGATCTTGCTAAAAATCGATTAAGTTTTCACAATTTTGTTTGTAGAAGTAGATCAAGTATTTTGCTTTAGTATATTGCATTATCAGGTGATCCACAGTGGGATATTCTACATGGTACCAAAGCATCGATGAAAAAAGAAAAAAATAGTATACAAGGAAGGGAGAATTTCGAAGTTTGAAGTTCCTTATTATAGAAATCGAGTTCTTATCACATCTCAATTTCACCAATGGCATTCAGCGGTTTGAGACTCGAGTATACCCTTGATGGTAGCTCAAATTATATAGCCTAGAAGGATCGCATGGAAGCAATATTAGAGGAAAATGGTTTGAAGGATTTCATTGATCAAGAAGTCCCCAAGCTAGTAGCTGCTAATGCCCAAGAATTGGCAGAATGGAAGAAATGTGTGGCTAGAGCAAGGAGAATCCCTTTGGAGGGAATTCCAGACCACATAGTCTCAAGTCTCCATGGGAAGGAGACACTGTTTTCAATGTGGAAAACATTGAAGGATTTATATCAGAACAACAACGATCAGAGGAAGTTGGTGCTGAAAGACAAGCTTCAGAAAATCAAGTGTGAAAAGGCCGACACGATCTCTACATATCTGAACAAGCTCACCACCTACAGGTATGAGCTTAGAAGTGTAGGGATCATGACAGCCGATGATGACATGGTGAGTCTTGCTCTCCTCAATCTTCCTAAGAGCTGGCATAGCTACCAAGACTCGGTAAATTGAAGAGAGAAACTACCAAATTAGGAACGACTTTGGTCGGATCTGATGCAAGAGGAGATAAGAAGAAGCACCAGAGATGGATCTTCATCAAAGCAAGATGATGAAGAAAATCTAGCCTTAGTGAGTAAGGCGAGGAAAGGGAAAGGGAAGGCGTCCCATTCCAAATCCAGTTCTTCCCATGGTGGGAAGAAGTTTGACAAATCAAAAGTGAGATGCTTTCATTGTCATGAGGTGGGCCACCATGCTACAAATTGTCCACAGAAAAAATCCAAGAAAGGAACCTTGAAGGGATCAAATGGTGAGGCACTGGCCTCACAGTTCGAATTGGATTTCTCCCTAATTGTATGCATGGTTTCATCGATGGTGGGATGTGCTTGGTACCTAGATAGTGGAGCTTCATTCCACATGACCAATGACAATAATCTTTTCAGTACCTTGGAGGAGAAGGATCTCCAGATGCGGATTGATATGGGTGATGATAGAAAGTACCATGTTTCAGGTGAAGGTATCATTGTGTTTTAGAGGGAGTATGGAGCTCCTCTCACCCTTACTAATGTAAAGTATGTACCAGGTCTGAAGAAGAATCTTGTGTCTGTCGCTATGGTGGAAGACAAAGGCTATGATGTAGTCTTTAGTAAAGGAAAGTTATTCCTGAGGCATATCAGCACTGGACAGACCAAGAGGATTGGGATTCAAGTAAAGAATATCTACAAGCTAGAGGTAGATGACTGTGCTGCATTTAGTTCCAAAGTAGAGTTGGTGCAAAGCCAAGATGTTGGCAAGATATGGCATAGAAGATTGGGCCACTTGCACCATGGGGCCTTGAAGATCATGCAGCAGATTTCTACCGGACTTCTCAAGGGAAAACTGAAGCAGATGAATACATGCAAAGGTTGTACCTTCGTTAAGTATGTGAAATCTTCCTTTTAGGATCGAGACAGTAGAGCTAGGGCAAGCCTGGAGCGAGTTCACACAAATGTGTGTGGACCATTCACTACAGCCTCCACCTCTAAACAAAGGTACTATGTTATTTTTATTGATGATTTTTCTCGTAAATGTTGGATCTAATTTATGTAGATTAAGGATCAGACCTTCTCAAGGTTTTGTGAGTTTAAAGCCTTGGTAAAGAAAGAATCTGGAAAAAAAATAAGCGCCTTGCATAGTGATAATGGTGGAGAGTATGTCTCCCAACAGTTTAAGGACTTTTGCGCAGCAGAAGGAATTAAATGGGAGTTGACGACACCGCATAACCCATACCAGAATGCGGTGGCTGAAAGGAAGAATAGATTGATTGTGGGAGCAGCTCAAGCAATGTTACATGACCAAAGCCTACCACTTCATTTGTGGACTGAGGCATGTAATCAATAGTATACTTGTAGAACAGAAGCCCACACCATATATTGGGGATGAAGACACCAATGGAATCCTTTTCTGGGAAGCGATCAGATGTGAGTCACTTTAGGATCTTTGGATCATCGGTTTACTACCATGTGACCAAAGATGCCCAGAAGAAGCTAGATCCAACAGCTGAGTTGGGGATACTTGTGGGGTACACTGATACACCCCACAATTATCAGGTGTTCTTGGCCACTAGTCAGAGTACAGTGGTACATAGAGATCTGAAGTTTGACAAGCAGAAATCCATGCGAGTATCACTTGAGAGGGAGCTCAAGTTGCATGCAGAGGAGGAACTTTCAGTTCCTAAGGAGGAGGAGCCTTAGACTGATGCGGAGCAGTTGCATCCAGAGGATCTGTGAGTGGAGACATCCACTCATGCTGAGTCTTCCAGAGATTGGTGGAAATACTTTAGGGAAGCTGACATGTTGATGCTGGATGTGCAAGAGAATGTGGGACAACCATCTTCTCAGCGCAAACAGAGGAGGTCACCCAAGCGGTACACTGCTTACATGGCCTTGGTTGGGGAGTGTGTAGAGATCGAACCTTATTATTTTGAGGAAGCAGTGCAGCAACAAGTTTGGGTTGGTTCAATGGTGGAGGAGTATGACTCCATTGTTTGGAACTGTGTTTTGGATGCTGTCCCAAGACCTCAGTACAAGTCAGTGGTGAGTTCCCCATGGCTTTACAAGGTAAAGCAGGTAGCTGAAGGCAGTGTTGAGAAACATAAGGCAAGGTTTGTTGCCCGTGGTGTCTCACAGGTTGAGAGGATCGAATACGATGAGACTTTTGCTCCTGTAGCAAGGTACTCATCTATCATATCAATGTTGGCACTATCAGCTCAGATGGGTTGGAAGATCCATCAGATGGATGTGAAGACTATGTTCCTCAGTGGGAAGATTGAGGAAGAGGTGTACATTGAGAACTAGGAAGATTTTGAGACCTTTGATCATGAGTCTCATGTGTGCCGACTCAAGAGGGCTTTGTACGGGCTGAAGCAAGCACCTTATGCTTGGTACACTAGGATCGACAGCTATTTCACCGGATTGGGCTTCACCAAGAGTGAGGTAGATGCGAACCTTTACCACATCATGGTAGAAGGTAAGCCATTGATCATTGTTCTTTATGTGGATGATCTGATTTTGACAAGTGATGATCAGTTGATCAAGTCATGCAAGGAGGACCTTGCAAGAGAGTTCGAGATGAAAGACATGGGTCTTATGCACTACTTTCTAGGCATGTAATTGTGGCAGAACGATGGGGAAGTATTTGTGTCTCAAGGCAAGTATGTCAATGAGATACTTAGGCAATTCCACATGGAGAAGTGTAAGCCCATGTGGACTCCTCTAGCTGGTAACTGGAGGAAGGAGGATGCTACTTCAGGTGAGGTAGTTGCTACTACTATTTATCAGCAGATTGTGGGTTCATTGATGTATCTAGTGAACACACGACCAGATTTGTGCTTTGCGGTGAACCAGTTGAGTCAAGCTATCATTCAGCCTACCAAGCTGTTTTGGAAGGCAACAAAGCATGTGCTAAGATACCTTAGAGGCACATCTTAGTATGGATTGTGGTACAGATGAACAGAAGGAGTGAAGCTTTAGGGCTTGATAGATGAATATTGGGCAGGGAGTCCATCAGACCGGAATAACACTTCTGGAGGAATCTTCAACCGTGGTTCAACTACAATTTCCTGGTACAATAGGAAACAGAGGTCAGTTGCACTTAGCTCAGCAGAGGCTGAATACATGGCTACCAGTCAGGCAACATGCGAGGCCATTTGGATGCGGAAGATTCTAGTGGAATTGTTTGGTTAGAGGATGGATCCAACTGTGATCTATTGTGATAATTAGAGTTGTATCACACTCTCTTCGAATCCAGTATTTCATGACAAGTCCAACCACATTGATATCCGGTATCATCATCTTCAAGACTGTGCGGTGAAGAGGATCATGTTGTTGCTGTATGTTTCGACCAAGGAATAGGATGCAGATATTTTGACTAAGGCATTGTCAAAATACAAGTTCGAGTTCCACAGGGATAGGATTGGGGTGACTGATAATCCCTTTCTTCTTGAGAGGGAGTGTTGAAAATAGAAACAAGAAATGCTAAAAATAGAAGTGTTAAAAATAACACTGCTATAAATAGAATTTCGGGATACATTCCAATTTTAGTTAGTCCCTAAACTAAAATTGAGAATTAAAATTCGAATTTGATCTTAGCAAATGTTTGTAAAATAATTAATTAAATCATCTTGAGTTAATTAATTGTAGAAAATCAAACATGAACTCTATGTGAAGACATGCAACAGTTTCCCCTTTGATTGAGGAAGTTATCCCTTGATTAAGGAGATCAGGATGAGTTGTACCTTGAGTTGTAATTAGTTAGCTCTATTAACTAAGTTAAGTCCAGTTAGATTAGTTCCAACAGTTTGTTGAACTGACTATGAGTTCAGTTAGTTAATCCATGCATGCATGTAACTACTGCACTTTAGATAACTGAATATTCTCTCATAAATGACTCATGCATGTCAGTTCAGTCAAAGACCCAATTGAGATTAGATGATGGGACAATGTACTATTAGTTGTAGGAATATTCCATTGAGGATATCTCTTGCATGCAAAAGGAATTCATTCCTTGAGGTTTGCGTAGTTATTTCTGAGTTTTGATGAGTGTGTGATGTGGGAATTCACACAGGTGGTAGCATTGGACCCCAGGAGAAACTACGCAAGGAAATAAGAGGCTTGGAGGATTGGAGGTAGGCATATGTTGTGTCTATTCAGTCTGTGAGCTGTATTGAGGGATTGTACTAAGAGATGGATAGCTTGTGAGCTAAAGCTTTGTGTAATCCAAACATATTTCCACTTGTATGACAATACAGAGATCCAGGTTTTTAGCTGAGGCTTTCCCCAGAGTATTCTTCTATTTTCATGTGTGATTGATTTCGCATTCTCTATTATATGTGTTCTATTTGATCTTGCTCAAAATCGATTAAGCTTCTGCAAGTTTGTTTGTAGAAGTAGATCAAGTATTTTGCTTTAGTATATTGCATTATCAAGTGATCTACAATGGGAAATTCTACAAATTTTGACATGGTCTATTTTTTTGTTTCCTTTGAAATAAAGGTAAGTTAGCATAGTCATAGAGAGCAAGATAATCTAACTCCTCCATTAGATGGATTCATACTGTTGTGAACCATAAATACAAATGGATATTAGTACGAATTTCGAAGTTTATTTTGAAGCCATTAATTTTTCAGATTATATGACTTATGAATAGGATAAAAACAAAAAGGTTCATGATCAATGGTTTATTAGTTGAGTTTAGCTCATAAAAAGCTATCATTTATATCATAGATCAGAATGACATATAAAATTTAGCAAGCATGAATTGAAGAAGGATATAACATAACACATAAGGTGGATTTAGTCTTGTTTCTTAAGTTTTAAACTTGCCTTCTACCTTCTCACGAAATGGAAATGGATGTATGGTTCATAAATTTGAGTGAATTTTGATCAAATTATTCTCTGAACTATTCTTCTTCAATTAATTTTTTTGGTATATTGTATGTGGTTCTATGTAAGTCCAATAAATTTAAAGGCACTAACATAGCATGGCTAAAAACGAGAAGAAGAGAAAAGCCTCATATGGTCTAACATGTAGAGAGAATATCATTGTGCTTGAAAGAAGGATCTATATAAGTGAATTAATGATTTTAGTGGTTAGGGTTTTGTTTTTCTCTCAGCGATAAACAATTGAGGATTGAAACACTGAAGAATCCTCTAATGGGAGTTACATTATGCATATCGTAAATAATTGATTTTGGTATAATAGTATTTATATGGTTATTTATATATTTTTTTCGACCGAGATTAGCTAAAATTATTTTTATTATTGTTATTTATTGGAGACATGGCATACATACACATCAACCATAATCGATTGTATAACGTGCCTCTCAATGAAATAATGCTCCATCCACCTTCCAAATCCTCATGCCTAATGTTTTCAAAGCATTCCTAGATATTTTTTTGTTGTTCATCTTCAATGATATCTTAAGCTATAGTGAAGGATGGGTCGAATCACACACAAAACATCTTGATAAGTCCTTGCAATTATTGAGAAACAATGAAATATTTGTAAATCACTCCAAATGTGGTTTTGGGACTTATGAAGTTGAATATTTGAGTTACATTGTAAGTTAGGAGTAAGTATGAATCGATCCCAAGAAAGTGGCGGCTATGCAATATTGGCCATTTCCCAAAAAACAATTCTTTGGGGGCGTTATCAAGAAGAAACACATGCCTTTAATGTTTTAAAGGATGTCATGTTCCCTATTCAAAAATTAATAATTCTTTAATTGAATAGGACTTTCGTTTTGGAATAAGATGGCTCAAGAAGAGCTCTAGGAGTAGTATTGATGCAAGAAGGGTTCCCTTTTGAATTCATGAGTAATTATGGCACCATAGTTTGGGAGAATCCACATGCGAGAACGAAATTATGGCTATCCTTCACACAATGGAGACTTGGTGTCCATATCTCCTATGGAGGCATTTTTATATCAATATTGGACATTATAGTCTTATATTTTTCCTCGAATTATGGTTGTCTCCACTAGAGCAACATAAATGGGCCACCAAGATGTTGGGGTATGATTATGAGATCATATATAAGAATGGTAAAGATATTTTTTCATTGATTCTTTATTCAAACATTATGAGGAGGATAGGTCACTTCTTTGCTTATCATTATTAAGTGCATGGTGGCTCAAGGAATCCTATAAGGAATGGGTAGAAAACATTAATTTAAGGTAACTAATCCAGTGGATTCAAGTAGATCCCAACCCACCTAAACACTATACATGGAAACAAAAAACATTGCAGTATAAAGGGGGCATTTTCTTGTCAAAAGATTCAACCCCAATACAAAAATTATTAGAGAAGCTACATGCATCATTGATAGCAAACCACTCTAAATTGCGTAAAACCTATGAAAGAATTAAGCATTAATTCTAAAATGGAGGGCATGAAAATAGATATCTAGGATTTCAGAACATCTTCCAATTCTTGCCAAAAAAAATGGAGAGACAGTGAAGACACATTGGAAATAATTAAGTATAATTTGTTCTAGTGTATAGTTAGGTAAAGTGTGTTCCTTTCGTATGTACTTTCTGTAACTTACAATCTTATGGTCATGATATGTTCTATACATGAAATGATCCGACACTTCATTCTCTCCTCGGTATTAGTAACACTTGATGCATGGCTTAAAACTCAATTGGTCCATCATCTCTATTTAAAGAGAATGGAGGGTCATTTGTTAGGTGACCATTCATGAGAGAATATTATGTAAATTTTCTTTATTTTACATTAATAAATTTCCTGAAGTGGTCGCATTGGCTCAGGCCATGAACTGTTTCCCTCTTTGAGGGCTTTAACCATGTCTAGAATACTGGTGTACTGATCTATGATGTATTTGTGAGCAGTGTCCTTTGGTGCTCTATCTAAGGAGCTTACCCTGTAATTCCTACATGGTGTCAGAGCTATTCGAGGACCTCATTCGTTGGTGATCCAAATCTAATGTCGGTACAACTGCATTCGACTGTCATTTCCTAGATCTATTGTTTGTGACTGCTTTTGATCCAAGAGGGTTGCTCTATTGTGTTAGGAACGTTTTTTCTAGTAAGGAACCCTTTTCATTTCATGCGAGAAGGTTTCCACTATCCATAGTTAGGTCATTTTTAATATCTGGACATATACAATCTTTATTTTCACTTATAGTTATTTATCTCTCTGTTTATTTCGGGTTATAGTCCTCTATAATTTTTTATATTACCGTATTTATACCTTTCATTTCTATGTATGCTCTTTGCCCTGTGACTCTGTGCAATCTGGGAAAACCAGAAACATAAAGAATTGATTTTTCTTATGTGTATGCTCTTTTCTATTGCACCAATGCGATCTCGAAAAATCAGAAACACTGAGGAAAATATATAGTTTCCAGCTAAATCTAACTTTAAGCCATAAGGTTTGGATTACTTTTTCTTATCCTTTTGGTTTGTGTGGTTGCTTTTTTGTTTTGTAGGTGAAAATAGGTTTTTCAAGTAAGCACACACTCCAAAACTTCAGTGAGCAAAAAAAAAAAAAAAAACCTTCCTCCTTTCCAAAAATTACTAACCTTTTAAACTAGCTCACTTGTTCTAAAGTTACTTTATGAGAATAAAGGTCTTGGGTTCAATTCTTTCAATTTGTTGAGTTATTTTTTCAAAAAGTACATGTAACTAATGTTTTAAAGTTACTTTATGTAAAAGTGCAATCACCCATTATAAAAAGTGAGTCACTTATAATTCTAAATTCACTTTATCTTTTATTTAAGTTACAATTTCGTGGAAAGTTCATAAAGTACCATTGTAAAGTAATATTTTTTTTAAAGTGGGATAATTAGATTAAGTTTGGAAAGGGGGGGATTTTTTTTTTTAAAATATAACATGATCCTTCACTTCCCAACATTCACGTAGTTGGTCGGCATCTTCAACAATGTTTCTTCAAAAGGCCATAACTTCTTCATTCGAAAGCCATTTTCAGAGCTATTTTTTTTAACAGGCCTAATTTTTCGAGATATTTCCATTGGAGTGCTTAGTTTCGGCACCTACGACTTTATTTTCTTTTAAAATGGAAAGTCCATGCCTAGTTATTCTTGAAAACACCAACTACTTCCAATGGCTATCCTACATTGTGGATTTACTTAGAAGTAAAGGTCTTTATAGAATAGTCCCAGGCCAAGTGTCTAAACCTAAAGATGAAGATAATAAAGACAAATGGGAAAATAAGAAAGATCAAGCACGTGGGTTGATAGAGATGTCTATTTCTCCAGACCGTAGAGTCCATATCAAAAAAATTGATACCCTCGATCAAGAAATGAAACAACTCAATAAAGTTTTTGGAATTAAAAATGAAATTAGAGCCCATCAACTTGAAAATGAGTTGCTTACATTGGACCCCAATAATTTTTCTTCCATTGAAGATTTTTTGGTGAAATTCAAGACCCTTAGACTTCTCTTGGAAGGTGTTAAGGTTAAGAAAGAATATGGTAGCCTTATCTATTCCATTCTTACTATGTTGGGAGCATCCTACTCTGTGTTTTTTTCCACTTTCCATTCTACTAGAGAAGCCTTTATTTCTCAAGGAAGTGACTACAAGTCCCCCCCTTTTGATTCCTTTTGTGATTATTTAATAACAGAGAAAGAAAAAAATCTTACATCTTGGTCATCTTAATACTCGAAACTCTTCTCAAAAAGCCTTTGCAGCCCAGCAATAACCAAGTTCAAAGAATCCTAAGAAGAAACATCCTAAAAAGAATGGTCCTAAACCAAGCAAGGGTCCTAAGCCATTTCCATCTCACAATGAAAAATCAACTCAACAAAATGATAAGGCAACTAAAAAAAAGGGAAGAAGACTAATAGACATTGCAACTTTTGTAATCGTGAAGGCCACTTACAATCCAAATGCTTTAAGAAGACGGAAGCCTTGGAAGTAGCAATAAAGAAGCATAAAATCCATTTGGAGCACTCTTCAACTTCAAGTTCATCTTCTGGAATAACACTTTCTGCATGTGGTTTTCAAGCATCTTGGTCTGGTTATGCAATAAATTTATCTTCTTTTTCTCATTCTCATGAGTGGCTCATTGATTCTGGAGCTTCTTATCACATGGCCAAAAACAAAGCCATGTTTTCTTCTTTAAATGATTCTAACACCAAAAATATATATGTTGGTGATGATATATCTCTTAGCATTGTAAGGACTGGAACTATTGATCTAGACAATGGTCAATTTAATGATGTATTATGTGTTCCTCCCTTATCCTGCAACCTTATATCTATATATCAAATAACTCATTCAGGTGAAGGTAAAACCATTTAATTTTCACCTCATGATGTTGTAATTAATAATCTAAGTGATACTAGATAGATTTTAGCTAACGACATTGTTGATGATTATACAAGGTTGTAAAAGTTTAACAACTTTGGGTCATGAGCTCTTCCCTCGGTATTTGTTGCTCATAATGATGAAATGAGAAAACTTTGGCATGAGTGATTTGGTCACTTAAACTATCGCTCCCTTCAACATCTATGTAAAAAAATTATGGTGACATGTCTTCCTATGGTATCTTGCGGAGATGGTGTTTGCTCCATATGTGTAGTCGAAAAACATCATTGGGATAGTTTTGAAAAGCATGCCTCTTGGCACACCTCAGCCCCTTTAAAGCTTGTGCACAGTGATTTATGTGGTCCACTTCTAGTTGTTTCATTCTCTAGCTAAAAATATTTCTTAACTTTTATTAATGATTTCTCTAGATGCACTCGGTTATACTTCTTAAAACTCAAGAGTGAAGGCTTTAACATGTTCTTGTCCTTTAAGGCCTTTGTTGAGAAATAGTATGGACATAAAATTCTTAAGCTAAGATGTGATAATGGTTGAGAATATGTTAACAATAAATTCATCAAATTTTTCACTCATGGAAGAATCACACCTTAAAGGAAATGGCCAATTGTATGCTTCAATCTAAAGGACACAGTCTTAATTTTTGGGCAGAAGCAATTAACTGTGAAAATTACATAGTAAATCACACTCCTACTAAGGTTTTAAAGACTATCACTCCAGAAGAAGCATGGAGCTTAATTAAACTAGATGTAAGTCCCTTTCGTGTTTTTGGAAGTGAAGCATGGTCCCATATTCCAGATGAGAAACATAAAGCATTCAAACATAAGAGTGAAAAATGTATTTTTGTTGGATATTCTGAAGATGTGGAAGATATAGAATTCTTCGACCAAAATCCAAAAATGTTATCATTAGAAGAGATGTAAAGTTTGCTAAAAGTATATTGGCCTATGAGCCTAGTTTGGCAGATGTGCCACCTCTCTCCATCCCTTTTACTTTAGAAAATATTTCTTCTTCAGATGATAAAAATGAGGATGAAAATCCTCCCCCACCTTCTCGGGATTCTCCTTCAGCTCCTCAGCTTCCAAAATGGGTCCACACTACTCAAGATGTAGAAGGTGCTATTGCAGGTGATCCTATAGATCAATGTTGTACACGTTCTCAGTTTGATAGAGCCTCTTCTTTAGTGGCTCAAGCTTCAACACATTATGATCCTAACACCTTTGCATAAGCTTTAGGCCATCCAAATTGGGACACAACTATGAATGAAGAATATCGTTCATTATTGGCAAATGGTACATGGGACCTTGTTCCTCCTCCAAAGGAACAAAAATTTGTTAGATGGAAATGGGTTTACAGAACCAAGTTTGGACCAGATGGAAAAGTTGATAAACATAAAGCTCCTCTTGTTTCTAAGAGTTTTTCACAAGATGAAGGCATTGAATATACTAAAACCTTCTCCCCTATTGCCAAAATGAACTCTCTCCGCCTTGTTCTTTCCCTTGCTGCCTCTTTCAAATGGGAAGTCCATCAGATGGATGTTAAATCCACCTTCTTGCATGGGGACTTGCATGAAGAAATCTATATGGAAAAACCCCTTGGATTTATATAAACAAACTCTAACCTTGTATGTCAACTTAAGAAATCCCTTTATGGCCTCAAGCAAGCCTCTCGGGCTTGGTATACCAAAATGGATAAATTTCTTTTAGATACTAGCTTTTCTAGGTGTCATTCTAACAATACTCTCTACACCAAGAAATTGGTTAAGTCTCTTATCATTCTTGTTTTATATGTTGATGATCTTATCCTTACTGGTAGTGATCCAAACCTTATAGATCATGCGATGTCCAGCCTTAAAAATAAATTTCAAATGACAAACTTAGGATGCTTGCATTATTTTCTTGGTCTCCAAGTCTTGCAATCCAAAGAAGGTATTTCCCTTTCCCAGTCCAAGTATGCCTATGATCTTCTATAGCATAAAAACTATGCTAAGGCACAAAAACTGATAGCTTAAAAACTTAATATGTTAAAATACACGAGGTATTTAAAAATAATAATTTATTAATATATAAAATTTTATAAGATGATATGAATGTTTACAATGAGGCCCTGCTGTTATACCTTAACAGGTGACCTTTCGTGAATGGGCATGCCTTTTCACTTCACTTAATGACTATTTAACCTAAATATATAATATTTGATTATTTAATATTTATATTTATTTTATTTATTTAATTGTTATGAATTATATTCATAACAAGCCCCTTCCTTTAGAAGCTTTGTCCTCAAAGCTTTAATGCTCGGGGTTTTCTTCACTTAGTGTATGTCATCTCGATGTATGTAATGTGACCATCCTCTCGTCTTATAGCTAATCAATGATATTCCTTTGGATTTTTATTTTTATTTTTTATTTTTTTATTTATTTTTAACTCTATATTTTTTTAATCTCTCTCTCTCTCTCTCTCTCTCTCTCTCTCTCTCTATATATATATATATATATATATATATATATATATTAAATTACTCTATTTACTTTTTTATTTTTATAACTTCAAATATATATATATATATTTTTAAATACTGATTTTTGTTATTAATAATTTAATTAATTAAATCAATTTAATTAATTAAATAATATTGACGTAATTTGAAACATAGAGGTCTATCGAACCGACGTGATTCACCACCCTGGTATGAATCTTATTCAGAAACAATTGTACATTGTATTGCATCCAGCATTTTGTCCACGAGTCAACATGGTTGTGGGCGGCATAAAATAGGTTGTGTGGACGAGGCCAACGAGTAGGTGGATTAATGACAACAGACACCTGATTACTTGACCTGAAACGAGACATGAAACCTAAAGCATTGTGGACATCGGTTGGTTGGTGACAAAGCAGAGAGCTCATGGAATACTGGTGGAGGGTGGATGGAGGACGCAGTTTAAACAGGTAGTGACACTTGAAACCAATTAACCCAACATGTTTTCTGTAGTTCTCTGGTGGAGTATTGAACCGTGTTGAAAACAAAGAATAGGCTAATAGACTTGC
Source organism: Pinus tabuliformis (assembly GCA_031772625.1). Classification (NCBI taxonomy): domain Eukaryota; kingdom Viridiplantae; phylum Streptophyta; class Pinopsida; order Pinales; family Pinaceae; genus Pinus; species Pinus tabuliformis. The sequence goes on along the minus strand of CM062804.1, from coordinate 194,479,658 downwards.
GTTCGTTGACTGTGGCTCTTGCACGCACAGTGCAGAAATCAACAGTTTCTACAGTGATGTGGGGGTCGCCAGAAAGTGGACGATTCTGTGGTTGACAGAAGGTGGAGGCCATATCTCTCACATTCATAACTTTTCTTGGCCCGCCATCACTGAACTCATTCATACCTTTAATTTCAAAAAAAACAACAAGGTCCCCATCCTTGAATTGGAGCCTCTCATTATCATCCACAGATGATACCAGAGTAGGATTTTCAATGGTAATAAAAGTAACAATACCTGTGTGTGGTTCCCCATCATTCACATCAAACACAATAAATTTTGGCCCAAGGTCACAAAACGCACTTCCACATAGTCCCCTAATATCTATTTTGATGAAAGTGATTGCTGAATTATGATTATGGTAGAAATCATTGTGTTCAATTGCTTTTTCCACACTTGAGTTTGTGAACACCATCATTTGGAAGAAAGACAGGGGTTGTGGTGATATGAGAGCAACACTTCTTTTGTCCCGCCTCTTGCAAATAATATTTGCTTCTAATAAATTTTGATTCTTTTCAAGTTGTGTGAGTGGACTGGGACCAATATCGCCTATACGTGCAACTCCTTTTATTGGTGTTGTCTTCATATGTTCTCGAACAAGAGTTTTAGAATTTCTAACCTTTCTTTTATAGACATAGTTGTTCTGTTTCAATGATATAACCTCTTCTGAAATTTTGGTTCGAAAACCTCCTGCAAGTTCCTTCTCTTGCTTACAATCAGGGGAGGACTCAGTTTTATCAAACATATCGACATTGTCATCAATCGGACAATTATCTAAGTGACTGCCTCTCTGCAAGGGAGGCTCTATTTCCAAAAGGAAATCTGAAGGTTTCTTTATCAAGTGTCTAGCATCTCGGGTATCGACACAAGAAATATTAGTAACTGATTCACAGGCTCCTCCTGAAGGTGCATTGGACAGATTTAGTTCCCTTTCAGCTACCAATTCCTCTAATAGTAAAACACTCTTATTGATATATGCATAGTTCATTTTACTCTGGTTGAGAATGGCATCTAGCTGAAGACTAAGAGAAGTATCAAGTTCAAAATCATTTTCAATAGCCTATTTTTTCTCAAAAGCCACTAATGGCAGTTTTTCATTGTCAACATCTTCTTCATTGTTATGATATTGTAAATCTCCTTGTTTCTCAAGATAGTCTTCTTCTTCTTCTGCTTCACCTTGTTTCGTTTCTTCATTTTTGTTATTCTCTTCCTTATTATCGATTTCCTTTTGACATGCTTTAACTTCTGCAAATGATTTTTCTAAATGTTGAAATGCTTCTTGAATTTTACTAAATTTCTCAACACAATCAGGACATGAACGTAATGGCACATTGTGTGGCGAACAATGTTCAATGACCTACATGATTATATCGTGTGCCATGGCTCTGTTACCACTGCAGCATAAAAGCTATGCTGAGGCACAAAAACTAGTAGCTTGAAAACTTAATATGTTAAAATACACGAAGTATTTAATAATAATAATTTATTAATATATAAAATTGTATAAGATGATATGAATGTTTACAATTAGGCCCTGCTTTTATACCTCAATAGGTGACCTTTTGTGAAAGGGCATGTCTTTTTGACATGCCTTTTCACTTAACTTAATGACTATTTAACCTAACTAATATTTGATTATTTAATATTTATATTTATTTTATTGTTATGAATTATATTCATAACATCTTCTATGCCACTTTCACATAGAACACTACAAGCCATCCCCTTCTGCCTTTCAGTCTGGAGACAAACTTTCAGTCACTTCTACTTCCCCTAAAGCTGATGGTACCTTATACCGTCAGCTTGTTGGAAAACTTTTGTATTTGACCCATACCCGTCGCGACCTTTCCTTTGATGTTGGACTTATTGATTGATTTATGAAAAACCCACATGAAATTCATTAGAAAGAAGTTAAAATAATACTTTGTTTTGTTCGAGGTAAAATTCAATTTGGGATTCATTACGGTGCAGAAGAATCTCCTCTATTGGTTGGTTTCATTAATTCTGATTGGGCTGGTGATCCTAATGATCAGAAGTGTATTGCGGGTTATGTCTTCACTCTTGGTTCTGGACCTATTACATGGGCTTGAAAGAAACAAAGTGCAATTTCTCTTTCTTCAGTAGAAGCAAAGTATCGTGGCACCATTGAAGCTAATGGGGAAGCCATGTGGCTTTATCAAATCTTGTTAGAGTTTGGTTTTCAACAACAACATACGACTACACTTTGGTGTGATAATCAAAGTGTCATTCAACTATGCAAAGATCCATTCCAACCTTAGCACAACAAACACATTGAACTACACATGCACTTCATCAGAAATCTTATTCATGACCATGTTCTTGAAGTCAAATATTGTTCAACTGATGATCAAGTTATAGACATCTTTACAAAGGCTCTCACAGAGGCCAAGTTTACTAAAATTTGATTTATGGTTGGAGTTCAGGAAGTTGTCACTAAGGGGGGATAGGCTCTAATGCCTCCTTCCTTCTCCTATTGTATCATATTTGTACATCCTTCAATCTTATCCCATGTTGTTCTTAAGGGGGCATGTTAGGATATTTCGACACATCGGAAATAATTAAGTATAACTTGGTCTAGTTTATAGTTAGGTAAAGTGTGTTTCTTTAGTATGTATATTTTGTAACTTACAATCCGACGATCAAGATATGTTCTAGACATGATGTGATCCAAAGGTTCATTCTCTCCTCGGTATTATCAACACATGACACATGGACTAACACTCAACTCGTCCATGATCTCTATTTAAAGAGCATTGAGGGTCATTTGTTAGGTGACTATTCATGAGAGAATCTTATGTAAATTTTCTTTCTTTTACATTAATAAATTTCCTGAAGTGGCCACATTGGCTCTGGTTATGGACTATTTCCCTCTTTGAGGGTTTTAACAGCATCAAGAATACTGGTGTACTAATATGTGATATGTTTGTGAGTTGTTTCCTTTGGTTTTCTATCTAAGGAACTTACCCTGTAAATTCCTACAACAACCTCTACTAATCCTGACATAGATTTGGACATACATTTTAATGGATTTAACTTTTGGGACTCCCAAATGCAGGCAACAAATCAATAATAATCGTGGTGTTTGATTATTGATGAGGATCATAAATAGTTATATTATAAGGGTCATGATGCCATCCTCCAGCTTTAGAACTATCTCTTTCTCACATATTTTTTTTTATTTTTTATATATTATTCTTATTGATAAGGATAAAAGATGTTTGTTATGTCATGTGTCATAAAATGGTTTAATTGCAGGAAATGGAGCAATTCTTGAGATGACTTCTATACAGGGGCTCAGAGTAGACAACAAGGAGATAATATAGGGGGTTTTCCACCTCTTTAACTCCCTCATTTAGCCCAATATCAGAACATACTCTCTCTAATCGGCTCGAGGTCATTGGCAGCCATGGAAATGTGAGTAATGAGGAACAAGATCCAACATTCTCAAGTTGTGGGAGACAAAAATTCCTATTTTCTAGGGAGCTGCTAGTAGCTACCCTCTTTTATAAATAATCATGTAAAAGAGCTCATTAGGATTCGAGTTTTGTTTTCAGCTAGGTATTTATTGAGCTCAAGAACTTTTCACTGTTATTTTTCACTCTTGTGTGATGTATTATATATTGGTTCATTGATAATGAGAAGTTTCTTATTGATTCATCATTGAGTTAGTTCCAGAGGGATGAGGCTCTTGGGTCTGGGCCTAGCCCTAGTCGATTAGTTCCCTCTTGTGTATTTGTATCACCTTTAGTTCATAGCAATCCTATTTTCTTACATTTCAGTAAAGAATAATCCATCAAAATATGTGATTACAACCTCTACCTCATCTCTCTCATGGAAGCATGAATAGAAGGATTTACAACCATGGTCCAGAAGTATTATGTTTAGGATTTCTTGGGAGAATATTTGTGTTAGTCATCTTATTTTCCATGTGCTTATTGTAGCTTAGGATTTGGTTTATTGATTAGATCATAGTTTTGGCATAGATTAGATAACATTTAAATTCAACTCATCTTTTCCACCACTAGTTGTTTCATTTTTTCAATGATAAATTGGTATATGCATGTGATGATTGCAGTGTTGTTTGGATCTATAGGCAAGGGAACCTTCACCACTTCCATATTGAACTTCCTCACCTCCTCTTGTGAACCCCAAATTCTATCCTAAAAATTATGTTCATGCGATCATTTTCCTAAAATCATCGAGAGCATCCCTCCTAGTGAAAAACATGCCTTCAAAAGGCTTTGAGCTTGGCTAGGGGATTTGGCCACCCTTCACTCATCTATCTCAACCTCCATACACCTTTCCATACCCTGAAACCATCATTTCCACCTCTTAAAACTTCTCAACAGTCCTCCTCTAACATTAGAGGCCTTCATGTAGCAATAGAGGGACCCTGTAGCAATTTATTGTAGCACACCTATAGCAACCATTTTCTTCACTAGTTTTGATCCTTGATGAAATTTTGATGTATTTTAGAAGGATGTTGACCCCTGTTGGGATTTCATGATCAAGGGAAGCTCCTAGGCCACTCCAAACCCTCCTTTTCCTTCACTACAAAAACAAAATAGCATTAGTTTCCTTATCACAGATTTGGCACAAATTGAAAATTGATTTACATGTAAGTGTCATAAAGTTAGATTTTACATAGAATCTTGAGTTATGGTTTTGGTAGGTTAGATTCTTTTCTGCAAGTAGATTTGATAACTAGATGGATGATTGCTACATAATGTAGTTTCCTTTTTGAAAGTAGTTTAGCTCTTTCCTTTTCATGAATTGTTTCTATGGAATTTGCAAGTTGAAGTTTATATAATTTTCCTTTTCATAGTTAGAGGTAGCTTCTAAATTTCACCTTCATTAGCTATCTTTAATTCCAAGTTAGTAGGAGGAATGGTCTTGGAACACTCTTGATCGGATGTCCTAGTTATGGGTGGAATGAGTAGAATCCCACCTACTGTGAATATAGCACTGTCACCTCGAAGTTTGTATGAACCTCAGGTTGATAAATAGAATTGAGGATCTTTTGGGGGTTGCAACACTCTTGGTGCAATACTAGGGCTCACAACTTGTTGGCGTCATTGCTGGGGAGGTGTCTTGGTAGATGTTATTTCTTCTTAAGAATTGTTTTTTGTTTTGAATATAGTTTTGAAGAAGTAACATAAAATAAAAAGAGAAAAAAAATATTTCATGCCTTGTAGGAGTAGAGACACTCAACGAAATTTTTTACCAAAAACCCGCACACCCTTAAGAAATCAACCTTCACTCTTCTTTGGTGACTGTTAGCTTCCCTCTCTAACTATAGGGTGGTTAGAAGACCCTTTAGGTGAGAAACCTGAAATATTTGAAGAACCTATTGGGGAAGAAGAAAAACCCACTTCACCTACCCAACCTATGGTTGAAAATAGGAACAATGACGTTTTCCCTATTAGAGAGACTAATGGAGAGGCTATAATGAAGAATGTAAGCACTACTGTCGTTCCACACTTCCATGTCTTAAATTATGAGGATCCTAATACCTTTATATTTTAATTCTTTGTTGTATGTAGGACCTATGACTATGCCTTTTATGATCATAAGATGAAGTTATTCCCATCTACCCTTAAGGATGGAGGCCTGTGCTATTTTATGGATCTTCCTGGGGGTAGCATCACTACCTAGCCTCAAATGAAACAAGCCTTTAATGAAAAGTACAAGGACTATTGTAGGTCAAAAGAAACCGAGGAAGATATATTTATAATGACTCTTGTACTTTATGAATCCCTAGAAGAATACAAGGAGAGATTTCAACTCAATTAAAGGAGGGCCAGGTGCACCCTTGATCCTGAATCACTCAACCTACTTCTTCTCTGAGGGATTAGGAAGAACATGTTGGAGACCATAAACATGCTCTCTAGGGGAGATATCTATCAGTTATCATATGATGACATTAAAACTATGTTCAAGAATCACTCTAGGGATGCTAGAAAGAAGGGTAGAGCTAGTCAAGACTTGGCCAATTCCTCTCCTTCCATGACTTCCATCAAGAATGAGATTGGGAAAAATGGTTTGAGGACTTTAAAAGTGAAATTTTGCATACCTTTTCTTTGAAAATTGATACCATGGAGATCAAGAGGAAACAAGAGGAAGAAAATAGAGCCCTAACTATTTTCTACCCTAAATGCATTAGAAGGTACCCCAAGAATGGATGCCCATTAAATGTCATAGAGGTCTCTCAGTATGTGAGGAAAACCATGCCATAGATAAATGCCCTTCATTCCCTAGTTTAAAATTTCTATAACAAGGGGAAGAAGGTGGTGCTAAGAAACTCTGGTTTATAAGTCAAAGGTCTCAAGGACCTCGACCATACAAACATGGCATGCAAGGTGTATCTTACTATTATTACCATCCAAACCAGAATGCACCCTTGCTACCCTAGTACTCTTCCACTCACCCATCATGGTCCACACCTCCTTCTTGGTGATATTCCCCTCCATATCATCCTCAAACTGTCAATCAACCATAAAGCCATATGCTCCCCAACCTCCTCAATGGAACATCCTATTACAAGGGTGGATGCCTCAGCTCAACCAACCTCCTCCTTTACTGCCTCCAACCCAACCACAACCATATCTCACTCATCCAGCTCCACCGAAGCAACCTAAGATGCTTGCTCAACCCAATTCAAACCTGAATAACAAGCAGACACAAAGTGTCTATATTAGAGATACATATTACCCTGCATATGCTATGGAGATCCAAGAGATCAACCTTAGGTATAGAAGAGAACTTCTAGATAACCATCCACCATCTCCACCTGAAGAGCTTGAAGAGGAAAAGGAAGAGAGTACCCCTCATGTAAATCCACCTCCTTTTCCTAAGAGATTGATCCACCCTAGCCATCAAACCCTAGAAGAGATTGAACTTCTAGGAGAATTGAATATTTTGTGTCAAAATAGCCCTTCTCAATGCTATTAAGGATTTTCCCATGTATAATAATATTATCATGGAGAAATGTTTCAAACATCCTGGGAGAAGAAAAAGAGACACCCCCACCATCGATGTTATTGGTCAATTATCTGATTTGATGCTAGGGAGAGTAATTTTTCCAAAATACTTAGATCGTGGAAGTCCAGTATTGGATGTGCACATTGATGGCATTATTTTCACTCATACCCTAATTTATCTTGAGGCTTCCATAAATGTGATGACTAAAGAAACAATGCTAAATATAAACCTCCTTCGATATTTGAGAAAGACCACTACAACATTGCAACTTGTAGATAGATCCATAGTACCTCCTCATGGAATTGTTGAGGATGTCATGCTCTCCATTAACTCTTGGGAGTATCCTACTCACTTCTTGGTTCTCCAGCCAAAAACCAAGTTGAATGGCTCTCCTCTTATCTTGTGAAGGCCATGGTTAGCCATTTTTGATGCCTACATTAGTTGTAGGGTTGTGAACATCACCATTAGGAATGGACATTTTTCCAAAAAATTTCTATTATTTCCTCCTACTCAGTCATCCATTGAGCATGACTTACCCTTGTGGCTAGAAGAGGAAAAAGAAGACGAAGTGTATCATACAACATCCTACCCAATCTGTACCCTAGATCTTTTTATAGGAGGGGGGAAACCTTATGAACATGACCTTATTGACCATATCCTTCAAAACCAACCCCCCACTACCATATCTCTTAATGAGCTAGTGAAAGAATCTGAGGGTAGTCCTTGGACTGAGTTATGCTTAGCTGACCCAAGTCTTGAACATGTCAAAGTTGTAGAGTTTGACCCATATAGAACCTTAAATATCAATCCCACTCTCTCAGGCAAGCAAGAAGAGAAATTGTGCAAGATGCTAAGAGAACACATAGATGTCTTTTCTTGGAACTATAAATAAATAAAGGGGGTGCATCCTTTAGTTTGTACTAATCACATACACATTAAAGAGGGATGTAAACTTGTGCACCAACCTTAGAGAAGAATGAACCCAACCTTTAAGGACATAGTAAAGGAAGAATTCCAAAGGTTGTTGGATGCGGGGTTCCTATACCCCATCTCAGAAAATGATTGGGTGTCCCCTCTAGTCTTAGTCCCAAATAAGAATGAGAAGCGGAGGATCTATGTGGATTACAGAGAATTTAACAAGGCCGCAAAGAAATACCATTTGTATTTTCCTTTCATTGACAAAGTTTTAGATGGTCTTGTGGGGAATAATTTCTTCTCTTTCTTGGATGCATTTAATGTTACAATCATTCCCAGATCAGCCCTGAAGGCCAAGACAAGACTACACTCACATGTCCTTGGGGTATGTTTCTTATAGATTCCTCCCATCCAGTTTATGCAATGCCCCTGCCACTTTTCAAAGGGCGATTTTGAGCATCTTTGTTGAGCTTGTTGATTTTTCTATGTATATCTACATGGATAATTTCACTCCCTATGGATGTCATTTCCTGGATGCTCTCTCTAATCTAGGTAAAGTATTGAGCAAATCCATTGAAATGAACCTCTCACCGAGTCCTGAGAAATGTGAGGTATTAATGGTTTCAGGGATTTTCCTTGGCTATTCAATATCTTAGGGATAGATACAAGTGGACCCGAACAAGATCTCCATAATCAAAAGCGTCCCTACACCACAAAAGAAGAGGGATGTTAAGAGTTTCCTAGTCTTAGTTGGTTATTATATGTTAAGTACTTATACTGTTAGTGTAGCCCCTTATTGTTATTAGTGCAACCCCCTTATTGTATTTTTGTACCCATGTAGTCTCCATATTGTTATTATTGTGCCCCATAGAATCCCACTATTGTTATTGTTGTCGCCTCACATTATTATTGTTATGTCAGGTCTGATTATATTGTGGCCCCTTAGAATCCTATATATAGAAAGGATGTCTTTTCATTTGAATCATGCAAGGATTGTTCATTTGTGTAATGTAAACGAGGTTTCCCCCTTGAAGAGGCTAATTTTGAATTCTTTGATCTATCTCTTATTCTATTTTGTGAGCTGGTTCCATAACATTAAAGGAGGTTTATAAAGGGTTTTAGTAAAGTGGCTTCACCAATGTTTGGATTGCTGGCCAAGGAATTAGAATTTTGTTGGAAAAGTAGCGGCTAAGAATCCCTTGATATATTAAAAGAGAAATTGACCACTACACCCATACTTATGGGTCCCAATTAGGCTCTACCTTTCCATATCCATACTTATGCATTAAACAAAGATGTGGGGGTATACTTCGGGAAAATATATGATAAGTTACTCTATGCCATTTATTTCATTAGTAAAAATCTACCTAAGGCTAAATTGAACTACATTGTCACTGAAAAAGAACTCTTAGCTATTGTCCACTCCTTAAAAAAATGCAGAAACTACATCACTAGATACCAAAAATGTGTGCCTATTGATCATGCAACTATTAAATATTTGATGAATAAACCTGATGTGAATGCTAGTATCATTAGATGGTTGTTATTGTTACAATAGTTTGATTTAACTATAATTAACAAGCGAGGAAAAGAAAATGTAGTTGAATTTTTTTTTGTATAGACTTACTTTGCATGCAGAGGATGAATGGATGGTTGATGATCAGCTTCTAGATGATCACCTATTTTCTATCTCAGTGTTGTCTCCTTAGTTTGTTGACATATCTAACTACCTAGCTGCTGGTAGATTTCCTCCAAATCTGTCATCCACAGAGAAGAGAATAATTTTAAGAAATAGTGTCCCTTTCACTTGGATTACTGGCAATATTTTCAGACTAGGACCATATAAGGTTTTAAGGAGATGTGTCAGGGAAGAGGATTTCTTTGAAATCCTCTTAGCCTACCATGATGGACCCTATTGGGGTCATTTTGTTGCCAAGATAACAACTTTCAAAGCTTTACAAACTGGATATGACCACTCTCCATCAAAATGCATGAAGGTATACCAACGGATGTGATCAGTGCCAAAGGATTGGAAACCCAAACCCATGGATGAGATGCGTCTACAACCTCAAGTGGCCTTAGAGTCATTTAACAAGTAGGGCATGGACTTCACTGAGCCAATTGATCCACCATTAGGGAAGGAAAAGTACATCATTGTGTGCAGTTATTACTTGACAAAGTGGGCTGAGAGAAAGATTATCAGAGAAGCAACCGAGCAGAAAGTGGTTGAGTTCTTAAGGGAAAATATTTTCTACAAGTATTGGTATCCAACGGAGATAGTAACCAATCAGGGGGCTCAATTCACATCAAATTTGATTGAGAATATCCTGAGGTGGCATAATATCAAACACAAAACATCTACTGCCTATTACCCTCAAGAAAATGAGAAAGTAGAGGTTGAAAATAGGGCATTGGAGAGCATCCTCACCAATGTTGCGTGCAACAATAGGAGAGATTGTGCACACCACTTGGAAGATAACTATTGGGTTCACTCCATATGATTTATTTTATGGGAAGAAACCTTTGCTTTATATTGAGTTTGAATATAACACATTGATAATGGAAACCCAATTAGACTTAGATGTCACTAGAGAACAACAAGAAATGCTACTTCAGTTAAATGGCTTGGATGACTTCAAAATGCAGACCCTCCTCGACATTGAAGTTATAAAATTGTAAAGGAATGTATGGCATGATAAGAATATCGATAAAAATGTTTTTCAAGAAGAGGATTGGGCCTTGTTATATGATTCTAGGTTCAAATATTTTAAAAGGAAAATTAATGACAAGATGGTTAGGCCCACACCTAGTAGAAAAATTTCATGACAATGGAGCTGTCCAAATTAGAACCATTGATGAGGAAGGCATCTGCTTTCTTATCAATGGTTATACACTAAAGTTATACATGAAACCTTTGTCCAAGGCATAATTCATCAATACAATCAGCAAAGAATTTAATGTGGTTGGGAGTGTCATAGTTTTTTATCAACAACACCTTTAGATATTTTTATTGAAAATAATTAAAAGTAAAAGGCCTCGATGAAAACCTCTATGAGGCATCCAAGGCCAAATCATGGGTTTAAAGCCTCTATGAGGCAGACAAGGAGAAAAAAAAAGAGAGAGAAGAAAAATAATAAAGATATCTAGGTGAAAACCTCTCTTGAGGCACATAGGGAAACAATGCAGGTTGAAGACCAACTCTGAGGAAGCCCGTGTGTCTCAGAAAAAAATAAAAAAAATAAAAATAAAAAAAAACAAAAAACAAAAAAACAAAAAAAATAACAAAAAAAAAGATTAAACAAAAGAAAAGAGAAAACACAACGAAAGAGTTTTACCATGTCTACTGACTTTTTTTTCCATTTTTTTAGTATTATACACAGTGGCAGTTTTCATGGCTATAGGGCCAAAATTATCAATACTTATTTCATTCATCCATCCATCCACCTCCTATCCATCATCTCCACTCATGTGATCACCTCTGTCCAACAACCCATTAGACTAAACTTCAAGTTTCACCTCCTCTCTGGACTATTACAGGAAGGACCTGTAATTACTACAGGAAGGTCCTCTGATGCTACAAGAGGGTTCTAAAATGTTACAGAAGGTAGATCTAAGGATAAGGAAAACCCAATAGGGATCTTATGAATTTAAAAATGATGAAGAAAGAACTCCCATTACTTTCCATCATCCATCCATCACTCACCCATCTCATTTCACAAAAAGATTAACTAAAATCCTCCACTTTGTCCTACCCTTTTAAAAAAAACCTAAAAACACAGAAGCCATCATGTTCATTTCTATAACTGTACACTACTCCTTCATGATACTAGTATTGTCATTAGCACTTGTTACAATTTCTCTCATTACGCCCATGCATATTGAAGACCCTAGAGGAAAAGGAAATGTCTGCTATAGGAAGGAAACCTCCTCTTGTAGAAGCATGTGAATACATCACAGATAGCACTGATCTTTCTTTTTCTCATCAAGGGGGGGCTGATGGAACCTTATGAAACAACTCTAAATAAGTCATATCACTCCTAGGAGGACTTTCCACCAACAACGGTAGCTTGAACATCAACGAGGTACATGCACACACAGCAAGCATAATAGTCAAGTATCATGAGGAGGAATGAAGAAATACATAGGAAATAAGTTGGCAAGTCAACTCCCTTGATGCCAATGATATGCTCTAGCTCCAACATGAAAATCCCTGGAGCAGTTCGATCATGAGGTAGGCACATGTATGGCTAACTCTTACCTCCTCCCTATGTATGAATAACGAAAATGTATAAATGTTGAGAGGGTATGTTTCAATAAGATGGAGGTGGCCAGTTAACTTGGCCACCCTAGGCTAGTGAACTAAAAGTGATGATAGCACTCATGCAATGTGGATATGTCACATCATCTGAGTTGGGATCACAAATAGTGGGTATTGACTATGAGGGAGGGAGAAATTATTACTCAAAGTGGGGAAAACAGTCTAAAAGAGGAAACCCTGTGTGATGCCAGGTCACCATAGCACTCCAAGCCTCAACTTAAAAATGGAATATTATGTACTTGGGTTCAATTTATTCTGCATACTCACTCATTTAAAAAAGAATTAGGGGGAGGAAAATATTGGTGTGCCATCTAGGAGTTTTTAACCTCATTCTACAATCACAATAGGAAGGAGATACATCCATGCCTACAACTGCTATAGGAGGGCTGAGAGACTGCTATAGGAGGGATGAGAGATTGCTACAGGAGGGCTGCAAGACTACTACAGAAGGGTTGAGAGACTGTTACATGAGGATTGAGACACCGTTATAGGAAGGTTGAGAAGGTAAGAAAGGGCCACAAATGTTCGAATTGATTTCAAAATTACCATCTTCATCCTAGACTACTTTACAAGAAGTAAGTGCCACCATGTCGTTCATCCATCCAATATATTGCATGAAAAATTTACTTCAATTCTAAAGACATTGGCAATCTAATTGTGCATTTAAAAGGTATTTTTGTGCAGCATAGTGATTGCCAGATAGGCAATTATCATTAACAAGGAAATTTTGACTCACTGTTGCCACCAAATTAAACACTAAAGGTATAGAAGAAGCATATCTCCCCCACTTAATTAAGAACATAAAGAAGAGATGGGGGGAATATTTAGCAGGATGAAGCCCTCAAATAACAAGAGAGTCCACCTACACCATCATGTGGTAGACATTTTTAGAAGATACTAATGGCTAGGATATTTCAAGTTATTGAAGGGTTTATGATGATGGCCTTGTCTTTCAATTTTCCATGGCTCTGAATTCACAAACATAGGATAGTGCCACCACTATTGTGAGGGGGTTGGCTATCTCTCTTAAGCATGAAATAATTAGCAGAGCAACAACCCCATCCCTAGGGATAATGTGGAGCAGAGAATACAAAGCCACCAATGTCACTACTAAAAAGAATTTATTCACTGCCAATGAAAATCTTGTTGAGGACAAGAATGGAGTTAGGATGGAAATACTACCTTATCCTTGGGATGAGGTGACCTACCATAATTTGAATTACATATCATGTGAGGTAAGAATAAGTGTGGTATATTCTTACCACTTTAGAATACTTCCTGAACTTAGGATCAATGTATAATTGCCTCATGCTCAAAGACTTAGTGTGCCATACTTCCTCCTGCAGTCCATCAGGGAAATGAGTAAAGACATAAGAGAGGGAAAACGCCAACACCTAGGCCACAATGGTTTCATTAAATTGATAGTGGTGGATGCCTGAATAATTTGAGAATCCATATCCTTTGGGCCATATTCATAGACATGGATAGAGAAACTTTCATAGAGACATAAGCCCTCACACTTGGTGTGACCCTAGCCTCTAGTGTTGGAGGAAGAGAGAAAAAAATAGGGGGAGAAGAAGAAGGGGCAAGGATAAAAGAGGAAGAGGCAGCAAGGATAGAAGAAAAAGAAAGAGAGACAGATGTAGAAAGGAAAGTAGAAGAAGCAGAGATGGAAACAGAGGAAGAAGAAGAAACAAAGGAAGAGGTAGGAGAAGAAAAAGATGAAAAAGAAGAGGGGGGAAAACAAGAAAAAGAAACATTAAGTCCTAAGAGGACTACTGAGCCTAGAGAAACATAGATACCCCCAAAGTAAAAAAATTTGTCTACACTAACCATTGAACATGAGGTAGCTGCATCTTTAGCTACCTTAAGCACCCCGGTCTAGCCTAAAAGGAAGAGACAAAGGAAATCCCCCTATATTTTAAGATTAGGAAAATCACCAGTATTAAGAAAAGGATGCCACAAACTCCCACAAAGGTTTCCATCACAATTGAGGATTACCCAAGTAAGAAAACAGAGGTAGGACCAACTAAAGGAAAAATTGAAGAGGTCACCTCTCCAAAACCCAAAACAAAGACTCCTATAGCATATGTGAGGAGGCCTACCACAAGATCAACCTCCTTCAAACAACCCAAGACACAAAAAACCCTCCAACAAGAAGAAAAAGGTACGCTATATATGGGACAGAGTATGTTATAGGAGGGAAAAAGTATGCTAAAGGAGGGGCAGAATGTGTTGTTAGAGAAGGACAATGTGCTACTAGAAGGGCAGAATATGACAGAACAACTACAAGAGGAAGAAACCTCCCTAAGAAAATTTGAGAAGGAGTTCCCAGAGCTCCAAGATCCTAGTCTAGAACCTAGCCTAATCTCCTACTACAAATTCATTGAAGGAGGGAAGATTATTCTGCAAAGAGAACCCATAAGTAGTTGCAAATTGCTAAATCTAAGAAGGTAGAGGATGTGGGCCTCGTGTAGTGTCCTATCTTTCTAGTATAGTTTTGTCACTCCTATCAAGGGTTATATATATATATGATAGGTTGATCACTTGATTGAGGAATATTGTTTTACACACATAGTTATATTTCCTTTTATGTTTATGTATGAAAGATTGATCACTGGATTTGGGAACAATGTTTTATATAGTTATATTCTCTCTTATATGTGGCATCATTGATTATCTATATTAGATGGTTTTGTTAAGTAAAATGTTATACATATGTTTTTCTATTTGTATCTGATTTATGAAGTAGGTGTATGACATGGATGGTGATCCAAGATTGAGACACATATACCCATGGATTCTCATGGCTATGAAAAATAGGTGGTTAATTATGATTTATGGATGATACATGATTTGTGTGATTATATATGTCTAATATTGTACTAAGCAGGATGTGGTAAGGTACCTGGTCATTTTCCAACAAGGATGTTCAATTATGAATGACTGTGGAAGTCATTTCTTCAAAACCAAAATGACTGTGGAAGCCACCATTCTGGGTAAAATGTGATTCAGTTAATTTCATTATGAAATTCATTTGATTCCTTTGATTTATGAGATTGTAATGTGTGGAAGTCTTTGAACAAGGGCTTACCAGCGAACCATCAGATGGGTAAAAGCTCACAATCAGTACCATAAAGAGAAACACAAAGTTTCAAAGCACAGTAGATGAGAGGGCATGGAAATTAGGGTGTGGAGTCCTAAATCCAAGAAAGATAAAGACGTGGAGTCTTGTATATTTAGGGCATGGAGTCCTGAATATTTAAAAAGATCAAGTTGTGGAATCTTGGATCTTTGGAGTAGATAAGGGCACAGAGTCCTCAATCTCCAAAGGCATGGAGATGAATGAAATAGGGGTGAGGAAACCCTATTCTCCATAATAAAAATACCACTCATGGATGAATTTCCTTAGATAAAATTTCATTCTCACAATTTTGGAATGACTTTCTAAAAATAGAAAGTCATGTCCAGCATCTCAAGAAAAACTTTCCAAAAATAGTAAATCACTTTACATAAATTGGTAATCAAGCAGAGTTGAAGAAAAACGAATTAACTTATCATTAATCAATCCTAATAGCTCAATCTTGATTGAATCCTCAATATTATTATTATTATCTTTTACGAGGCTATGATATTATTATTAAAAAAGAATTACAAGTCAATTTTATCTCTCAATCAATTCACACATATCCTTCATGACTTGCTTTATGTAACTCTCTCTCTCTCTCTCTCTGTGTCTTTCAAATAATTTATTATACTCTATTTTATGCACTCATCAAGGAATGGCATATTCCTTCTCACTCATTAAAAATATGTCATAAACTATTCCTCTTACGCTCTCTTTAATGCATAAGTTACACACTCCTTAACTAAGGCATGTATACCTCTTCTTAATGGCATAAGTTACACACTTCTAAACGGAATCCAATGCATGCACATTACTCCTCCTTTATGACAAGAATTGGTTGCTCCTCCTATATACAAGTCTCATGTATTCTCACTTGGGGATTAGGAGGCCAGGAGTGGAAGAGAATTGAGGAAAATAGTGAGAGGGAGAGATATGGAGAGTAGCCAATTGCTTCCATAATAAATCTGAAATTATTGTTAAAATCCTAAGATCTCTAGCTATTAAGGTTGGCCATGAGTGGTATTCAGAGGAAGTGAAAATTTTCTTCCTTAGGTTTCCTTGCAAATCTCTCTACTGTTGTCTTTTGGCACTACTTGTGAGCTCTTGCAGCTCGGTGGTTCCAGGGGGAGAAGTTCTTCCTAGATATGGTTGTGAGGAAAACTAGGTGGTTCACAATGAGTTGGTAAGGATATTGGAGCGGGAGCATACTCTCATTGGAGCTGGAGCATACTCCCATTTTTTTGAGCTGTATAAATTCATTGCCAGGTATGTTGACAACATTATATTGTGTTTCTTTTTGTAGCTCATTACATGTTTTTTTTTATTTGGTTGTTGACTGACTGAGATGTATATCAAATGCTCCACACTAAATGTTGAAGGAATTTTGTAATAACCGCAGTATATTTTATGTAAGTTTTCTTTTGTAGAGTTTCATTGCAAGTTGATTTACATCATGTCTTAATGGCTGAAGTATTTAGGCTGCCATGAGTTTTATGAAAACATGTTAATAGCATAAATTTTGGTTTTTCCTTCTCTTTTTACAGCTGTAGATAAGTTTGCACAGTATATGTCTGACAAAAGGGATAAATGAGATAGTATGAATTTGTTTTTGGTTGTGGTTTTAAATAATCGCATATTTGGGCCTTTCTATTTCGATTTATTTCAAATTCAGGGGGTATCTATGCCATATCTCCATGTTGCCCCAAATTTGATTTCAAAAAACATAGTTTCAAAATCTAGTTTTGTAATCGTCTATATTTTACAGATTTGTTGTTGCTGCCTGGTGGTCTGTCTTGCTGCTTTTTTTTTGTAGTTGTGATTTACCTGCTAATTTCCTTTTATGAAACTAGTCTGTTATATAAACTTGGAATTATTATTTTAAGGTATCAATTGTTAATACATTAATAAATTAATAAACTTGTGACTACTTGTTTGATAGTTTAATAGCTAGTAGTGTGTTTTGTGACTACTAACAGTTTTTCAAAATTCCCAATGGCTATAGCTACATTGCTGCAAGAGTCATTGTGCCTAAATTTTTGTATATGCAACAATCAAGATGGATGACAGTTCTACTTATGTATTAGGTTCACTTCTTGGCATTACTAACAAAGAAAAAGAAATTATGTAATCTTAGATTCATGTTAGTTAATTTTGGTGAAATTGCCTTAAGGGTTATGGTTGTATGTCTTTGACAAAATGCCTCAATGGCTGTACATTTCATGCTTGCAAACTATTTGACATAATGCTTCAATGGTTGTAGCTAATTACATCTATGAATTGTCTATAAAAATGACTAAGTAAATTTAGGATTTGCAACCAAGGTGTTTCTGGAAATATCTCAAAGAATAAGCATGATGATTCCATTTAATTAAAAATCCATGGAAGGAAAATTGGTTACGTGAAATGTTGTAATTGTTAGCTCACATATGAATTCATAATAATTGGAAACCACTCCTTTAGAAGTTGAATTATCTTGTTTTTCTTCCCTTTGTTTTACCAAAGAATTCATAGGCATATTTGGTAGAACAAAATCAAATTAGTCACGCTTAAACACTCTTAGTTGAAATAGAATGAAAAATTACCTTATTGGAGATTGTGGTTTGTAAAGATTGATATTATTTATCCCACTAAAGACTCTATCATTTAAATGTGATTTTAAGACTTATGGTTGTAAGTTTTGGATCTTGAGGAATCATCACCCTGTAGCCTCCATGAGAATTTTAATATTACCATGGGATAGTTAGTTAGTAGAAATTTGTATATAGTGTAAAGAATACCAATAAAAATAAAAATAAAAATATAGATATACAACCTTTCATTAACTTTTACATCTTAAAAACTTAAACTTAAATCGCATTTTGAGTAAGCCTTAGTATAATACTAATGGTTGGTAAGGTGGGACCTTACATCATGGAAGAAAAGGTCCTTGAAATGAGAATAATTAAGCGAGCTGAGAATGAGAGAGTCTAAAATGAAGGAGCAACTACATGAACAAAATGTGTGGTTGAGATAGGAGCTGCAGGAGAAAGAAACACAACTTGCCACAATGGCAAGCCTCTCCATGGAGGAATTGCAGTGTAAACATCCATCAAAGTCCTATGCCCTCTTTTTCAAAGAATAGTGGTTACGATTCCAAATCAAAACCTTAACAATAGTTGTTTCCCTTTCAATATTACAAACAGTTCATTGAATTTTGCAACCAAACTAAAATGGAGGACAAAGCAAAATTGGCTAAATTTTACATACACAAAATCATTCTAATATATATGAATTTTTGGTATCCCAATGCAATATTGGGGGATACATAGTTGATGGCCTTAGCTCGTGGATGACTCATGAGGAGGCAAGAGCTGAGGAAGTGAAAAGAGTAATGGCAAAGGAGAACAATGAACCATTGTATATCAAGGCAGAGCTAGTGAGCCTAATGGTTGTCATCAAAAATCATGGCATCATCTCCAATGATGTTGATTTAGAACATAAATACCTTTCCAACCAATGAAAATAAATCCTACATTTTGAAGACACATTTAGGTGGTTGTGAATAGAAATCCTGCAAGTCTTGTAGAGGAGATGGCATGCCTTACCCCACAACCTCTAGATCAGAGAATATCACTCTCCTCAAAGGGTAAGGAATACCTTGTAGAGAATGTTGGTATCCTAAATTTCCCTATTTTCTACCCCATTTCCATCAAAATCAACCTCTGTTTTATCTCAATAAAAGACCCTTCTTTCCTGTGCTAGTACAAGATAGTTACCCATTCCTACACATGCTCATATTTTATATTAAGATGTATCACAACACTTTATTAATAATTTTATATGGGTTTCATGCCTATTTACATGTCTCTTGTAACTCATATTAATTTCCTAGAGTAACCATGGAACTTAGTATTAATTATGAATGAGTATCACTAGTGCAGGTAGATACCTGCACCACCACGAAGATTGCCTGATATTTTTGAGAAGCCAAATATTCCACGAGGACGGGTCTCGATCCTTGACTCCGAGTTTAGCTTTTTATGAACTGAAGGAGGATAACAAGTGATGCAAAGTCATGTCCAACATCTCAAGCACAAATTTCCAAAAATAGTAAATCACTTTACATAAATTGGTAATGAAGCAGAGTTGAAGAAAAATGAATTAAATTATCATTAATCAATCCTAATAGTTCAATCTTGATTGAATCCTCAATATTATTATTATGTTTTACGAGACTATGATATTATTTTTAAAAATGAATTACAAGTCAATTTTATCTCCTCAATCAATTCACACATCTCCTTCATTCTCTCATGGCTCTATGTAACTCTCTCTCTCTCTCTCTCTCTCTCTCTCTCTCAAATAATTCATTATACTCTATTTTATGCACTCATCAAGGAATGGAATATTCCTTCTCAATCATTAAAAATATGTCATAAAATATTCCTCTTACGCTCTCTTTAACGCATACGTTACACTCTCCTTAACTAAGGCATGCAAACCTCTCTTTAATGGCTTAAGTTACACTCCTATAAATGGAATCCAATGCGTGCACATTACTCCTCCTTTACGAAAAGAATTGGTTGCTCCTCCTATATATGAGTCTCATGTATTCTCACTTCGGGATTATGAGGCCAAGAGTGGAAGAGACTTGAGGAAAGTAGTGAGAGGGAGAGATATGGAGAGTAGCCAATTACTTCCATAATAAATCTGAAATTGTTGTTAAAATCCTAATATCTCTAGCTATTGAGGTTCACCATGACTACTATTCAGAGGAAGTGAAAACTTGCTTCCTTAGTTTTCCTTTCAAATATCTCTACTGTTGTCTTTTGGTATTGCTTGTGAGCTTTTGTAGCTCGGTGGTTCCAAGTGGAGAAGTACTTCATGGATATGGTTGGGAGGAAAACTGGGTGGTTCACAATGAGTTCGTAAGGATATTGGAGCTGGAGCATACTCTCATTGGAGCTGGAGCATACTCCCATTTTTTTGAGTTATATAAATTCGCTAACAGGTATGTTGACAACATTATATTATGTTTCTTTTTGTAGTTCATTACATGGTTTTTCTTATTTGGTTGTTGACTGACTTAGATGTATATCAAATGCTGCACACTAATTGTTGAAGGAATTTTGCAATAATTGTAGTTTATTTTATGTAAGTTTTTTTTTTATACAGTTTCATTGCAAGTTGATTTACATCATGTCTTAATGGCTGAAGCATTCAGGCTGCCATGAGTTTTATGAAAACATGTTAGTAGCATAAATTTGGTTTTTCCTTCTCTTTTTATAGTTGTAGATAAGTTTGCACAGTATATGTTTGACAAAAGGGATAAATGGGATAGTATGAATTTGTTTTTGGTTGTTGTTTTAAATAATCGCATTTCTAGGCATTTCTGTTTCAATTTATTTTAACTTCAGGGGGTATCTGTACCCTATGGCCATGTCGCCCCAACTTTGATTTCAAAAAACAAAGTTTTAGAATCCAATTCTGTAATCTTCTATATTTTACAGATTTGTTGCTACTGCCTGGTGGTTTGTCTTGCTAATTTTTTGTAGATGTGATTTACCTAGTAATCTCTTTTTATGAAACCAGTCTATTATATGAACTTGGAATTATTATTCTAAAGTATCAATGGTTAATACATTGATAGTTTAATAAACTTGTGACTGCTTGTTTGATAGTTTAATAGCTAGCAACTTGTTTTGTGACTGCTAACCATTTTTCAAAATTTCCAATGGCTGTAGCTACATTGTTGCAAGCTATTTGTAAATTTTTTTAATTATTTATAGTCATGATGTGCCTAAATTTTTGTATATGTAGCAATCAAGATGGATGAGAGTTGTACTTATGTACTAGGTTCACTTCTTGGCATTACTGAGGAAGAAAAATAAATTATGTAATCTTAGATTTATGTTAGTTAATTTTGGTGAAATCACCTTAAGGGTTATGGTTGTAGGTGTTTGACAAAATGCCTCAATGGCTATACATTTCATGCCTGCAAATTGTTTGACATAATGCTTCAAAGGTTGTAGCTAATTACATCTATGAATTGTCTATAAAAATGACTAAGTAAATTTAGGATTTGCAACCAAGGTGTTTCTGGAAATATCTCAAAGAATAAGTATGATGATTCCATTGAATTAAAAATCTATGGAAGGAAAATTGGTCAGGTGAAATGTTGTAATTGTTAGCTCACATATGAATTCATAATAATTGGAAACCACTCCTTTAGAAGTTGAATTATCTTGTTTTTCTTCCCTTTGTTTTACCAAAGAATTCATAGGCATATTATCTAGAACAAAATCAAATTAGTAACTCTTAAACACTCTTAATTGTAATATAATGAACAATTAGCTTATTAGAAATTGTGGTTTGTAAAGATTGATATTATTTATCCCACTAAAGACTCTATCATTTAAATGTGATTTAAAGACTTATGGTTGTAAGTTTTGGATCTTGAGGAACCATGACCCTGTAGCCTTAATGAGAAGTTTAATATTACCATGGGATAGTTAGTTAGTAGAAATTAGTATGTAGTGTAAAGAATACCAATAAAAATGAAAATAAAAATATAGATATATGATCTTGCATTAACTTTTACGTCTTAAAAACTTAAACTTAAATCGCATTTTGAGTAAGCCTTAGTTTAACACTGATGGTTGGTAAGGTGGGACCTTACATATGGTATCAGAGCCAAGTTAAAACTCTAGGACCTAGGGCTTGCCTGCTAATATTTATTTAGTTAGCTAAATTTTTCCTTGGTCAGGTTAAGTAATCATGGAGAGAACATCAAGGAGGAGGAAGGAATTCTCATCTCCACCTCCCCAAGATAAAGAATCTGAGAAAATATCCATCGGGAAAGTAAGGGATATGAAGTTATCTTTCTAAAAGATGACTAAAGTCTTGATTAGTAGGGTTGGGGGAAATCCTTCAGTGCCTGGTTCTTCATCTCAATTAGCGAGGCAAGAAATACCATCTGATGGAGATGTACATAGAGAGTTGGAAAAAGTTAATCTTCCTATCTTTGAGGGTACCACAAAATGGGAGGTAGTAGAAGCTTGGTTGGAGAACATGTGCCTATATTTTGAGTTGCGGAATTATTCTAGCAACCAAAAGGCAGAGTTTGTTATATACCAACTTAAGGAGAGTGCACTATTATGGTGAAGGAACATAGAATCCCAATTGGGATACTCCAGGTCTACCTTGACATGGGAATGATTTGAAGAGGAATTTCTAGCAAAGTACCTTTCTGCTAAATACTTGGAGAGGAAATTGAATGGGTTCCATGATCTTAAGCAAGGAACCAAAACAATCCTTGAATATGAAGCATGATTCATGGAGTTGCTCAGATATGCTACCCATCTAAATACTGAAGCCCTCAAGGTAAACAAGTTTTTGTATGGATTGAATCCTATTATAAAGGAAAAGGTGCACATTTTTAGGCCTACTACGTTGCATGAGGTACTGCAAAAAGCAATTATAGCCGAGGAAGAATTATTTGGGAACAAAGGGGTGGATAACACCCCAAATCTATCATTCCATGGGAAACCTCCTCGAAGGGGAGGCTAATATGTAAGACATAAGTCAAGTGGCTCACATCATCAAGGATTTCAAAAGAATCATACTTTTAAGAACCAAAGAAATAACCCAAGGCAACATCTTCAACAAAGTAATGCTTGCCCTCAAGAATCACCTAATAAAAGGGTCAAATTTACGAAAACTACTCCCACTAATGGATGTTGGACTTCTGGAGGACCTCATTATGAGCTAGATTTCCCTAAAAAGAAGACTAAAGCACAATCAGAGCAGGAACAAACCACTCTTAGAGATATGGGCAAAGCCCATAGGATTCATGCAGTTGTGCAAAATCGCCAAGTCGAGCATCAGTCCAGAGTGCTTGAAGCATCAGGTAAGCTAAATGGTATGGTTGTTACTATTTTTATTGATCGTGGCACAAATGAAAGTTTTATTTCTCCTAATTCTTTATTGAAATGTAAATTGGCGGTGATAGAGCAAAATGATTTTCATCAGGTTCATATGGCCTTAGGGTGATCTCAAAAGGTTGAATGCTTATTGCAAGAGTGCCCTTTAGACTTGGTAGTGTGTTTCAAAAATTTGAATCTTTATGTGATGCCATTTGGTCACTATGATGTGATAATTGGGATGGATTGGTTTGAAGCCCACTAGGCTATGCTTAGTTGTCAAAGCAAAACCCTTCTTTTTTTGAGTGACGAGGGCTAATCTATGGTTATCCATGGGGAAAGGAGACTTGTTTCTTTAAGACTTATCGCATTCTTCCAAATGAAGAGAAGTCTTAGGAAAACATGTCAAATGTATGTTGTAATGACTTTAAATGAGGGAGAGCTTTCATCTTTTGAACAATATCCTTTCCTTTCCGAATTATACGATGTCTTTCTAGAGGAGTTGCCTGGTTTACCTCGAAAGTGGGAGATTGACTTCTCCATAGCACTAAAGCCTAGTACCGAATCTATATCCAAAGCTCCCTACCGAATGTCTAATGTTGAACTTCGTGAGTTGCAAGTGCAACTTCAAGAGTTATTGGACAGGAGTATGATTAGACCTAGTGTTTCACCTTGGGGAGCCCTAGTGATATTTGTAAAGAAGAAGGATGTACCCATTCGGCTTTGTGTTGACTACAGGCAATTAAATCAAGTAAATATTAGAAATCAATATCATTTGCCTCGCATTGATGATCTATTTGATCAAATGAAGGGGGCCACCGTATTCTCCAAGATCGATCTTTGATCTGGATATCATCAGCTAAGAGTTAAATAAGAGGATACTTCCAAACTACTTTTCGAACTCGTTTTGGTCATTATGAGTTCATGGTTGTTCATTTTGGGTTACCTAATGCTCTAGGAGTGTTTATGAGTCTGATGAATGGTGTATTTAGGAATTACTTAGACAAATTTGTACAAGTGTTCCTCGATGACATCCTAATCTATTCAAAGTCCCTAGAAGAGAATGAGAAACACTTGAGATTGGTGTTACAATGCTTAAGAGAAAATAAACTTTATGCAAAAATGCCCAAATGTTCCTTTTCCCAATCAAAAACACATTACCTTGGACACATTATATCCAGTGAAGGCATTGTTGTTGACTCAACAAAGATCGATGTAATTTCAGAATGGACAACACCCTCTAATGTGCATGAAGTGTGTAGCTTCATGGGTATGGCAAGATACTATCAGAGATTTGTGGAGGGGTTTACAAAAATAGCTAGCCTTATCACTTCATTTCTTAGGAAGGGAGTATGATTTAATTGGACAAATGGGTGTGAGCAAGAATTTTCTAAGCTCAAACAATGTTTGACTACAGCTCCGATACTTAAGGTTCCAGATATGGACAGACCATTCATAGTATGTACCGATCCGTCAAAAGATGGATTGGGTGTGGTATTATCACAATATGGTAGGGTGATTGCATATGCCTCTAGGAAGTTAAGGATGCATGAGGAAAACTATGCAACCCATGATCTAGAACTAGTAGCTATAGTTCATGCCTTGTGACTTTGGTCACATTATCTGGTGGGAAAGAAATTTGAATTGAAAACAGATCATAGAGGTTTGCAACATATATTTACTCAAAGTGATCTAAATGCTAGGCAAAGAAGGTGGTTATAACTCCTAAGTGAATATGATTTTGACATAACTTACATCAAGGGTACATTGAACTAAAGTAGCGGATGCACTCAGTCGAAGACCACACATATTTTTAGTAATTCCATTGAAGATTGATTTACAGGAGCACATCTTGAGGGCACAAGATGTAGATGAATGGTGTAAGGAAGTTAAAGTTTCTCTTTATGGGGAGGGGGATAAGAAAAACTAGGTAGAAGGGTATTCTTGTGATGACGGCGATATGGTGAGATTCATGCAAAAGATTGCAGTTCCAGATCAAGATGGGCTGCGTGAGTTCATTTTGAAAGAATCTCACTGTGCAACATATATGGCTCACCCGGGAGTCCAAAAGATGTATGCTAATTTAAAGCAAAATTTCTTTTGGGTAGGCATGAAGAAGGATGTAGCAAATTTTGTGGCAAAATGTTTGGAATGTTAGCTAGTTAAAGTATAACATGGTCATCCAGTAGGATTGTTGTAGCCGCATAACATTCCTGAGTTGAAATGGGAAGAAATATCTATGGAATTTATTGTCAAATTACCTGAAACAACTAAAAGGCATAACTCCATTTTGGTGGTGGTAAATAAACTTACTAAGAGTGTGCATTTTATACCCATTAGAGATACTTACAAAGCATCTAAAATAGCACAAGTATTTATCAAGGAGGTGGCTAGACTTCATGTTTTTCCAAAGAAAACCATATCAGATAGGGCCTCTATATTTACACGAAGATTTTGGACTAGTTTCCATGGAGCCCTTCATACACAATTAAATTTCAGTACATCTTATCATCCAGAGACTGATGGCCAAACTAAAAGAGTAAATCAAGTGTTAAAGGACATGCTTAGAATGTACGTAATTGATAAACAATATAAGTGGGAAGATTATCTTCCTCTAGTGGAGTTTTCCTACAATAATAGTTATCACCACTCCCTTGGTATGGAACCTTATGAGTTATTGTATGGAAGACCATGCAGAAAACCTTTAAGTTGGGATAGATTAGAGGACAGAATCTTAGTAGGTCCTGAAATTCTTTAAGAAATGGAAGAACAAGCGTGTTGTATAAGGAAAACATTAAAGTAGGCACAGGATAGACAGAAGAGCTATGCTGATATGCATAGAGTGGATCGTAGTTTTAAGGAAGGGGAATTTGTTTTTCTTCGAGTAAAACCTCAAAAAAGCTCTATTAGTTTTGGGAAAGGATCTAAGCTCTCTCCTCAATTTGTTGGGCCTTTTGAGATAATCAAAAGGGTTGGACCCGTGGCATATCGTCTTGCTTTACCACTAGTTTTTCATCGTATGCATGATGTATTTCATATCTCAATACTACGTAAGTATGTTCATGATCCTTCTCCCATTTTAGATTGGCATCAATTACAAGTAACAGATGAAGGGACTCTTAAGGCAGAGCCAGTTTGCATTTTGGACAATCACACTCGACAGCTCAAACATTGCATGGTGGACCAAGTAAAGGTCCAATGGGACCTGTACAGTCCTAGTTCCGCCACTTGGGAAGATGCATCTTTTATGTGTCTTGAGTTTCCTTTTTTTTAGTTAAACTTCAGTCCAAGTTTCCGCCAAGAGGGGGAGTATGTAGTGTCCTATTTTTCTAGTATAGTTTTGTCACTCGTATCAAGGGTTATATATATATGACAGGTTGATCACTTGATTCAGGAATAATGTTTTGAATACATAGTTATATTTCCTTTTATGTTTATGTATGACAGATTGATCACTGGATTAGGGAACAATGTTTTATATAGTTATATTCCCTCTTATATGTGGCATCATTGATTATGTGTATTATATGGTTTTGGTTAAGTAAAATGTTATGCATATGTTTTCTTGTTTGTATCTGATTTATGATACAAGTGTATGACATGGATGGTGATCCAAGATTGAGACACATATACCCATGGATTGTCATGCTTATGGAAAATAGATGGTTAATTATATTTTATGGATGATACATGATTTGTGTGATTATATATGTGTAATATTATACTAAATAGAATGTGGTTGGGTACCTAGTCATTTTCCAACAAGGATGTTCAATTATGAATGATTGTGGAAGTCATTTCTTCAAAACCAAAATGACTGTGGAAGCCATGCACCATTCTGGGTAAAATGTGATTAAGTTAATTTCGTTATGAAATTCATTTCATTCCTTTGATCTATGAGATTGTAATGTGTGCAGGTCTTCGAACAAGGCCTTACCAGCGAACCATCAGATGGGTAAAATCTCACAATCAGTACCATAAGGAGAAACACAAAGTTTCAAAGCACAGTAGATGAGCAAGCGTGGAAATTAGGGCGTGGAGTCCTAAATCCAAGAAAGATAAAGACGTGGAGTCTTGTATATTTAGGGTACGGAGTCTTTAATATTTGAAAAGATCAAGATTGAGAATCTCCTGAGGCAGCATAATATCAAACACAAAACATCTACTACCTATTACCCTCAAGAAAATGAGAAAGTAGAGGTTGAAAATAGGGCGTTGGAGAGCATCCTCACCAAGGTTGCGTGCAGTAATAGGAGAGATTGCGCACACCACTTGGAAGATAACTATTGGGTTCATTCCATATGATTTATTTTATGGGAAGAAACCTTTGCTTTCTATTGAGTTTGAATATAACACATTCATAATGGAAACCCAATTAGACTTAGATGTCGCTAGAGAACAACAAGAAATGCTACTTCAATTAAATGGCTTGGATGACTTCAAAATGCAGACCCTCCTCGACATTGAAGTTATACAATTGTAAAGGAATGTATGGCATGATAAGCATATCAAGAAAAATGTTTTTCAAGAAGAGGATTGGGCCTTGTTATATGATTCTAGGTTCAAATATTTTAAAAGGAAAATTAATGACAAGATGGTTAGGCCCACACCTAGTAGAAAAATTTCATGACAATGGAGCTGTCCAAATCAGAACCATTGATGAGGAAGGCATCTTCTTTCTTATCAATGGTTATACACTAAAGTTATACATGAAACCTCCGCCTAAGGCATAATTCATCAATACAATCAACAGAGAATTTAATGTGGTTGGGAGTGTCATAGTTTTCGGTCAACAACACCTTTAGATATTTTTATTGAAAAAAAAAGAAGTAAAAGGCCTTGATGAAAACCTCTATGAGGCATCTGAGGCCAAATCGTGGGCTTAAAGCCTCTCTGAGGCAGACAAGGAGAAAAAAAAAGAGAGAGAAGAGAAATAATAAAGATACCTAGGTGAAAACCTCTCTTGAGGCACATAGGGGAAGAATGCAGGTTGAAGAACAACTCTGAGGAAGCCCGTGTGTCTCAGAAAAAAAAAAAAAAAATAAATAAATAAAATAAAATAAAATAAAAAATAAAAAATAAAAAATAAATAAATAATAATAATAATAATAATAATAATAATAATAATAATAATAATAATAATAATAATAATAAATAACAAAAAAATAACAAAAAAACAAAAGAAAACAAAAAAAAAATTAAACAAAAGGAAAGAGAAAACACAACGAAAGAGTTTTACCATGTCTACTGATTTTTTTTCCATTTTTTCAGTATTAATCACAATGGCAGTTTTCATGGCTATAGGGCCAAAATTCTCAATATTTATTTCATTAATCGATCCATCAACCTCCTATCCATCATCTCCACTCGTGTGATCACCTCTATCCACCATCCCATTATACTAAACTTCAAGTTTCACCTCCTCTCTGGACTGTTACAAGAAGGACCTGTAATTGCTCTAGGAAGGTCCTCTGGTGCTACAAGAGGGTCTAAAATGTTACAGAAGGTAGATATGAGGATAAGGACAACCCAATAGGGACCTTATGAATTTAAAAATGATGAAGAAAGAACTCCCATTACTTTCCATCATCCATCCATCACTCACCCATCTCATTTCACAAAAAGATTAACTAAAATCCTCCACTTTGTCCTACCATTTTAAAAAAACCTAAAAACACAGAAGCCATCATGTTCATTTCTACAGTTGTACACTGCTCCCTCATGATCCTAGTATTGTCCTTAGCACTTGTTACCATTTCTCTCATTACGCCCATGCATATTGAAGACCCTAGAGGAAAAAGAAATGTCTGCTATAGGAAGGAAACCTCCTCTTGTAGAAGAATGTGAATACATCACAGATAGCACTGATCTTGCTTTTTCTCGTCAAGGGGGGAGCTGATGGAACCTTATGAAACAAATCTAAATAAGTCATATCACTCCTAGGAGGACTTTCCACCAACAGCGGCAGCTTGAACATCAACGAGGTACATGCACACACAGAAAGCACAATAGTCAAGTATCATGAGGAGGAATGAAGAAATACACAGGAAATAAGTCAGCAAGTCAACTCCCTTGATGCCAATGATATGCTCTAGCTCCAACATGAAAATCCCTGGAGTAGTTCGATCATGAGGTAGGCGCATGTATGGCTAACTCTTACCTCCTCCCTATGTATGAATAACGAAAATGTATAAATGTCGAGAGGGGATGTTTCAATAAGATGGAGGTGGCCAGTTAACTTGGCCACCCTAGGCTAGTAAACTAAAAGTGATGATAGCACTCATGCAATGTGGATATGTTACATCATCCGAGATGGAATCACAAATAGTGGGTATTGATTACGAGGGAAGGAGAAATTATTACTCAAAGTGGGGAAAACAGTCTAAAAAAGGAAACCCTGTGTGATGCCAGGTCACCATAGCGCTCCAAGCCTCAACTAAAAAATGGAATATTATGTACTTGTGTTCAATTTATTTTTCATACTCGGTCATTTAAAAAAGAATTAGGGGGAGGACAATATTGGTGTGCCATCTAGCAGTTTTGAACCTCATTCTACAATCATAATAGGAAGGAGATACATCCATGCCTACAACTGCTATAGGAGGGTTGAGAGACTACTATAGGAGGGATGAGAGACTGCTACAGGAGGGCTGAAAGACTACTACAGAAGGGTTGAGAGACTGTTACATGAGGGTTGAGAGACCGTTATAGGAAGTTTGAGAAGGTAAAAAAGGGCCACAAATGTTCGAATTGATTTCCAAATTACCATCTTCATCCTAGACTACTTTACAAGAAGTAAGTGCCACCATATCGTTCATCCATCCAATATATTGCATGAAAAATTTACTTCAATTCTAAAGACATTGGCAATATAATTGTGCATTTAAAAGGTTTTTTTGTGCAGCATAGTGATTGCCACATAGGCAATTATCATTAACAAGGAAATTTTTACTCACTGTTGCCACCAAATTAAACACTGAAGCTATAGAAGAAGCATATCTCCCCCACTTAATTAAGAACATAAAGAAGAGATGGGGGGAATATTTAACAGGATGAAGCCGTCATATAACAAGAGAGTCCACCTACACCATCATGTGGTAGACAATTTTAGAAGACACTAATGGCTAGGATATTTCAAGTTATTGAAGGGTTTATGATGATGACCTTGTCTTTCAATTTTCCATGGCTCTGAATTCACAAACATAGGATAGTGCCACCACTATTGTGAGGGGGTTGGCTATCTCTCTTAAGCATGAAATAATTAGCAGAGTAACAACCCCATCCCTAGGGATAATGTGGAGCAGAGAAGACAAAGCCACCAATGTCACTACTAAAAAGAATTTATTCACCGCCAATGAAAATCTTGTTGAGGACAAGAATGGAGTTAGGATAGAAATACTACATTATCCTTGGGATGAGGTGACCTACCATAATTTTAATTACATATCATGTGAGGTAAGAATAAGTGTGGTATATTCTTACCACTTTAGAATACTTCATGAACTTAGGTTCAATGTATAATTGCCTCATGCTCAAAGACTTAGTGTGCCATACTTCCTCCTGCAGTCCATCAGGGAAATGAGTAAAGACATAAGAAAGGGAAAGCACCAACACCTAGGCCACAATGGTTTCATTAAATTGATAGTGGTGGATGCCTGAATAATTTGAGAATCCATATCCTTTGGGCCATATTCATAGACATGGATAGAGAAACCTTCATAGAGACATAAGCCCTCACACTTGGTGTGACCCTAGCCTCTAGTGTTGGAGGAAGAGAGAAAAAAATAGAGGGAGAAGAAGAAGGGGCAAGGATAAAAGAGGAAGAGGCAGCAAGGATAGAAGAAAAAGAAAGAGAGACAGATGTAGAAAGGAAAGTAGAAGAAGCAGAGACGAAAACATAGGAAGAAGAAGAAACAAAGGAAGAGGTAGAAGAAGAAAAAGATGTAAAAGAAGAGGGGGGAAACAAGAGAAAGAAACATTAACTCCTAAGAGGACTACTGAGCCTAGAGAAACATAGATACCCCCAAAGTAAAAAAATTTGTCTACAGGAACCACTGCACATGAGGTAGCTGCATCTTTAGCTACCTTAAGCACCCTGGTCTGGCCTAAAAGGAAGAGAAAAAGGAAAACCCCCTATATTTTAAGATTAGGAAAAGCACCAGTATTAAGAAAAGGATGCACAAACTCCCACAAAGGTTTCCATCACAATTGAGGATTACCCAAGTAAGAAAACAGAGGTAGGAACAACTAAAGGAAAAATTGAAGAGGTCACCTCTCCAAAACCCAAAACAAAGACTCTTATAGCATATGTGAGGAGGCCTACCACAAGATCAACCTCCTTCAAACAACCCAAGACACAAAAACCACTCCAAAAAGAAGAAAAAGGTAAGCTATAGATGGGACAGAGTATGTTATAGGAGGGAAAAAGTATGCTAAAGGAGGGGCAGAATGTGTTGCTAGAGGAGGAAAATGTGCTACTAGAAGGGCAGAATATGATAGAACAACTACAAGAGGAAGAAACCTCCCTAAGAAAATTTGAGAAGGACTTCCCAGAGCTCCAAGATCCTAGTCTAGAACCTAGCCTAAGCTCGTACTATAGATTCATTCAAGCAGGGAAGATTATTCTACAAAGAGAACCCATACGTAGTTGCAAATTGCTAAATCTAAGAAGGTAGAGGATGTGGGCCTCATGTGTAGTGTCCTATCCTTCTAGTATAGTTTTGTCACTCCTATCAAGGGTTATATATATGATAGGTTGATCACTTGATTGAGGAATATTGTTTTACACACATAGTTATATTTCCTTTTATGTTTATGTATGACAGATTGATCACTGGATTTGGGAACAATGTTTTATATAGTTATATTCTCTCTTATATGTGGCATCATTGATTATCTATATTAGATGGTTTTTGTTAAGTAAAATGTTATACATATGTTTTTCTATTTGTATCTGATTTATGAAGTAGGTGTATGACATGGATGGTGATCCAAGATTGAGACACATATACCCATGGATTCTCATGGCTATGCAGAATAGGTGGTTAATTATGATTTATTGATGATACATGATTTGTGTGATTATATATGTCTAATATTGTACTAAGCAGGATATGGTAAGGTACCTGGTCATTTTCCAACAAGGATGTTCAATTATGAATGACTGTGGAAGTCATTTCTTCAAAACCAAAATGACTGTGGAAGCCATGCACCATTCTGGATAAAATGTGATTCAGTTAATTTCATTATGAAATTCATTTGATTCCTTTGATTCATGAGATTTTAATGTGTGGAGGTCTTTTAACAAGGGCTTACTAGCGAACCATCAGATGGGTAAAAGCTCACAATCAGTACCATAAGGAGAAACACAAAGTTTCAAAGCACAATAGATGAGAGGGCATGGAAATTAGGGTGTGGAGTCCTAAATCCAAGAAAGATAAAGACGTGGAGTCTTGTATATTTAGGGCGTGGAGTCCTGAATATTTAAAAATATCAAGTTGTGGAATCTTGGATATTTGGAGTAGATCAGGGCACGGAGTCCTCAATCTCCAAAGGCATGAAGATGAATGAAATAGGGGTGAGGAATCCCTATTCTCCATAATAAAAATACCACTCATGGATGAATTTCCTTAAATAAAATTTCATTCTCACAATTCTGGAATGACTTTCTAAAAATAGAAAGTCATGTCTAGCATCTCAAGCAGAACTTTCCAAAAATAGTAAATCACTTTACATAAATTGGTAATCAAGCAGAGTTGAAGAAAAACAAATTAACTTATCATTAATCAATCCTAATAGCTCAATCTTGATTGAATCCTAAATATTATTATTATCTTTTACAAGGCTATGATATTATTATTAAAAAAGAATTACAAGTCAATTTTATCTCCTCAATCAATTCACACATCTCCTTCATGACTCGCTTTATGTAACTCTCTCTCTCTCTCTCTCTCTGTCTTTCAAATAATTTATTATACTTTATTTTATGCACTCATCAAGGAATGGCATATTCCTTCTCACTCATTAAAAATATGTCATAAACTATTCCTCTTACGCTCTCTTTAATGCATATGTTACACACTCCTTAACTAAGGCATGTATACCTCTCCTTAATGGCACAAGTTACACACTTCTAAATGGAATCCAATGCATGCACATTACTCCTCCTTTATGACAAAAATTGGTTGCTCCTCCTATATATGAGTCTCATGTATTCTCACTTGGGGATTAGGAGGCCAAGAGTGGAAGAGACTTGAGGAAAATAGTGAGAGGGAGAGATATGGAGAGTAGCCAATTGCTTCCATAATAAATCTGAAATTATTGTTAAAATCCTAAGATCTCTAGCTATTGAGGTTGGCCATGAGTGGTATTCAGAGGAAGTGAAAATTTTCTTCCTTAGCTTTCCTTGCAAATCTCTCTACTGTTGTCTTTTGGCACTACTTGTGAGCTCTTGCAGCTCGGTGGTTCCTAGGGGAGAAGTTCTTCCTAGATATGGTTGTGAGGAAAACTGGGTGGTTCACAATGAGTTGGTAAGGATATTGGAGCGGGAGCATACTCTCATTGGAGCTGGAGCATACTCCCATTTTTTTGAGTTGTATAAATTCACTGCCAGGTATGTTGACAACATTATATTGTGTTTCTTTTTGTAGTTCATTACATGGTTTTTCTTAATTGGTTGTTGACTGACTGAGATGTATATCAAATGCTCCACACTAAATGTTGAAGGAATTTTGTAATAACCATAGTCTATTTTATGTAAGTTTTTTTTGTACAGTTTCATTGCAAGTTGATTTACATCATGTCTTAATGGTTGAAGTATTCAGGCTGCCATGAGTTTTATGAAAACATGTTAATAGCATAAATTTTGGTTTTTCCTTCTCTTTTTACAGCTGTAGATAAGTTTGCACAGAATATGTTTGACAAAAGGGATAAATGAGATAGTATGAATTTGTTTTTGGTTGTGGTTTTAAATAATCGCATTTTTGGGCCTTTCTATTTCGATTTATTTCAATTTCACGGGGTATCTATACCATATGTCCATGTCACCCCAAATTTGATTTCAAAAAACATAGTTTCAGAATCTTGTTTTGTAATCGTTTATATTTTACAGATTTGTTGTTGCTGCCTGGGGGTATGTCTTGCTTTTTTTTTTTTATAGTTGTGATTTACCTGCTAATCTCCTTTTATGAAACCAGTCTATTATATAAACTTGGAATTATTATTTTAAGGTATCAATGGTTAATACATTAATAAATTAATAAACTTGTGACTACTTGTTTGATAGTTTAATAGCTAGCAGTGTGTTTTGTGACTACTAACAGTTTTTCAAAATTCCCAATGGTTGTAGCTACATTTCTACGAGAGTCATTGTGCCTAAATTTTTGTATATGCAACAATCAAGATGGATGACAGTTCTACTTATGTATTAGCTTCACTTCTTGGCATTACTAACAAAGAAAAAGAAATTATGTAATCTTAGATTCATGTTAGTTAATTTTGGTGAAATTTCCTTAAGGGTTATGGTTGTATGTCTTTGACAAAATGCCTCAATGGCTGTACATTTCATGCCTGCAAACTATTTGACATAATGCTTCAATGGTTGTAGCTAATTACATTTATGAATTGTCTATAAAAATGACTAAGTAAATTTAGGATTTGCAACCAAGGTGTTTCTAGAGATATCTCAAAGAATAAGCATGATGATTCCATTGAATTAAAAATCCATGGAAGGCAAATTGGTTAGGTGAAATGTTGTAATTGTTAGCTCACATATGAATTCATAATAATTGGAAACCACTCCTTTAGAAGTTGAATTATCTTGTTTTTCTTCCCTTTGTTTTACCAAAGAATTCATAGGCATATTAGGTAGAACAAAATCAAATTAGTCACGCTTAAACACTCTTAATTGCAATAGAATGAAAAATTACCCTATTGGAGATTGTGGTTTGTAAAGATTGATATTATTTATCCCACTAAAGACTCTATCATTTAAATGTGATTTTAAGACTTATGGTTGTAAGTTTTGGATCTTGAGGAATCATCACCCTGTAGCCTCAATGAGAATTTTAATATTACCATGGCATAGTTAGTTAGTAGGAATTTGTATATAGTGTAAAGAATACCAATAAAAGTAAAAATAAAAATATAGATATATGACCTTTCATTAACTTTTACGTCTTAAAAACTTAAACTTAAATCTCATTTTGAGTCAGCCTTAGTATAATACTAATGGTTGGTAAGGTGGGACCTTACATCATGGAAGAAAAGGTCCTTGAAATGAGAATAATTAAGCGAGCTGAGAATGAGAGTGTCTAAAATGATGGAGTAACTAGATGAAGAAAATGTGTGGTTGAGATAGGAGCTTAGGAGAAAGAAACATAACTTGCCACAATGGCAAACCTCTCCATGGAGGAATTGCAGTGTAGACATCCATCAAAGTCTTATGCCCTCTTTTCCAAAGAATAGTGTGTTGGGTCCCTATAATACTAGTGATTACCCCATTACTATTGTAGTTATACCCCTTATTTATATTGTTGTGCAGGAATTACCCCCATATTGTTATTTCTGTGCCCCATAGAATCCCTCTATTGTTATTTTTGTGGCTTTATATTATTATTGTTAGGTCGGCTGGATTATATTGTGACTCCTTAGACTCCTATATATAGAAAGGAGGTTTTGTCATTTGTATCATCCAAGAATTGTTCATTTATGTAATGTAAAGGAGGTTTCCCCCTTGAAGAGGCTGAATTCTAAGGCGTTGATCTATATTTTCTATCTTTTCTTGAGCTGGTTTCATAACATTTGGTATCAGAGCTTTGGATTCTAGGGTTTCGCTGCTCCAAACAGGTCATCGTGGCATTTTTGCTATAACTTTTTTTCTGTGACGTTTCATAAGTCGCAAAAAAGACCCATTTGAGAAGAAATCACGTTGAACCTTGGTTCCAAATTTCAGAGCTTTTCGCGCGATATTTGCGGAGATATGATCTGAGGAATTTGGTCTTTTTGCAGACTCCTGAATTACATTCAAAACAGGTGACCTGGGGAAAATCATCATAACTTTCTCTCTAGGAATCAGATTGAAATTTCGTAAGAAGGTATAGAAAGAGGACAGACTGTAGTTTCTTGTATATCTTTTTCAGAACCAAATATCGAAAATTGTACACGTGGCACTTCATACAAGTTCGCTCTTCTAGAAAGGTCTATAATCAGGTCATCTTGGGAGATTGTGCATAACTCTTTCTTGGAGAATCCAATTTGGATTAGACTGGTGGCATTGGAAAGAGGACACAGAGAGCTACTACAGGTCACAAAACTAGATGATTGGAAAGTACAGAGATACATCAGAGGCAATATCAAGCTCCTACAAAGTGAAAAAAGGTGTGTAGATTTTTTAAATTTTTGCTTAAGCTTGGTTTCAAAATTTATTTTGAAGGAATTCAAAGGGCATAGTAGAGCATTATTATCGGAAATTGATGCCCCGAGGAAAGAAAATGCAAACACCTAGTAAGGAACCTGAAAGCTCTAGCATGACTCATGAAGAAGAGGAAGAAATGCTACATGATATTTCAAAATTACAAGAACAAGTGCAACAAATGTCACGCTCACAAAATTTAACAGAAGCTAAGATAAATGGCGTGGAAGCTAAGATGAATGGCATGGAAGCTAAGATGGACAATTTGAAGATAGATTTGAACACAAATTTGAGGACAAGCATGGCAGATTTGAAGACAGATTTGACAAATTTTCTACAAGAAATGCTTACTAATGGTGAAAAGGTAGTAAAGGAAACTCATGATGAGAACAAAAGAAATGTTAATCATGATTCCATAGAAGCTAATGCTGGATCGAAGAATCACCATATTCCAAAAATCGATATGAGGAAGTTTGATGGCAAGGATCCCGCCACATGGATATTACAGATGGAGCAATTCTTCGATCTCAATAATGTGCAAAACGCACAAAAGGTACGTATGGCAACTGTATATTTGGAACCAAATCAGTTTGTATGGTATCAATGGCTTTGTTCTCGTAAACAATTTATCACTTGGGCAATTTTTACAGAAGAATTGATAGCACATTATGAGGATACAAAAAGCAACACTTTTTTTAGCCAATTGATAAGTCTCAAACAAAAGGGTTCAATAATGGAGCACATTGAGGAGTTCCAAAAATTGAACATAAGGGTAAAAGATATTCTAGAGGAGCATAGGATTGATGTGTTCATAGGGTCTTTAAAGGATAATATCCAACATGATGTTCGCCTTTGGGAACCTGATTCATTAGAGAAGGCATTCAGGTTAGCAAGAAAAATGGAAAGCAAAATTATGGCAACTAGGAAGCATACCATTCACAACTATAAAGACGGAAGTGTTGTTGCCCCTAGTCTTCCACAACCTACAAGGTTGACACCACAACAATTGGAAGAAAAAAGAGCAAAAGGGCTTTGTTACAATTGTGATAGCAAATACACAAAAGGTCATAAGTGTGCTGAGAAGAAATTATTCTACATAGATTGTGAAGAGGAAGAAGAAAAGGAGCAAGAAAGGTCAAAAGAAGAGGATATACTCCAGGAACAAAGCCTAGATGAAGAACAAATAAATCCGACCATATCTTGTAATGCATTGGCGGGAATTACCACTCCTCAAACCATCAAGATAGAAGGACAAATCAAGAAGAAAAAGGTAATAGTGTTGATTGATTCAGGAAGCACCCACAATTTTATTCATTGTAGGGTAGCAAAAGAATTGAATTGCTTCCTATATCCAGCACCAGAGTGTCAAGTGATGATTGCAAATGGAGGAACAATAAATTGCCATAATATCAAGCTATCCATGGGAGAATATTTATTGACTAGCCCAATGCTTTCCATTCCAATGGGAGGTGCTGATGTTGTACTAGGAGTCCAATGGCTACAATCCTTGGGTACAATAGCTTTTAATTTTCAAGAACTTTTAATCAAATTTTCTACGGAAGGAAAGGAAGTTGAATTAAGGGGTATTGCAGGGAAACCAGGAAAGATAATCAGCTCTAATGGCATGAAAAAGCTTCTAAAAAAGGAGCAAAGAGGTGTAATTGCACAATTATGTTCGCT
Source organism: Pinus tabuliformis (assembly GCA_031772625.1). Classification (NCBI taxonomy): domain Eukaryota; kingdom Viridiplantae; phylum Streptophyta; class Pinopsida; order Pinales; family Pinaceae; genus Pinus; species Pinus tabuliformis. The sequence goes on along the minus strand of CM062804.1, from coordinate 194,441,265 downwards.
AGATGTTTCCACATTGGAATCATCTATTTCTCCAGATCTCCAAAAAGTCCTGGACAATCATTCCAAGGTATTTGAGACTCCCAAAGGTCTCCCACCTATGCGTGATCATGATCATGCTATTCATCTGATTCCAGGAAGTGTTCCTCCAAACATCAGGCCGTACAGATATCCCTATGTCCAAAAAAGTGAAATTGAACGTATGGTTGCAGAAATGCTAGAGGCGGGTATAATTCAATCGAGTCAAAGTTCTTTCTCAGCTCCAGTAGTATTGGTGCACAAGAAGGATGGATCATGGTGCATGTGTCCAGATTATAGGGAGCTCAACAAGCTCACTATTAAAGATAAGTTCCCCATTCCTGTCATTGATGAATTACTGGATGAATTGCATGGATCAATTTACTTCACCAAGTTGGATCTTCGTTCGGGATATCATCAAATCAGAATGAAGATTGAAGACATTCTGAAAACGGCATTTAGAACTCATGAGGGTCATTATGAATTTTTGGTCATGCCTTTTGGCCTTACCAATGCACCTTCAACATTTCAAGGTTTGATGAATTCAATTTTCAAACCATTCCTTAGAAAATTTGTGTTAGTATTTTTTGATGATATACTAATCTACAACAAGTCTTGGAAGGATCATGTTGAACATGTTGACAGGGTGCTACAACTATTGGAGGAGAAACAATTATATGCAAAAAGATCCAAATGTTTCTTTGGAGTCCAGGAGGTGGAATATTTGGGTCATATTGTATCTCATGAAGGAGTTAAGGTAGACCCTAGCAAAATTAAAGCCATTAAGGAATGGAAAATCCCCACATCCATAAAGCATCTGCGAGGATTTCTTGGGTTGACAGGGTATTATCGCAAGTTTGTTAAGAATTATGGGAGAATAGCAGCACCTCTAACAACATTATTGAAGAAAGATTCATTTTCATGGACTCCGGAAGCAACAAAGGCCTTTGAACATCTTAAAGAGGCAATGTGCCAAGCACTGGTCTTAGCTACACCAGACTTCACAAAAACCTTTATTGTGGAATGTGATGCTTCAGGAAATGGAATTGGTGCTGTTCTAATGCAAGATGAAAGACCCATTTCTTTTGAAAGTCGTCCAATCAAGGGAAAGTTTTTAAGCAAAGCTATTTATGAGAAGGAAATGTTGGCAATACTCCATGCACTTAAGAAATGGCGACCCTACCTAATGGGAAGACACTTCAAGGTAAAAACGGATCATGATAGCCTTAAATACTTTTTAGAACAAAGATTATCCTCTGAAGAGCAACAAAAGTGGGTCACAAAGATGTTGGGTTATGACTTTGAAATCATCTACAAAAAAGGGAAGCAAAATGTGGTGGCAGATGCACTCTCAAGAAAGGATGAGGATGTGGAAGCATTGTTGTGTGCCATTTCTATTATCCAACCAGATTGGATAAACGAAGCAAGGGAGGAATGGAAGAATGACGAAGAAGTGTGGGCACTTATTCGAAAGCTACAACAAGATTCCAATACTTCTGATACATTTAGCTGGAAAAATGATTCGTTATGGTACAAAGATCGCTTATACCTCTGTAAGAATTCCCAGCTAAAACAAAAGATTCTTATGGAATTGCACACTTCTCCCTTAGGAGGGCACTCAGGATTTTTAAAAACTTACCACAGGGTTAAGAAGGAATTTTTTTGGGATGGCCTTAAATCAGATATTCAAAAGTTTGTGGCGGAATGTTTGGTTTGCCAACAAAACAAAGTTGAAACAATTAAGACACCGGGTCTATTACAACCTTTATCCATTCCAAGCCAACGTTGGGAGGAGGTTTCAATGGATTTTATCACGGGTTTACCCAAGTCTGAGGGAAAGAGTGTCATCATGGTGGTAGTTGACAGACTTACCAAGTATGCACACTTTTGTGCATTATCACATCCATTTAAAGCCAGTACAGTTTCTACTGCATTTATGGAAACAGTTCAAAAGCTACATGGAAACCCAAAGATTATTGTAAGTGACAGAGATCCCATTTTCACTGGAAATTTTTGGACAGAATTATTTTCTTGTCTTAGTACTCAGTTAGCTCATAGCTCATCTTATCATCCTCAATCTGATGGGCAAACTGAGATAGTAAACAAATGTTTGGAAGGATATCTTCGTTGCTTTGTATCTGATAAACAGACACAATGGGTCAAATGGTTGCCTCTGGCTGAATGGTGGTATAACACTTCCTTCCATACAGCAACAAAAATGACCCCATTTATGGCACTTTATGGGTATCAACCACCATCCATCACATCATATTTAAGAGAAAATTCTAAGGTTCAGGCAGTGGAACATCACATCGAACATCAACAACAAGTCCTCCAACTCTTAAAGGATAACCTCGTGTTGGCACAAAATAGAATGAAACAACAGGCAGATCAACATCGCAGTGAAGAAGTTTTGATGTAGGTGATTGGGTATTCCTACGGCTACAACCATATAAGAAAATGTCCCTAAAGCAAGCTAAGAAGGATAATAAATTATCACCAAAGTATTATGGTCCATACAAGGTGTTGCAAAAGATTGGTACTATGGCATACAAATTGGAGCTTCTTGCAGCTTCTCGATTGCACCCAGTTTTCCATGTTTCATGTTTAAAGAAGGTTATAGGTGACAAGCTCCCAATTCAAACAATATTGCCAGAACTTGACGAGGAAGGAAAAATTATATTGGAACCGGAAGCAATCACAGAAACAAGAACTCGACAGCTACGAAATCGATCAATTTCAGAGTATCTTATCAAGTGGAAGAACTTATCCGCTGAAGATTCCACATGGGAGGATGAGAATTTTATGCAGAAGTATCCATAACTACTCAAGCGTTGAGGACAACACTTTTTTGAAGGAGAGGGGAATGCTGGGTCCCTATAATACTAGTGATTACCCCATTACTATTGTAGTTATACCCCTTATTTATATTGTTGTGCCCCTATTACCCCCATATTGTTATTTCTGTGCCCCATAGAATCCCTCTATTGTTATTTTTGTGGCTTTATATTATTATTGTTAGGTCGGCTGGATTATATTGTGACTCCTTAGACTCCTATATATAGAAAGGAGGTTTTGTCATTTGTATCATCCAAGAATTGTTCATTTATGTAATGTAAAGGAGGTTGCCCCCTCGAAGAGGCTGAATTCTAAGGCATTGATCTATCTTTTCTATCTTTTCTTGAGCTGGTTTCATAACATAGTGGTTGCGATTCCAAATCAAAACCTTAACAATAGTGGTTTCCCTTTCAATATTACAAACAGTTCATTGAATTTTGCAACCAAACTAAAATGGAGGACAAAGCAAAATTGGCTAAATTTTACATACACAAAATCATTCTAATATATATGAATTTGTGGTATCCCAATGCAATATTGGGGGATACATAGTTGATGGCCTTAGCATCGTGGATGACTCATGAGGAGGCAAGAGCTAAGGAAGTCAAAAGAGTAATGGAAAAGGAGAAAAATGAACCATTGTATATCAAGGCAGAGCTAGTGAGCCCAATGGTTGTCATCAGAAATCATGGCATCATCTCTAATGATGTTGATTTAGAACATAAATACCTTTCCAACCAATGAAAATAAATCCTACATTTTGAAGACACATTTAGGTGGTTGTGAATAGAAATCCTACAAGTCTTGTAGAGGAGATGGCATGCCTTACCCCACAACCTCTAGATCAGAGAATATCACTCTCCTCGAAGGGTAAGGAATACCTTGTAGAGAATGTTGGTATCCTAAATTTCCCTATTTTCTACCCCATTTCCATCAAAATCAACCTTTGTTTCATCTCAATAAAAGACCCTTCTTTCCTGTGCTAGTACAAGATAGTTACCCATTCCTACACATGCTCATATTTTATATTAAGATTTATCACAACACTTTATTAATAATTTTATATGGGTTTCATGCCTATTTACATGTCTCTTGTAACTCATATTAATTTCCTAGAGTAACCATGGAACTTAGTATTAATTATGAATGAGTATCACTAGTGCAGGTAGATACCTGCACCGTCATGAAGACTGCCTGAGATTTTTGAGAAGCCAAATATTCCACGAGGATGGGTCTCGATCCTCGACTCCGAGTTTAGCTCTTGATGAATTGAAGGAGGATAAAAAGTGGTGTGAAGTCATGTCCAACATCTCAAGCACAAATTTCCAAAAATAGTAAATCACTTTACATAAATTGGTAATCAAGTAGAGTTGAAGAAAAATGAATTAAATTATCATTAATCAATCCTAATAGTTCAATCTTGATTGAATCCTCAATATTATTATTATGTTTTACGAGACTATGATATTATTTTTAAAAATGAATTACAAGTCAATTTTATCTCCTCAATCAATTCACTCATCTCCTTCATGACTCTCATGGCTCTATGTCTCTCTCTCTCTCTCTCTCTCTCTCTCTCTCTCTCTCTCTCAAATAATTCATTATACTCTATTTTATGCACTCATCAAGGAATTGCATATTCCTTCTCACTCATTAAAAATATGTCATAAAATATTCCTGTTACGCTGTCTTTAACGCATATGTTACACTCTCCTTAACTAAGGCATGCAAACCTCACTTTAATGGCATAAGTTACACTCCTATAAATGGAATCCAATGCGTGCACATTACTCCTCCTTTACGACAAGAATTGGTTGCTCCTCCTATATATGAGTCTCATGTATTCTCACTTGGGGATTACGAGGCCAAGAGTGGAAGAGACTTGAGGAAAGTAGTGAGAAGGAGAGATATGGAGAGTAGCCAATTGCTTCCATAATAAATCTAAAATTGTTGTTAAAATCCTAATATCTCTAGCTATTGAGGTTCACCATGAGTGCTATTCAGAGGAAGTGAAAACTTGCTTCCTTAGTTTTCCTTTCAAATCTCTCTACTGTTGTCTTTTGGTATTGCTTGTGAGCTTTTGCATCTCGGTGGTTCCAGGTGGAGAATTACTTCGTGGATATGGTTGGGAGGAAAACTGGGTGGTTCACAATGAGTTCGTAAGGATATTGGAGCTGGAGCATACTCCCATTTTTTTTAGTTATATAAATTCACTACCAGGTATGTTGACAACATTATATTATGTTTGTTTTTGTATTTCATTAAATGGTTTTTCTTATTTGGTTGTTGACTGACTTAGATGTATATCAAATGCTGCACACTAAATGTTGAAGGAATTTTGCAATAACTGTAGTTTATTTTATGTAAGTTTTTTTTTTGTACAGTTTCATTGCAAGTTGATTTACATCATGTCTTAATGGCTGAAGCATTTAGGCTGCCATGAGTTTTATGAAAACATGTTAATAGCATAAATTTGGTTTTTCCTTCTCTTTTTATAGTTGTAGATAAGTTTGCACAATATATGTTTGACAAAAGGGATAAATGAGATAGTATGAATTTGTTTTTGGTTGTTGTTTTAAATAATCGCATTTCTAGGAATTTCTGTTTCAATTTATTTTAACTTCAAGGGGTATCTGTACCATGAGGCCATGTCGCCCCAACTTTGATTTCAAAAAATAGAGTTTCAAAATCCAATTCTGTAATCTTCTATATTTTACAGATTTGTTGCTACTGCCTGGTGGTTTGTCTTGCTGCTTTTTTTTGTAGATGTGATTTACCTGGTAATCTCTTTTTATGAAACCAGTCTGTTATATGAACTTGGAATTATTATTTTAAAGTATCAATGGTTAATACATTGATAGTTTAATAAACTTATGACTGCTTGTTTGATAGTTTAATAGCTAGCAGCTTGTTTTGTGACTGCTAACCATTTTTCAAAATTCCCAATGGCTGTAGCTACATTGTTGCAAGCTATTTGTAAATTTTTTTAAATATTTATAGTCATTATGTGCCTAAATTTTTGTATATGTAGCAATCAAGATGGATGAGAGTTGTACTTATGTACTAGGTTCACTTCTTGGCATTACTGAGAAAGAAAAAGAAATTATGTAATCTTAGATTCATGTTAGTTAATTTTGGTGAAATCACCTTAAGGGTTATGGTTGTAGGTGTTTGAAAAAATGCCTCAATGGCTATACATTTCATGCCTGCAAACTGTTTGACATAATGCTTCAATGGTTGTAGCTAATTACATCTATGAATTGTCTATAAAAATGACTAAGTAAATTTAGGATTTGCAACCAAGGTGTTTCTGGAAATATCTCAAAGAATAAGTATGATGATTCCATTGAATTAAAAATCCATGGAAGGAAAATTGGTCAGGTGAAATGTTGTAATTGTTAGCTCACATATGAATTCATAATAATTGTAAACCACTCCTTTAGAAGTTGAATTATCTTGTTTTTCTTCCCTTTGTTTTACCAAAGAATTCATAGGCATATTATCTAGAACAAAATCAACTTAGTCACTCTTAAACACTCTTAATTGCAATATAATGAACAATTAGCTTATTAGAAATTGTGGTTTGTAAAGATTGATATTATTTATCCCACTAAAGACTCTATCATTTAAATGTGATTTTAAGACTTATGGTTGTAAGTTTTGGATCTTGAGGAACCATGACCCTGCAGCCTTAATGAGAAGTTTAATATTACCATGGGATAGTTAGTTAGTAGAAATTAGTATGTAGTGTAAAGAATACCAATAAAAATGAAAATAAATATATAGATATATGATCTTGCATTAACTTTTACGTCTTAAAAACTTAAACTTAAATCGCATTTTGAGTCAGCCTTAGTTTAATACTGATGGTTGGTAAGGTGGTACCTTACATATGGTATTAGAGCCAAGTTAAAACTCTAGGACCTAGGGCTTGCTTGCTAATATTTATTTAGTTAGCTAAATTTTTCCTTGCTCAGGTTAAGTAATCATGGAGAGAACATCAAGGAGGAGGAAGGAATTCTCATCTCCACCTCCCCAAGATAAAGAATCTGAGAAAATATCCATCAAGGAAGTAAGGGATATGATGTTATCTTTCTAAAAGATGACTAAAGTATTGATTAGTAGGGTTGGGGGAAATCCTTCAGTGCCTGGTTCTTCATCTCAATTTGAGAGGCAAGAAATACCATCTGATGGACATGTACATAGAGAGTTGGAAAAAGTTAATCTTCCTATCTTTGAGGGTACCAAAAAAGGGGAAGTAGTAGAAGCTTGGTTGGAAAACATGCACCTATGTTTTGAGTTGCGGAATTATTCTAGCAACCAAAAGGCAGAGTTGGTTATATACCAACTTAAGGAGAGTGCACTATTATGGTGAAGGAACTTAGAATCCCAATTGGGATACTCCAGGTCTACCTTGACATGGGAATGATTTGAAGAGTAATTTCTAGCAAAGTACCTTTCTGCTAAATACTTGGAGAGGAAATTGAATGGGTTCCATGATCTTAAGCAAGGAACTAAAACAATCCTTGAATATGAAGCGCGATTCATGGAGTAGCTTAGATATGCTACCCATCTAAATACTGAAGCCCTCAAGGTAAACAAGTTTTTTTATGGATTGAATCCTATTATAAAGGAAAAGGTGCACATTTTTAGGCCTACTACGTTGCATGAGGTACTGCAAAAAGCAATTATAGCCGAGGAAGTATTATTTGGGAACAAAGGGGTGGATAACACCCCAAATCTATCATTCCATGGGAAACCTCCTCGAAGGGGAGGCTAATATGTAAGACATAAGTCAAGTGGTTCACATCATCAAGGATTTCAAAAGAATCATACTTTTAAGAACCAAAGAAATAACCCAAGGCAACATCTTCAACAAAGTAATGCTTGCACTCAAGAATCACCTAATAAAAGGGTCAAATTTACATAAACTACTCCCACTAATGGATGTTGGACTTGTGGAGGACCTCATTATGAGCTAGATTTCCCTGAAAAGAAGACTAAAGCACAATCAGAGTAGGAACAAACCATTCTTAGAGATATGGGCAAAGCCCATATGATTCATGCAATTGTGCAAAATCACCAGGTCGAGCATCAGTCTACAGTGCTTGAAGCATTAAGTAAGCTAAATGGTATGGTTGTTACTATTTTTATTGATCGTGGCAAAATTGAAAATTTTATTTCTCCTAATTCTTTATTGAAATGTAAATTGGTAGTGATAGAGCAAAATGATTTTCATCAGGTTCATATGGCCTTAGGGCGATCTCAAAAGGTTGAATGCTTAGTGCAAGAGTGCCCTTTAGACTTGGGAGTGTGTTTCAAAAATTTGAATCTTTATGTGATGCCATTTGGTCACTATGAGGTGATAATTGGGATGGATTGGTTTGAAGCCCACTGGGCTGTGCTTAGTTGTCAAAGCAAAACCCTTCATTTGTTGAGTGACGAGGGCTAATCTATGGTTATCCATGGGGAAAGGAGACTTGTTTCTTTAAGACTTATCGCATTCTTCCAGATGAAGAGAAGTCTTCGGAAAACATGTCAAATGTATGTTGTAATGACTTTAAATGAGGGAGAGCTTTCATCTTTTGAACAATATCCTTTCCTTTCCAAATTCTACGATGTCTTTCCAGAGGAGTTGCCTGGTTTACCTCGAAAGTGGGAGATTGACTTCTCCGTAGAGCTAAAGCTTGGTACCGAATCTATATCCAAAGCTCACTACCAAATGTCTAATGTTGAACTTTGTGAGTTGCAAGTGCAACTTCAAGAGTTATTGGACAGGAGTATGATTAGACCTAGTGTTTCACCTTGGGGAGCTCTAGTGATATTTGTAAATAAGAAGGATGTACCCCTTCGGCTTTGTGTTGACTACAGGCAATTAAATCAAGTAAATATTAGAAATAAATATCATTTTCCTCACATTGACGATCTATTTGATCAAATGAAGGGGCCACCGTATTCTCCAAGATCGAGCTTTGATCTGGATATCATCAGCTCAGAGTTAAATAAGAGGATATTTCCAAACTTCTTTTCGAACTCGTTTTGGTCATTATCAGTTCGTGGTTGTTCATTTTGGGTTATCTAATGCCCCAGGAGTGTTTATGAGTCTAATGAATGGTGTATTTAGGAATTACTTGGACAAATTTGTACAAGTGTTCCTCGATGACATCCTAATCTATTCAAAGTCCCTAGAAGAGCATGAGCAACACTTGAGATTGGTGTTACAATGCTTAAGAGAAAATAAACTTTATGCAAAAATGCCCAAATGTTCTTTTTTCCAATCAAAAACCCATTATCTTGGACACATTATATCCAGTGAAGGCATTGTTGTTGACTCAACAAAGATCGATGTAATTTCAGAATGGACAACACCCTCTAATGTGCATGAAGTGTGTAGCTTCATGGGTATGGCAGGATACTATCGGAGATTTGTGAAGGGGTTTTCAAAAATAGCTAGCCTTATCACTTCATTTCTTAGGAAGGGAGTATGGTTTAATTGGACAAATGGGTGTGAGCAAGCATTTTCCAAGCTCAAACAATGTTTGACTACAACTTTAATACTTAAGGTTCCAGATATGGACAGACCATTCATAGTATGTACCTATCCATCAAAAAATGGATTGGGTGTGGTATTCTCACAATATGGTAGGGTGATTGCATATGCCTCTAGGAAGTTAAGGATGCATGAGGAAAACTATGCAACCCATGATCTAGAACTAGTAGCTATAGTTCATGCCTTGTGACTTTGGCGACATTATCTGGTGGGAAATAAATTTGAATTGAAAACAGATCATAGAGGTTTGCAACATATATTTACTCAAAGTGATCTAAATGTTAGGCAAAGAAGGTGGTCAAAACTCCTAAGTGAATATGATTTTGACATAACTTACATCAAGGGTACATTGAACTAAAGTAGCGGATGCACTTAGTCGAAGACCACACATATTTTTAGTAATTCCATTGAAGATTGATTTACGAGAGCACATCTTGAGGGCACAAGATGTAGATGAATGGTGTAATGAAGTTAAAGTTTCTCTTTATGGGGAGGGGGCTAAGAAAAACTAGGTAGAAGGGTATTCTTGTGATGATGGCGGTATGGTGAGATTCATGCAAAAGATTGTAGTTCCAGATCAAGATGGGCTACGTGAGTTCATTTTGAAAGAATCTCACCGTGCAACATATATGGCTCACCCGGGAGTCCAAAAGATGTATGTTAATTTAAAGCAAAATTTCTTTTGGGCAGGCATGAAGAAGGATGTAGCAAATTTTGTGGCAAAATGTTTGGAATGTTAGCTAGCTAAAGTAGAACATGGTCATCCAGTAGGATTGTTGCAGCCACATAACATTCCTGAGTCCAAATTGGAAGAAATATCTATGGAATTTATTGTTGAATTACCTGAAACAACCAAAAGGCATAACTCCATTTTGGTGGTGGTAAATAAACTTACTAAGAGTGCGCATTTTATACCCATTAGAGATACTTACAAAGCATCTAAAATAGCACAAGTATTTATCAACGAGGTGGCTAGACTTCATGTTTTTCCAAAGAAAACCATATCAGATAGGGCCTCTATATTTACACGAAGATTTTGGACTAGTTTCGATGGAGCCCTTCAGACACAATTAAATTTCAGTACATCTTATCATCCGGAGACTGATGACCAAACTAAAAGAGTAAATCAAGTGTTAGAGGAAATGCTTAGAATGTACGTAATGGATCAACAATATAAGTGGGAAGATTATCTTCCTCTAGTGGAGTTTTCCTACAATAACAGTTATCACCGCTCCCTTGGTATGGAACCTTATGAGTTATTGTATGGAAGACCATGCAGAACACCTTTAAGTTGGGATAGATTAGAGGACAGAATCTTAGTAGGTCCTGAAATTCTTCAAGAAATGGAAGAACAAGCATGTTGTATAAGGAAAACATTAAATTAGGCACAGGATAGACAGAAGGGCTATGCTGATATGCATAGAGTGGATCGTAGTTTTAAAGAAGGGGAATTTGTTTTTCTTCGAGTAAAACCTCAAAAAAGCTCTATTAGGTTTGGGAAAGGATCTAAGCTCTCTCCTCAATTTGTTGGGCCTTTTGAGATCATCAAAAGGGTTGGACCTGTGGCATATCATCTTGCTTTACCACTAGTTTTTCATCGTATGCATGATGTATTTCATATCTCAATACTACGTAAGTATGTTCATGATCCTTCTCCCATTTTAGATTGGCATCAATTACAAGTAACAGACGAAGGGACTCTTAAGGCAGAGCTAGTTTTCATTTTAGACCATCACACTCGACAGCTCAAACGTTGCATGGTGGACCAAGTAAAGGTCCAATGGGACCTGTACAGTCCTAGTTCCGCCACTTGGGAAGATGCATCTTTTATGTGTCCTGAGTTTCCTTTTTTTTAGTTAAACTTCGATCCAAGTTTCTGCCAAGAGGGGGAGTATGTAGTGTCCTATTTTTGTAGTATAGTTTTGTCACTCCTATCAAGGGTTATATATATATGACAGGTTGATCACTTGATTCATGAATAATGTTTTACATACATAGTTATATTTCCTTTTATGTTTATGTATGACAGATTGATCACTAGATTAGGGAACAATGTTTTATATAGTTATATTCCCTCTTATATGTGGCATCATTGATTATCTATATTATATGGTTTTGGTTAAGTAAAATGTTATACATATGTTTTCCTATTTGTATCTGATTTATGATACAAGTGTATGACATGGATGGTGATCCAAGATTGAGACACATATACCCATGGATTGTCATGTTTATGGAAATAGATGGTTAATTATATTTTATGGATGATACATGATTTGTGTGATTATATATGTGTAATATTGTACTAAACAGGATGTGGTAGGGTACCTAGTCATTTTCCAACAAGGATGTTCAATTATGAATGATTGTGGAAGTCATTTCTTCAAAACCAAAATGATTGTGGAAGCCATGCACCATTCTAGGTAAAATGTGATTAAGTTAATTTCGTTATGAAATTCATTTCATTCCTTTGATCTATGAGATTGTAATGTGTGCAGGTCTTTGAACAAGGCCTTACCAGCGAACCATCAGATGGGTAAAAGCTCACAATCAGTACCATAAGGAGAAACACAAAGTTTCAAAGCACAGTAGATGAGCAGGCGTGGAAATTAGGGCGTGGAGTCCTAAATCCAAGAAAGATAAAGACATGGAGTCTTGTATATTTAGGGTATGGAGTCTTGAATATTTGAAAAGATCAAGTTGTGGAATCTTGGATCTTTGGAGTAGATCACGGTGCGAAGTCCTCAATCTACTAAGGCATGGAGATGCATGAAATAGGGGTGAGGAATCCCTATTCTCTAGAATAAAAATACCATTGATGGATGAATTTCCTTAAATAAAATTTCATTCTCACAATTTCGGAATGACTTTCTAAAAATAGAAAGTCATGTCCAGCATCTCAAACACAACTTTCCAAAAATAGTAAATCACTTTACATAAATTGGTAATCAAGCAGAGTTGAAGAAAAATGAATTAACTTATCATTAATCAATCCTAATAGCTCAATGTTGATTGAATCCTGAATATTATTATTATCTTTTACGAGACTATGATATTATTATTAAAAAGGAATTACAAGTCAATTTTATCTCCTTAATCAATTCACACATCTCCTTCATGACTCGCTCTGTGTGTGTGTGTGTGTGTGTGTGTTTGTGTGTATTTTAAGTAATTCATTATACTCTATTTTATGCACTCATCAAGGAATGGCATATTCCTTCTCACTCATTAAAAATATGTCATAAATTATTCCTCTTATGCTCTCTTTAATGCATATGTTACACACTCCTTAACTAAGGCATGCATACCTCTCCTTAATGGCATAAGTTACACAACTCTAAATGGAATCCAATGCATGCACATTACTCCTCCTTTATGACAATAATTGGTTGCTCCTCCTTGTTACACATTAATTTGTCACTGCTTTCACCCCAGTCTTTCTACTGTGTCATGTGTCCTGATGAAACATGCTCATACTGAACAAATGCTCTCTTATGTTTGCAAGTGACCCACTTTTCCTAAGTTTTCTGTCTCATCGCAACTATGGACTTAATATACGTGATGAACAATGGTTGTAAGTAGTCTAGCCACGCTTCCAGCATGGAAGTACATTTGTTTCCTGCAATGGTCCAATTTCATACTCTAGCGCAAGGCTACTTGCTATCTTTAGTGATGTTCTGATTGGCTACATTGCCTACTAGCGATGTCAGCGCTAAATCTTAGTTATAAACTCGCAATGATCCAGATTGGGTGAATTTGTTCCAACAGTCGGCCTTCTGGATGTCTCCAGACCTGGTTGTTGGCATAGTTTGTGTCACCCTTCCTCCTATGGTATGGTAGTTATGTAATTTGTGCTACCTTGGGGATAAGCTCTCTCTTCCACTTTTCATGGAGACTCCTTCTCCTATTTAAACACTCATCATTGCTATGATCAACTAGTTCGTAGATTATTGAATTGAGCAGTGTTGTTAGTGCTTTTGAGTTTGATAGATAGCTGGTGTGGGTGTGACAAGTGTGGGATTGTTGATAGTTTGTGGAAGGTTGTGAAGTGCCCTTAACTTTGTGTAAAACTTATGAGTGAGAGAGAACTTTGTATGTTGGGAGATCCATCTTCAAAGAGTGAATGCTTGAGAAATACACTGGTTGGACCCTCTGAGAAGGCTTGCAACGTCAAGACTTTGGTTGTAAGCTTGCTCTTATTTCATTATTAATACAATCAATGATGTTTTCCTATGTCTTGTATGTAATTTACTTGATAGCTCATGACTTCTTGACTTTGTGAGTAAATAGATCATTGTTGTTTTCTAGTTACGTGCTTTGTTGTATTTCCTTTGCATTGTTTCAAGTTGATCACTCATTGAGGAGAAGGAAGCGAAAGTTGGAGCAGCGCAACAGAACTCCATTGACCATCGGTTGATGTAGGCCTCCAACTATGACTGTTTAAGGAAATCTATTGTTGATCTGTCCTTGCTGTGACTAGAGCCACTCTAGAGCTAGAGGGGTTGCCTCTGTCCGTAGAGGGAACACTTTCCTGCATCACAAGTTGGTGACTCCACTGGGGAGTTTGGCCTATGTTCTTCTCTTGTTTTCTCTTGTTTTGATTTTTGATTTGGTCTCTCTTGAATTTTGGGGATTAACTATCAGTCTTTTGGGTCACCCAGATCGATCTGTGAATTCCCTCTATTGTTTGTTGGATTGACTGGTTTTTGTTTGGGAGTCTTTTGTTTGTCTGTCATTATTTTTTAACATCATCACAAAAAATAGCTTAACAGTCACGACGACGTCGCCATTTTGTAGCTTTGTACCTGCGACGATCTCGGGTTGCTAGTTTAATTCCCGCAATAGCTCTTGAAATCAGACCGTCGTGGAAAATAGGTGTACTTTCGTGACCATCTCTAGTTGTTAGTGTAACACTAGCGATGATAGCTCTAGTTGTCAGTGTAACACTTGCGACGATTCTTGTAAAGTTGTTTTTACAACTTTACATCCTGAATTCATCAATCTTGTTTATCCCCTGTTGTTTCTTGTCTCTCATTAGCTTGTTTTAATTGCTTTTGGTTAGGGTACTGTCTCTTTGATTTCATTGAGTGAGTCTTGTGTTTTTTGGACCATGTGACCTAGCCCTTTAGAAGTTTCATTGAGAACCATTTGCTTGGGTTACTTGTCTGTTCAAGGTTCATCCACAACCGTCTTGAGATTTGCTTGAGGCTTTTTCACTAGTTGTTTTCTTGCTGGTTGATTTTTAGTGTCGATTATTGAACCAATTTTTTATGTTGATTCGAATTTCTTCACTACCAAGCAAAGATCACAATTTTTTGGATCGATCAGTTCACACTTGCTTGTTTGTCTCTTTAAATTCAAAAAAAAAAAAAAAATCAAAAGTTTGCATTCATTTAGCATACGAAAGTGAAAGTACATTTGCATTACGAATTTTCATGTTTGAGAAATTGGAAAGCGAATTTTAAATCTTTCATTAGTAGTATCAATGCATCATGAGATTAGTGTATTGATGAATTGTGTTTCTTAGTGTTTGAATTCACTTGTCTTGGTTTGGGAATGAACTCTCTACCTTTCTGTAAGTAGGTGTTCATTGAAATGAAAGATGCTTTACTCATTCTAGCTACATCCTAGGTTTTTTGATACACATATGGTAGGGCCTGGAAATTGAAACATAATTCAAGATCAACTCTAAAATGAAATGAATGAACCTAATAACGCATTGGAACATAATGCACACTATTTAGAGTTCTAGGCTAGAGACGTGCTCTAGCGTCGTTAAACCTAGTCACTATTCTTTTCACTCAAGGTTGGGTGATTCCTCCTTCTGTGACTCAATAGCGATCTAGTACGAAATTGTGCTGCCATGTACCCTCGAGTATATGTTGGGAGACCCCACTAGGTTATCATCCTATATCCTTAGGAAGTTGTGTCTGCCACCTTGCAAACCATAACGCACCGAACACAGCATTCGGGAAGATTGACTACCGTACGGAAAGTCCTTGGTTTTCATATGACTGCCAAGGTGTCTATGCAGTTTTACGGGCTATTTGGTAAACCTTTTGCCTAGTTCTCTAGAGTAGTCACTTTTGTTCCTTTTTGGACTCCCTAAAATAAAAGGTCCATCTGAGCACTTGTCACTTCAGGCTCATTAAATATTCTAAGGCGACTAGAGTCATCTTTTCATCCTTTTCTTGACTCTTTAAAGATGAAAAGGTCAAGTTTTGTTTCTGTGTCATAAAATTTACTACCCCCAAAATATTCATGGTAACAGTTCAAGTTCTAAGAGTGTTTCTCAGGCACGTTCTAGATGGCAACAGTCCTCGAATCCACTGGTCAAGGTCTTCCCCCAGATGGGAACCCTGGTATGTTTCCTTCTTTTGGAAATGTCGGTGCTCCGTATATGGCAACACTGTCCTTGCCTGGGTTAACCATCGGTTTACTCGTTTGGTTGTTTTCAACCTCAGTGGTCCCTAGTGTCATGACTCCTATTCCACCGTCTCCTTCGTCTGAACCATGACATGTTGATTCCAAGGTTGAGCCTTCGCCTTCTTCCCTTGTCTCTTGCTCCTCCTCTCCTCCTTCGCCTGGTGAAAGTTTCACATCTAGTAACTAGGAGACTAAGAAGAAGAAGAAGAATATGAAGAAGAAGAAGAAGTCTAATAAATGCAAGGCCACCTATGCAGCTCTTGCTCCGAGTACTTCTCAGGTTGTACGACCTTCTGCTCCTCCGCGGAAGGTTAAGTTTCCTTGTAAACTATGCAAGGGTGACCATCTTCTTCGTGATTGTCCTGGTATTCCTAGGATCTTAGAAGCATGGTCTCATGATCTAGCTCATCCCTCATCATCTACTGAAGCTCATGGCGATGCTACCCTATCAACTAGCAATGGTAAGAAGAAAGGGAAAATTCGATTCCCCTGTAGGCTATGTGAAGGCAACCATCCCCTTCACCTTTGTCTGTTCATGGATAAAGCTTCCGCCGTTTTGGAAAGTCTTACAGCTTCTTCACCCCAACTTTCCATTGGTTATCAAAGGCTCTCTTCAGACCCTCTCCCCATTGACAAAGAGATTGACTTAAATTCTTCTCTTGTCCATCCTCCTCCTTCCGACCCTCGCTATGCTCAACCTACTCTAGACCAACCATTGGTCAGAGAGAGTGTCAACTTGGGTTCACCACCTATTGATCACTCTATTTCGAAGAGCATCACACTCATGTTCTTCTCATCTTGTCAGATTCTCCTGAGTCCAAGAATGATCCTCTTGTCCCTGCTGATCACGGGAGTCTTCTTCGGTTCCTGTAGAGCATGGGGGAAATCATATGATACCCCCACCAAGTAGTTTGGTCGTTTCCTTCGACTGGAGTCATTTGACTACTTTTCACCTTCCATCCTATGTGCCTTTCTAGATTACAGTACATGCCTATGATAAGGCAATACCTGGCACTGTCTTGGATGAGGGTGCATCTGTCAGTCTTATGCCTTCCACTACTTGGCAAGCTTTGGGCTCCCCACATCTTATACCAGTCACACAGAATCTGTTGGCATTTGACAGAGGAACCTGTCAACCTTTAGGGATCCGCCCAAAGTTTCTTATTACTTTGGGGGGCAAAAACCATCTATATAGACATCATGGTTGTCCAAGGTGTTTTAAATTTTAGTCTTCTCCTTGGTCGTGACTATGTTTATGCCATGGGAGCTCTTATTTCCTCACTTTTCCGTGTGGTTTGTTTTCTACACAATGGAATAATGGTGACTATTGATCAATTATCATTCTTTAGTCCCCCGGTGCCTCCTGCACTGTTGACATCACCTCTCGGTTCTTACTCGCAAGCAGTTCCTTCCTTGCCACAAGTCAATTATGTGGCTACATGTTCTATCTCCGCCTCTACTGAAAATCATGCAGATGGTCTCGTACATCATGTGCTGGGGGAATTGGAACCTGATTTGTCATTGGTGTCTAAGGATATGTGTTCCTCCCAGAGCGTAGTTCTTCCATCCCATGAAGATCTCTTGGGAGCCATGTTCTCATATGGCCCATGAATAGGAGTACGAGGATAGTTTGTTCCTGTGTCAACCTCGTTAACAAATGAAACAAGGAGTCCCGCGGATAGTTTGTCCCTATGTCAACCTCGTAAAAAAATGAAACAAGGATCATGGAGCACAGTTCCTTGTCTTGTGTCAAACTCATTAAAAAATGAAACAAGGAGTCTTGAGGAAAGTTCTTGATCTTGTGTGAACCTCGTTAAAAAATGAAACAAGGGTTATCAAGATAGTTCTTTTACTGTGTCAACCTCATTAAAAAATGAAACAACTCCCTTTCCAAATCGAGTCTTTGATTAAGATCTTGTAATATCCAAGTCGAGTCTTTCCGAGATCTTGAAAGTGAACCTTCATTCCATCCACCTCGTTGAATGCAATGAAGCTTCGGGGGCATGTACCTCGATTTGTGTCATTATGCCTCGGGGCATGCGAACTCATAACAAGCATAGTTTTTCATTTCAAGCTCGTGTAAACATGAAACCGAATCCAAGCAGAGTTCTCCATGGTTCAAGATTGTGTAAAAATGAACCCATACCTGATTTACATCTTGTGATTGCGTTTTTTATCCGCTAAATTCTACTAGATGAGCCTTGGTTGTTTCATTCCATCGCCACTATCTCTTTGGCCGATCATATGCTTTCACTTGGTTGTTTTTCCTTTCCTGAGGGACTGCAGCGATGAGTGGTTTTATTAGCCAGCCTCTTGACCATTACATGTTTTGAGTAGTTCCACCATTGCCGGAACTAGTTGCTACCCTTTATGCCACTCGTTCCTCTAGGACAAGTCACCTTTAAGCTCTTTTCTGACTCGTAAAAGATGAAAAGATTGCCGAGTTTTTTTTCCCTTTTTGACTCATTAAAGAGAATAAAAATGGAGGTCTGCTTTCAGCTCTTTTCTGACTGTTTAAAGACAAAAAGATTGTCGAGTTTTCCCTTTTAACTCGTTAAATGGAATTAAAAAGGCAGTCCACTTTTAGCTCTTTTCCAATCGTATAAACACGAAAATATTGTCGGGCTTTTGTCGTTTCGAGTCCATGATTGGTTACGAAATGACATGGTTACGATTGTTTTTCTACTTTTTCGGGTCGAAGTCACTAATCACGAAAAGTACGCCTTGATCGTAATGGTCAAGTGGTTCTTTTGAGTATTGTTTTATACTTTTTCAGGCTCGAGAGAAACAAATCTATGAAAAAGGACCACCCTGGAGCTTTCTTTTCTTTGTCTTTTTCAAATTCTCTAAACATGAAAAAGACTCCGAGTTTTACCTGTGTCAGACTCGTTAAACCCTTACAACATTGGACTTTTCACCATGACGAGACTCGAGCTTCTCCTCCCTAGGACTCTTTAAACTATTTCTAGGTTGGATTCGACCAAAGGTTTAACTTGTATTACAAGCATATGCTATCCCCTTCAAGCTTGTTTCAAAAATAATTGGGGTACTCGCCAGGAATGGTGGGGGAAAATTTGGAAATCATCATTAATCATCTATGGTAGCTAGTCACTCTTGAACATCGACACTTTTGCTTCTTGTCAGGTTGGGACATCCATACATCATCATTCGGCCTTCTGTAGGTTTGGGTTGCCATTTAGCCTCATTCCATCTGATTCACGCCATCTCGATCGAGCCTCTGATCCCTTGGTACCTGAATGCTTCCACCCTCTGGAGTTGTGTCGCTGACATGTTCAAGAGTATAATCCTTCTACAGTTTACATCCTTGCCTCCTCCTCTGATACTTTGTTTCTCCATCTACCACTTGTTCCTTATCTCATGTTGTTGATGGGGGAAACATTATGGCCCTCCTACGATAGATCGTCTCCTGTCGACATCAACTCATTATCCAGGAGATTGATCTAGAGATTCCCTTTGGTACCTTAGAGCTTGCATGCCTCAATGGTAGTTCTTCATGTCTGATGGTCGACTTTAATCATTGGTCATCGATTAGGTGATTCCACGAGTGTTCAACCTCAGCTTCTTCTTCACACTTTGTGAATTGTACTAGACAATACCTTGAGAACCATTGGCATTATTGGTGGTTTCTCTCGTGCTTGTTAACAGTTTTCATCATTGACCGATAATCAAGTGACTTTCTATCATGCTCAACTTCAGCACATCTATTTGCATGCTAGAATTTGCACTATGATCGGTTGGGTTCAAGACCCCGAACTCAGATTACACATGTTTGGGCTACATGGATTGGTTTGTGATTGCATGACTCATTTATGGATGGCTATGACCATACCTAAGTCTTCATGGATGGCTGCGACCATACCTTTATCATTATCATGGTCTTATTAGTTGGGTGGTTGTGTCTATACCACAGACCTAGTTCGTATGTCTTTTGGATGGCTGCACCCATGCCTAGACTATATGTATTTCACTGTCAGAGATATCAGTTGTACTTGCGTATAGGTTCTTCCAGATGGTGTTCCACCTCAGTCAGTTTCGTAAAACATTTCATCCCTCCCATTCTGTCAGGATTCATACTTTAGGGGGCATCTGTTACACAGTAATTTGTCATTGCTTTCACCCCAGTCTTTCTACTATGTCATGTGTCCTGATGAAACATGCTCATACTGAAAAAATGCTCTCTTATGTTGCCAAGTGACCCACTTTTCCTAATTTCTCTGCCTCATCGCGACTATGGACTTAATATACACGATGAACAGCGGTTGTAAATAGTCCATCTGCGCTTCTAGCATGAAAGTACATATGTTTCCCATGACGATCCGATTTCACACTTCGGTGCGAGGCTACTTGCTATCTTTAGCGATGATCTGACTAGCTACATTTCCTACTAGCGATGTCAGCGCTAAAGCTTAGTTATAAACTCGTGATGATCCAGATTGGGTGAATTTTTTCCAACAGTCAGCCTTCTGGATGTCTCTAGACCTAGTTGTTGGCATAATTTGTGTCGCCCTTCCTCCTCTGGTATGATAGTTCCATCATTTGTGCTACCTTCCTTGGGGATAAGCTCTCTCTTCCAGTTTTCATGGATACTCCTCCTATTTAAACACTCACCATTGCTATGATCAGCTAGTTGGTAAATTCTTGGATTGAGCAGTGTTGTTAGTGCTTTTGAGTTTGATAGATAGCTGGTGTGGGTGTGACAAGTGTGGGATTGTTGATAGTTTGTGGAAGGTTGTGAAGTGCCCTTAACTTTGTGTAAAACTTATGAGTGAGAGAGAACTTTGTATGTTGGTAGATCCATCTTCAAAGAGTGAATGCTTGAGAAATACACTGGTTGGACCCTCTGAGAAGGCTTGCGACATCAAGAATTTGGTTGTAAGCTTGCTCTTATTTCATTATTAATACAATCAATGATGTTTTCGTATGTCTTGTATGTAATTTACTTGATAGCTCATGACTTCTTGACTTTGTGAGTAAATAGATCATTGTTGTTTTCCGGTTACGTGCTTTGTTGTATTTCCTTTGCATTGTTTCAAGTTGATCACTCATTGAGGAGAAGGAAGCGAAAGTTGGAGTAGCGCAATGGAACTCCATTGACCACTGGTTGAGGTAGGCCTCCAACTATGATTGTTTAAGGAAATCTATTGTTGATCTATCATTGCTATGACTAGACCCACTCTAGGGCTAGAGGGGTTGCCTCTGTCTACAGAGGGAACACTTTCCTGCATCACACTGCTATATACGAGTCTCATGTATTCTCACTTGGGGATTAGGAGGCCAAGAGTGGAAGAGACTTGAGGAAAATAGAGAGAGGGAGAGATATGGAGAGTAGCCAATTGCTTCCATAATAAATCTAAAATTGTTGTTAAAATCCTAAGATCTCTAGCTATTGAGGTTGGCCATGAGTGGTATTTAGAGGAAGTGAAAATTTGCTTCCTTAGTTTGCCTTGCAAATCTCTCTACTGTTGTCTTTTGGTACTTCCTGTGAGCTCTTGCAGCTCGGGGGTTCCTGGGGTAGAAGCTCTTCCTAGATATGGTTGGGAGGAAAACTGGGTGGTTGACAATGAGTTGGTAAAGATATTGGAGCTAGATCATAATCCGATTTTTTTGAGTTGTATAAATTCACTGCCAAGTATGTTGACAACATTATATTGTGTTTCTTTTTGTAGTTCATTACATGGTTTTGTTTATTTGGTTGTTGACTGAATTAGATGTATATCAAATGCTGCACACTAAGTGTTGAAGGAATTTTGCAATAACTGTAGTTTATTTTATGTAAGTTTTTTTTTGTACAGTTTCATTGCAAGTTGATTTAAATCATGTCTTAATGGTTGAAGCATTTAGGCTGCCATGAGTTTTATGAAAACATGTTAGTAGCATAAAATTTGGGTTTTTCCTTCTCTTTTTACAGCTGTAGATAACTTTTCACAGTATATGTTTGACAAAAGGGATAAATGAGATAGTGTGAATCTGTTTTTGGTTGTGGTTTTAAATAATCGCATTTCTGGGCGTTTTTGTTTTGCTTTATTCTAACATCAGGGGTATTTGTACCATTTGGCCATGTTGCCCCAACTTTGATTTCAAAAAACAGAGTCTCAGAATCCGGTTTTGTAATCATCTATATTTTACAGATTTGTTGTTGCTGCCTGGTGGTTTGTCTTGCTCCTTTTTTTTGTAGCTATGATCTACCTGCTAATCTCTTTTTATGAAACTAGTTTGTTATATAAACTTGGAATTATTATTTTAAAGTATCAATGGTTAATACAATGATATCCTAATAAACTTATGACTACTTGTTTGATAGTTTAATAGCTACCAGCTTGTTTTGTGACTGCTAACAGTTTTTAAAAATTCCCAATGGTTGTAGCTACATCGCTACGAGAGTCATTGTGCCTAAATTTTTGTATATGCAACAATCAAGATGGATGACAGTTCTACTTATGTATTAGGTTCACTTCTTGGCATTACTAACAAAGAAAAATAAATTATGTAATCTCATATTCATGTTAGTTAATTTTCGTGAAATCGCCTTAAGGGTTATGGTTGCATGTCTTTGACAAAATGCCTCAATGGGTGTAAATTTCAAGCTTGTGAACTGTTTGACATAATGCTTCAACGGTTGTAGCTAATTACATCTATGAATTGTCTATAAAAATGACTAAGTAAATTTAGGATTTGCAACCCAGGTGTCTCTGGAAATATCTCAAATAATAAGCATGATGATTCCATTGAATTAAAAATCCATGGAAGGAAAATTGGTTAGGTGAAATGTTGTAATTGTTAGCTCACATATGAATTCATAATAATTGGAAACCACTCCTTTAGAAGTTGAATTATCTTTTTTTTCTTCCATTTGTTTTACCAAAGAATTCATAGGCATATTATCTAGAACAAAATCAAATTAGTCACTCTTAAACACTCTTAATTGCAATAGAATGAACAATTGCCTTATTGGAAATTGTGGTTTGTAAAGATTGATAATATTTATCCCACTAAAGACTCTATCATTTAAATGTGATTTTAAGACTTATGGTTGTAAGTTTTGGATCTTGAGGAACCATGACCCTATAGCCTTAATGAGAAGTTTAATATTACCATGGGATAGTTATTTAGTAGAAATTAGTATATAGTGTAAAGAATACCAATAAAAATAAAAATAAAAATATAGATATATGACATTGCATTAACTTTTACGTCTTTAAAACTTAAACTTAAATTTCATTTTGAGTTAGCTTTAGTACAATACTGATGGTTGGTAAGGTGGGATCTTACATCATGGAAGAAAAGGTCCTTGAAATGAGAATAATTAAGTGAGCTGAGAATGAGAGAGTCTAAAATGAAGGAGTGGCTACATGAAGAAAATGTGCGGTTGAGATAGGAGCTGCAGGAGAAAGAAACACAACTTGCCACAGTGGCAAGCCTCTCCATGGAGGAATTGCAGTGTATACATCCATCAAAGTCTTATGCCCTCTTTTTCAAAGAATAGTGGTTGTGATTCCAAATCAAAACCTTAACAATAGTAGTTTCCCTTTCAGTACTACAAATAGTTCATTGAATTTTGCAGCCAAACTAAAATGGATGACGAAGCAAAATTGGCTAAATTTTACATACACAACATCACTCTAATATATATGAATTTTTGGTATCCCAATGCAATATTGGGGGATACATAGTTGATGGCCTTAGCATCCTAGATGACTCATGAGGAGGCAAGAGCTAAGGAAGTGAAAAGAGTAATGGCAAAGGAGGAAAATGAACCATTGTATATCAAGGCAGAGCTAGTGAGCCCAATCGTTATCATCTGAAATCATGGCATCATCTCTAATGATGTTGATTTAGAACATAAATACCTTTCCAACCACGGAAAAGAAATCCTACATTTTTAACACACATTTAGGTTGTTGTGAACAGAAATCCTACAAGTCTTGTAGAGGAGATGGCATGCCTTACCCCACAACCTCCAGATTATAGAATATCACTCTCCTGAAAGGGTAAGGAATACCTTGTAGAGAATGTTGGTATCCTAAATTTCCCTATTTTCTACCCCATTTCCATCAAAATCAACCTCTGTTTTATCTCAATAAAATACCCTTCTTTCCTACACTAGTACAAAATAGTTACCCATTCTTGCACATGCTCATATTTTATATTGAGATTTATTACAACACTTTATTAATCATTTTATATGGATTTTATGCCTATTTACATATCTCTTGTAACTCATATTAATTTCCTAGAGTAACCATGGAACTTAGTATTAATTATGAATGAGTATCACTAGTGAAGGTAGATTCCTGCATCGCCACGAAGATTGTCTGAGATTTCTGAGAAGCCAAATATTCCACAAGGATGGGTCTCAATCCTTGACTCTGAGTTTAGCTTTTGATGAACTAAAGGAGGATAATAGGTGGTGTGCAATTAGGGAATATTTTCCAAAGTTAGGTTATGGCCAAGCGAGATTCATGTGTATTATAACTGCTAGCCAAGTTTGTAATTTCAGTTTCTAAGTCTATTCGACTGAAAGGCCTGAACAAGAAATGTCTGTAATTAGTGAAAATGGTTAGAGTCGAAAGGATATATAAAATATAGATATAGGTAGGAGGAGGCTAGTAAAAAATTATCGATCGATTGTGACTTTGCTTATGTAATCCGGTTGTTGCCTCATCTCTGGGGTTGGACTGCTATGTCATGTATATTTGCCGAATCAAGTAATACAAGAGAATTGCCATGATTTGCATACACATCATCTAGTTTATCTTTGATGTATCTTTTGAAGTGATGAGCCTTTTCGTTCCTTAAAAGGGGAACGAGTTGGTTGTCTAGGGCACAACCAACCTAGATTGTTTACCCCTCTCGCTTTCGTTATTCAGAAAGAAGATGTGGATATTTCATTTGCAACTGTGTCGTGTTATAGTTTTAATCTTTATCTTTCAAGTCTTGATTTAAAATATCTTTTGTAGTTAACGTGTGAAACAGATCCATGGTTTGAGAATCAACTTTGTTTACTTTGTTTATGAGATATCTTCCTTGCATTTCGTTTATTCTCAATATTTTTTTTAACTTATTTTTTATCAGATCGTGCAGAGAACCCTTTAATGCACCAGTGCATGGTGTTGCCTGCACTTTGGTTTAATCATTCTTTTGCAGTGAATAGTGAATCACTTCTATGCATATTATTTCTAGTTATTACACAAGTAAATGAATCATTAATTTAGTAATTGTCTTCGGTATTAAAAGTGCATCTTTAAGAGGATCTAGAAGCAGTTGCATAAAATCATCATAAACATATTATACTTGCAAAGAGCAAAAAAATCTTTGAATGGATTACTAAAGTTAGATAACACATGCAAAACACTTAGACTACTGTTTGATCTTTTGAAGTGCTTTTTTTTCATGAAGTTTATTTCCTTTGCAAGGTTTAATGAATTGAAGTATTTCCCTTTTTGCTGATAATTTACTTCAGAATTTCATTGACAATTTCAATTCTTTTCGAGGACATATTTCAGTCTTTTCGAAAGTAATTTGGAAGCTAGGTGAAGGAAGCTCTACTTCGGTGCAAGGGCTGGTCCCTTGTCAGAGAAACAGAGTGCTCTAAGCCCTTATGCTTAGAGTACCTCCACTAAGACATAATTCTTCAGTAAGGAAGGTCACATATACTTTTTCACAGAGATATTGTACCTGCACTAGTGCAAGCATATTGTAACAATGCAAGGACAAGTTGTTTGTGTGGAAGGAAGATCAAAAGGAATACATAATTCTGCAAGGGCCCAGTTGTTAGACTATTAACCATCCATCTAAAGATGAACATAGAATTTCATTAAAACATTTAATATTGTTTCCATTGTGTGGAATTTCTTTACTTGATTTACATGCAAATTGTATTTTGACATTCTAGCGCTAGAGTTGCTTTGGTGTCAATTACCTTTTTGATTGCTTTCTGTTTGATTTTGCAAATGATTTCCTTTAAGAAGTAGGATTAGGGATAGGAAATGTTCATACCATTTCTGACATTGCCTGTGCTTTGTCTCCAAGTTTACGAAACCCTCACGGTGACAATTAAGTGTTGAGGAGTTTTCTCAAGTGTAATTCTTGCACCAACATTTTGGCGCCATTGTTAGGGAGGCGATTTGAATTGGTAAGAATTTTCCCTTTTTTGCAATAAGGGTGTCTGCTATTATTTTTTATGCAGTGTTCTTCTATTGTTTGAAGGAATTTATAGGTGCCGATTTACTTTTCAAAACTTCCAGGTTTTATTTGAAATTTTTTTGTCATTTTTTGAAATGAATGCATAAAAGAGGTAGGGATTCGAAGCCCACTAGGGGCCAAAGAAACACTAAAAAATATGAAACCAAAACTCACAGTGGGCCTTCTTTTGTAGGTAATAAGTGCAAACAAACTCATAATCATCACGCAGGAACAATCCACCTAGGCCCCCGTAGTAGTGGTTCAGATGTGACATAGCCCATAAAGGGGAAGAAGGGGACTGCTCAAATCCATAGTCAGCCTTCTCAGCTTGTTAAGAGTGATTCAAGTGGAAGAACAACAATGGTAGATATGGAAGACCATGCAAAAGGAAGTGGTGAAAATCAAGTAAATGAGGAATAGTCCACTTTCGGATTCCTGATTGTGGATCTTGATACACAAGTACAAATGAAAAACATTTCACCATCATCTCTTCCTCATTTTTATGGTAAGGTACATGAATACCCATACTCTTTCTTATTTGAGTTTGATATTTTGTGTAGAAGTTATGATTATTCACTGGATGCCCAGAAGTTAAAGTTGTTTCCTGCAACCGTCAAGGATGCAACACTCCTTTGGTTCATGGGACTAGGAGGAAACACTATATATTTTTGGGAGAAAATGAAGAGAGTGTTCTTGTCAAAATATCAAGAATATTGTAAAACTAGAGATATTCAAGATGAAATCTTTACTATTGTGCAAAATGATGATGAGGCTTTAGAGGATGACTTGGAGAGATTCCTGTATATCCTTCAAAGGTCAAAGCACAAATTTGATCTAAGTACCATTAGAACCTTGTTCTTACGTGGGCTCACTAATGATGCTAGAAATAATTTAAATATGTTAGGACAAGGGGATATTTCTCAAAAGACTTTTGATTAGATCTGTGACTTGTGTAGGAAATTCTCGAGGAATCAATATAGATCTGGTAAAGGAATTCAGAATAAAAACAGAAAAACCGAATCTACTGATGCTATGATTATTGGATCAGAAAACAAAATGGACAATATGAAAATTGAAATAATGAATATTTTTAGTAAAAAAATAGACTCTTTGAAGTTTCAACAAAAACTTGTAAAAGAGCAAGAGATATTGTCTATTTTTTGTCCTAAATGTAGAAGAAATCTTCCTTTAAGAAAATGTCCTCTAGATATTAAAGAAACTAATAAATGTGCAATTTGTGCAGATAACCATGCTATGGATAAATGTCCTTGTATACCTGGGTTGAAAGATATATTGGAAGGGGGACAACCTGAAGCCGAATCATTGCATTCTATGGGAGAAAGAGGAATTGGCCTCAAGTAAGTGTAAGTATGGTTCCTGAATCTGCACCACATTTTTTTGGTTATAATGCACATTCATATTCATATCCTAACACTGGTCACTGTCATCATTGGCAATAGGGGAATCAATATCAATATGGATAACCCTCCCAATTTCGGTAATAAGGATGGAGAGGGCCAAACCATTCACATCATTGACATAATTCCTATCATGCACCTATGCAATCATACCCTCCTACATATGCACCTTACCCAATGCCTCAACCATCATTACCTCAGCTGAGTCAACCTATGCCACCATTACCGTTACCTCAACCATTTCAACCTTCTCAGGTGCCTGCTCAACCTTTACCTAACACCAATAATAAAGTGATACAAATGATACATTCTATGACCCTGCTTTCTTCATCTAGATTTCAGACTATGCCAGTTGGAGTCAATGATCTCCAATTGAGATCAAGGAAGGTAGTAACCTCAGAGAATTAAAAGTAGCCCATGGTGATTATCGATGAGAAAGGAGAGGAGGAAACTCCTAACCATTCCGAAAAAGATGAAACCATTCAGCCTATCCCTGTACATTATAAGCCCTTGTCATCTTCTTCCAACCGACCTACCTATCTAGAGAGGTTAGTTGTGGAGAAGAAAACCCCATTCCCAAGTCTAGCTTGGCTGTTATGAAACCAGCTCACAAAAAGATAGAAAAGAGAGATCCACACCTTAGAATTCAGCCTCTTCGAGGGGGCAACCTCCTTTACATTACATAAATGAGCAATTCTTGGATGATTCAAATGAAAAAACCTCCTTTCTATATATAGGAGTCTAAGGAGTCACAATATAATCCAGCCGACCTAACAATAATAATATAAAGCCACAAAAATAACAATAGAGGGATTCTATGGGGCACAGTAATAACAATATGGGGGCAATAGGGGCACAACAATATTAATAAGGGGTATAACTACAATAGTAATGGGGTAATCACTAGTATTATAGGGACCCAACATGCCCCTCTCCTTCAAAAAAGTGTTGTCCTCAACGCTTGAGTAGTTCTGGATACTTCTGCATAAAATTCTCATCCTCCCATGTGGAATCTTCAGCGGATAAGTTCTTCCACTTGATAAGATACTCTGAAATTGATCGATTTCGTAGCTGTCGAGTTCTTGTTTCTGTGACTGCTTCCGGTTCCAATATAATTTTTCCTTCCTCGTCAAGTTCTGGCAATATTGTTTGAACTGGGAGCTTGTCGCCTATAACCTTCTTTAAACATGAAACATGGAAAACTAGGTGCAATCGAGAAGCTGCAGGAAGCTCCAATTTGTATGCCATAGTACCAATCTTTTGCAACACCTTGTACGGACCATAATACTTTGGTGATAATTTATTATCCTTCTTAGCTTGCTTGAGGGACATTTGCTTATATGGTTGTAGCCGTAGGAATACCCAATCACCTACATCAAAACTTCTTTCACTGCGATGTTGATCTGCCTGTTGTTTCATTCTATTATGTGCCAACACGAGGTTATCCTTTAAGAGTTGGAGGACTTGTTGTTGATGTTCGATGTGATGTTCCACTGCCTGAACCTTAGAATTTTCTCTTAAATATGATGTGATGGATGGTGGTTGATACCCATAAAGTGCCATAAATGGGGTCATTTTTGTTGCTGTATGGAAGGAAGTTTATACCACCATTCAGCCAGAGGCAACCATTTGACCCATTGTGTCTGTTTATCAGATACAAAGCAACGAAGATATCCTTCCAAACATTTGTTTACTATCTCAGTTTGCCCATCAGATTGAGGATGATAAGATGAGCTATGAGCTAACTGAGTACCAAGACAAGAAAATAATTCTGTCCAAAAATTTCCAGTGAAAATGGGATCTCTGTCACTTACAATAATCTTTGGGTTTCCATGTAGCTTTTGAATTGTTTCCATAAATGCAGTAGAAACTGTACTGGCTTTAAATGGATGTGATAATGCACAAAAGTGTGCATACTTGGTAAGTCTGTCAACTACCACCATGATGACACTCTTTCCCTCAGACTTGGGTAAACCTGTGATAAAATCCATTGAAACCTCCTCCCAACGTTGGCTTGGAATGGATAAAGGTTGTAATAGACCTGGTGTCTTAATTGTTTCAACTTTATTTTGTTGGCAAACCAAACATTCTGCCACAAACTTTTGAATATCTGATTTAAGGCCATCCCAAAAAAATTCCTTCTTAACCCTGTGGTAAGTTTTTAAAAATCCTGAGTGCCCTCCTAAGGGAGAAGTGTGCAATTCCATAAGAATCTTTTGTTTTAGCTGGGAATTCTTACAGAGGTATAAGCGATCTTTGTACCATAACGAATCATTTTGCCAGCTAAATGTATCAGACATACTGGAATCTTGTTGTAACTTTCGAATAAGTGCCCACACTTCTTCGTCATTCTTCCATTCCTCCCTTGCTTCGTTTATCCAATCTGGTTGGATAATAGAAATGGTGCACAACAATGCTTCCACATCCTCATCCTTTCTTGAGAGTGCATCTGCCACCACATTTTGCTTCCCTTTTTTGTAGATGATTTCAAAGTCATAACCCAACATCTTTGTGACCCACTTTTGTTGCTCTTCAGAGGATAATCTTTGTTCTAAAAAGTATTTAAGGCTATCATGATCCATTTTTACCTTGAAGTGTCTTCCCATTAGGTAGGGTCGCCATTTCTTAAGTGCATGGAGTATTGCCAACATTTCCTTCTCATAAATAGCTTTGCTTAAAAACTTTCCCTTGATTGGACGACTTTCAAAAGCAATGGGTCTTTCATCTTGCATTAGAACAGCACCAATTCCATTTCCTGAAGCATCACATTCCACAATAAAGGTTTTTGTGAAGTCCGGTGTAGCTAAGACTGGTGCTTGGCACATTGCCTCTTTAAGATGTTCAAAGGCCTTTGTTGCTTCCGGAGTCCATGAAAATGCATCTTTCTTCAATAATGTTGTTAGAGGTGCTGCTATTCTCCCATAATTCTTAACAAACTTGCGATAATACCCTGTCAACCCAAGAAATCCTCGCAGATGCTTTATGGATGTGGGGATTTTCCATTCCTTAATGGCTTTAATTTTGCTAGGGTCTACCTTAACTCCTTCATGAGATACAATATGACCCAGATATTCCACCTCCTGGACTCCAAAGAAACATTTGGATCTTTTTGCATATAATTGTTTCTCCTCCAATAGTTGTAGCACCCTGTCAACATGTTCAACATGATCCTTCCAAGACTTGCTGTAGATTAGTATATCATCAAAAAATACTAACACAAATTTTCTAAGGAATGGTTTGAAAATTGAATTCATCAAACCTTGAAATGTTGAAGGTGCATTGGTAAGGCCAAAAGGCATGACCAAAAATTCATAATGACCCTCATGAGTTCTAAATGTTGTTTTCGAAATGTCTTCAGTCTTCATTCTGATTTGATGATATCCTGAACGAAGATCCAACTTGGTGAAGTAAATTGATCCATGCAATTCATCCAGTAATTCATCAATGACAGGAATGGGGAACTTATCTTTAATAGTGAGCTTGTTGAGCTCCCTATAATCCGGACACATGCGCCATGATCCATCCTTCTTGTGCACCAATACTACTGGAGCAGAGAAAGAACTTTGACTCGGTTGAATTATACCAGCCTCTAGCATTTCTGCAACCATACGTTCAATTTCACTCTTTTGGACATAG
The DNA here is from genome assembly GCA_031772625.1 of Pinus tabuliformis. Taxonomy (NCBI): domain Eukaryota; kingdom Viridiplantae; phylum Streptophyta; class Pinopsida; order Pinales; family Pinaceae; genus Pinus; species Pinus tabuliformis. The sequence goes on along the minus strand of CM062804.1, from coordinate 194,410,179 downwards.
GGATATCTGTACGGCCTGATGTTTGGAGGAACACTTCCTGGAATCAGATGAATAGCATGATCATGATCACGCATAGGTGGGAGACCTTTGGGAGTCTCAAATACCTTGGAATGATTGTCCAGGACTTTTTGGAGATCTGGAGAAATAGATGATTCTGATGTGGAAACATCTAGCGAACATAATTGTGCAATTACACCTCTTTGCTCCTTTTTTAGAAGCTTTGTCATACCATTAGAGCTGATTATCTTTCCTGGTTTCCCTGCAATACCCCTTAATTCAACTTCCTTTCCTTCTGTAGAAAATTTGATGAAAAGTTCTTGAAAATTAAAAGCTATTGTACCCAAGGATTGTAGCCATTGGACTCCTAGTACAACATCAACACCTCCCATTGGAATGGAAAGCATTGGGCTAGTCAATACATATTCTCCCATGGATAGCTTGATATTATGGCACTTTCCAGAGAAATTTATTGTTCCTCCATTTGCAATCATCACTTGACACTCTGGTGCTGGATATAGGAAGCAATTCAATTCTTTTGCTACCTTACAATGAATAAAATTGTGGGTGCTTCCTGAATCAATCAACACTATTACCTTTTTCTTCTTGATTTTTCCTTCTATCTTGATGGTTTGAGGAGTGGTAATTCCCGCCAATGCATTACAAGATATGGTCGGATTTATTTGTTCTTCATCTAGGCTTTGTTCCTGGAGTATATCCTCTTCTTTTGACCTTTCTTGCTCCTTTTCTTCTTCCTCTTCACAATCTATGTAGAATAATTTCTTCTCAGCACACTTATGACCTTTAGTGTATTTTCTATCACAACTGTAACAAAGCCCTTTTCTCTTTTTTCTTCCAATTGTTGTGGTGTCAACCTTATAGGTTGTGGAAGACTAGGGGAAACAACACTTCCATCTTTATAGTTGTGAGTGGTATGCTTCCTGGTTGCCATAATTTTGCTTTCCATTTTTCTTGCTAACCTGAATGCCTTCTCTAATGAATCAGGTTCCCAAAGGCGAACATCATGTTGGATATTATCCTTTAAAGACCCTATGAACACATCAATCCTATGCTCCTCTGGAATATCTTTTACCCTTATGTTCAATTTTTGGAACTCCTCAATGTGCTCCATTATTGAACCCTTTTGTTTGAGACTTATCAATTGGCTAAAAAAAGTGTTGCTTTTTGTATGCTCATAATGTGCTATCAATTCTTCCGTAAAAATTGCCCAAGTGATAAATTGTTTACGAGAGCAAAGCCATTGATACCATACAAACTGATTTGGTTCCAAATATAAAGTTGCCATACGTACCTTTTGTGTGTTTTGCACATTATTGAGATCGAAGAATTGCTCCATCTGTAATATCCATGTGGCGGGATCCTTGCCATCAAACTTCCTCATATCGATTTTTGGAATATGGTGGGTCTTTGATCCAACATTTGAGTCTATGGAATCATGATTAACATTTCTTTTGTTCACATCATGAGTTTTCTTTACAACCTTTTCACCATTAGTAAGTATTTCTTGTAGAAAATTTGTCAAATCTGTCTTCAAATTTGCCATGTCTGTCTTCAAATCTGTCTTCAAATCTGCCATGTCTCTCTTCAAATCTGTCTTTGAATCATCCATATTAGCTTCCATGCCCTTTATCTTAGATTCCACGCCATTTATCTTAGCTTCTGTTAGCTTTTGTGAGCGTGACATTTGTTGCACTTGTTCTTGTAATTTTGATATATCATGTAGCATTTCTTCCTCTTCTTCATGAGTCATGCTAGAGCTTTCAAGTTCCTTACTAGGTGTTTGAATTTTCTTTCCTCGGGGCATCAGTTACCGATAATAATGCTTTACTATGCCCTTTGAATTCCTTCAAACCAAGCTTACGCAAAAATTAAAAAAAAAACTACACACCTTTTTTCACTTTGTAGAAGCCTGATATTGAATCTGATGTATCTATGTAAATTCAGATCCTCCAGTTTTGAAATTGTGTCCTGTAGTATCCTTCTGTGTCCTCTTTCCAATGCCACAAGTCTGACCCAAATTGGATTCTCCAAGGAAGATTTATGTGAAATCTCCCACAGTGACTTGATTATAGACTAGTTCAGTAGAGCGAACTTGTACGACGTGCCACGAGTCACTGTTTCGGCCTTTGGATCTGAAAAATGTATACAAGAAACTACATTCCATCCTCTTTTTGTACCTTCTTACGAAATTTCAATCTGATCCCCAGAGAGAAAGTTATGACGATTTTCCCCAGGTCACCTGTTTGGAATGTAATTCAGGAGTCTGTAAAAAGACCAACTTCCTCAGATCATATCTCCGCAAATATAGCGCGAAAAGTTTTGAAATTTGGACTCGAGATTCAGCGTGATTTTTTCTCAAATGGGTTTTTTTTGTAACTTCTGAAACATCGCAGATAAAACGTTATAGCGAAAATGCCACGATGACCTGTTTGGAGCAGCGAAACCCTAGAATCCAAAGCTCTGATACCAAATGTTATGAAACCAGCTCACAAAAAGATAGAAAAGAGAGATCCACGCCTTAGAATTCAGCCTCTTTGAGGGGGCAACCTCCTTTACATTACATAAATGAGCAATTCTTGGATGATTCAAATGACAAAACCTCCTTTCTATATATAGGAGTCTAAGGAGTCACAATATAATCCAGCCGAGCTAACAATAATAATATAAAGCCACAAAAATAACAATAGAGGGATTCTATGGGGCATAGTAATAACAATATTTGGGCAATAGGGGCACAACAATATTAATAAGGGGTATAACTACAATAGTAATGGGGTAATCACTAGTATTATAGGGACCCAACATGTCCTTGTATACCTGGGTTGAAAGATATATTGGAAGGGGGACAACCTGAAGCCGAATCATTGCATTCTATGGGAGCAAGAAGGAATTGGCCTCAAGTAAGTGCAGGTATGGTTCCTAAATCTCCACCACATTTTTTTGGTTATAATGCACATTCATATTCATATCCTAACACTGGTCACTCTCATCATTGGCAGCAGGGGAATCAATATCAATATGGATAACCCTCCAAATTTTGGTAATAAGGATGGAGAGGGCCAAACCATTCACATCATTCACATAATTCCTATCATGCACCTATGCAATCATACCCTCCTACATATGCACCTTACCCAATGCCTCAACCATCATTACCTTAGCTGAGTCAACCTATGCCACCATTACCGTTACCTCGACCATTTCAACCTTCTCAGTTGCCTGCTCAACCTTTACCTAACCCCAATAATAAAGTGATACAAATGATACATTCTATGACCCTGCTTTCTTCATCTAGATTTCAGACTATGCCAGTTGGAGTCAATGATCTCCAATTGAGATCAGGGAAGGTAGTAACCTCAGAGAATTAAAAGTAGCCCATGGTGATTATCAATGAGAAAGGAGAGGAGGAAACTCCTGACCATTCCAAAAAAGATGACACCATTCAGCCTATCCCTGTACATTATAAGCCCTTGTCATCTTCTTCCAACCAACCTACCTATCTAGAGAGGTTAGTTGTGGAGAAGAAAGACCCCATTCCCAAGTCTAGCTTGGCTTCCGAGCTTAGGAACCTTTTCATAAGGGTACCTTTGCTCCAAGCTATCAAAGAGATCCCCATTTGTACAAAAATCATTAGGGAACTCTATCTCAAGAAGTGAGGAAGGAGAATATTGGAACCCCAAACCATTCAATTTGTTAGTAGAGTAGCAGAGTTAATGATGGGATACATGCACATGGAAAAATATACCGACCCCAGAAACGATGTTGTCTTTGCTCATATAGGTGATGTTCTTGTCTCCAATGTACTTATAGACCTAGCGGCAGCTGTTAATGTTATGACCAAGCAAACCATGGATCAACTTAGATTGGTCCATATTCGTCCTACTCCCATTGTGCTTGAATTAGTAAATAGATCTAAAATCAAGCTAGAAGGAGTATTGGATGATGTGGTTATTTCCTTAGATTCTTGGGAATATCCCGCCGATTTCATTATGCTTCGGCCAAGGAACACTGTGGGAGGGCATCACTTGATCTTGGGATGACCATGGCTTGCTATGGTCGATTCTTATATCAGATGTCGTTCTGGTGATATGTATATTTCTCATGGAGATTCTAGAAAGAAAGTCATCCTATATCCACCTGCTAGATCTATTCAGGAGCTCCAAGACACTTTATTATTAAACTACAATAGTGATGAGGAGACTCAGCTTGTTTCCTTGATACATCATAATGCTGAGTCCTCTTAGGAGGGAGAGATTCAAGACTTCCTAAACAATCTAGACACCATGGCTAATTTCGAGTCATTGAGTCAGATTTTTAGTCTAGATTTTCAAGAAGGATATGACTCTCTACCCCCATCATCACCATCTCTAGCGACACCCTTGTGTAATCTTGAGCCTGATACTACTCTTGCTGATATTAGTCCAGGTAAATCCTTGTATATCAGTTTGGACTTGGATCCTTCTCAGCGAGAGCAGCTTGTGAATTTGTTGCAAAACCATCTTGATACCTTTGCATGGGGTTATGAAGATATGAAAGGCATCCCTCCTGAAACTTGTACACACCATATCTATATTTAGGATGGAGCCCAACCTGTCCGACAACCCCAAAGTCGAATGAATCCAACTCTAAAAGACATTGTAAAAGAAGAATTGCAAAAGCTCTTAGATGCTGATTTTATCTATCCTGTTTCTGACAGCCAATGGGTATCTCCATTAGTATTATTCCCAAAGAAACATGGGAGATGGCACATTTGTGTTGACTATAGAGAATTTAATAAAGCCATTCTCAAAGATTACTTCCCCCTTCCTTTCATCGATCAAGTACTCGATACCTTTGCTGGTAAGAATTACTTTTGTTTTCTAGATGGCTTTAGCAGATATAAGCAGATACAAATAGCACCTGAGGATCAAGACAAAACCACTTTTACATGCCCATGGGGTACATTTTCTTATCAAGTGCTTCCCTTTGGGCTATGTAATGCCTCGACTACATTTCAAAGGGTAGTCTTGGCTATTTTTGTTGACCTTGAATGCGTAGAAATCTATATGGATGATTTCTCTGTGTTTGGTGATTCATTTCAGGAAGCCCTTGAGAATCTAGAAAAAGTGCTTCTTCACTGCCAAGAAGCTCATCTCTCCTTGAGTTATAAGAAATGCAGATTAATGTGCAAGGCGGGAGTGGTTCTTGGCCATCTTATTTCTGACAAAGGTATCCAGGTTGACCCTGCAAAAATAGAAGTCATTTCGAGTCTTCCTATACCCAAAACTCAAAGGGAAGTGAAAGGTTTTCTAGGACATGCAAGCTACTATAGGAGATTCATTGAGAATTTCTCAAGGATAGCTACACCCCTTTTTTGACTTTTGGCTAAAGATAGTGAGCTTTCTTGGTCAACAGCTTGCCAATAGTCTTTTGAGACATTGAAGGAAAAATTAGTTTAGGCACCATTATTAAGAGGACCAAACTGGTCCCTGCCATTTCATATTTCCTCTGATGCCTCAGATACTGCTATAGGCACAACTTTAGGACAAGAAGAAGACAAACAATCTTATGCTATTTATTTCATTAGTAAAAACTTGTCACCTGCTGAACTCAATTATACGGTTACTAAGAAAGAGTTTTTAGCTGTAATTTTTTCCATTAATAAATTTAGACATTATATTACAGGATATGAAGTTTTTGTACATACTGACCATTCTGCTATAAGATATTTGATGAATAAACCATTAACTAGCAGTAGAGTGACTAGGTGGTTGCTATTATTACAAGAATTTAATATTACCATTGTTGATAGACTAGGAAAGTCAAATGTAGTTGCAGATTATCTTTCAAGATTAAATAATCTTGGTGAAGTAATTCCTGTTGATGATGATTTTCCTGACAAACATCTTTTTGCTGTGTCAACAAAATCTCCATGGTTTGCTGACATAGCTAACTATTTAGTCACCAGAAAATTACCACCTCACTTATACACTCGTGAAAAGTGGAATATCATTCAAAAAAGTGTTGCATAGTCTTGGATCCAAGGAGAACTCTTTTACACCGGAGCAGACCTCATTATCCATATATGTGTAAGAGAGTAAGAGGTGTTTGATATATTAAAATTTGCCCATGATGAACCTTGTGGAGGTCACTTCGCCGATAAGTGGACTGCATACAAAGTATTATGAGCTGGCTATTTTTGGCCTTCCTTGTTCAACGATGCCAAACAGTATGTCAAGCAGTGTGATAGCTGTCAGCAAATTGGCTAGCCTAATCAAACCAATGAAATGCCTTTATGTCCTTAGGTTATGATTAAGCCTTTTGAAAAATGGGCCATTGATTTTGTAGGACCAATAAATCCTGCATCATCAAATAAAAAGCATATTTTGGTTTGTACATATTTTGTTACAAAATGGGTAGAAGCTAAAGCTATTTCTTTTGCTACTGAAAGAGTTGTTGTTGATTTTGTTTTTCTAAAATCTTTACTAGATTAGGTGTGCCTACAAAAATTGTTTCTAACAATGGATTGCATTTTATTTCTAATTTGGTACAGGGTGTGATGGAGCATTACAAAATATGGCATAAGAAATCTACACCGTATCACCTGCAAGCAAATGGTCAGGTGGAGTCCATGAATAAGGTGATTGAGTCCATCCTCAGAAAGATGGTAAGCATGCATAGAAAGGATTTGGCTGACAAATTATCAGAAGCATTATGGGCCTATCGAACCACTTGGAGAAATAGCACATGACACACACCATATGAGCTGGTGTACGGGAAGCAAGTCCTTTTATCGATACAATTCTAGATCAAGAATTTCAGGACTACAATCTAATTGGGATTAGATATATCTAAAGCACAGTAGTAGCACCTTCTAAAATTAAACGAGTTAGATGAAATCTGAAGTGATGCTGTTCAGCAGAGCATCTTGGTTCAACAACAATGCAAGAAGTGGCATGAGAAGTCCATTCCGAAGAAGCAGTTCTAACCAGGTGATTGGGTACTCCTTTATGATTCAAGATTCAAACATTTTAAAGGAAAATTCCATACATGCTGGATGGGGCCCTATGAGGTGGTCAAAGTGTTCGAAAATGGACTAGCAGAATTCAAAACTATTGATGGACAAAATTATGTGTTCTTAGTAAATGGGCATAGATTGAAGTTATATTTTTAGCCCATTACTAAAGGAGATTTTATGCAGCAAGTCCAACAACCATTTGAAAAGGAGTTGGTAGGCGGTAACACCAACTTGTTGAAGAATTGATTCCTTCTTATCCTTATGAAGAAAAAATAATCAAAGAAAATAAAAAGAAGAAAATGACAAAACTAAAAAGTATAAAAATAAAAAAATTCTTGTAATTATGAAGATCAGTTCACTGACATGATTGCAGAAGGATCAACCTGAAAACCAGCATGCTGGTAGGAAGATCAAAATTTTAATAAAAAGGGAATGTTACTTGATTGTTAGATATGTTGGCTACCACCAAGAAGAAGCAGCTTCATGAAACCAAGCACTTACCCAAGTTTGGGGTAACTAGCATGGACATTTTTATCCAAGTAAACACTTACTTCCCATTGCAGTTATTTTTTCCTGCACTAGTGCAAGCAAATTTCAAGCTAAAAATATTGTCTTTCTTCTATTTCCCATTTCAAAATTTCCCACTAGCTTCTTTTCTAAATTCCCCAATGAATTACCTTCCTCTTTCTTCTAAAAAACTTACCCTTACCCAATTTTGTAAAATCCATCTTTTTCCTTGAATTTTTTTCCCACATCCCATTTCATGTATCCCTCTTGGTGATATTGTTTCTGAAATCCATGTTGTAATATTCCTTCCCATTCTAAATTTTTATACCCCTTTCCCACTTATTTATTTCCCCATAAATTGATTGCAGAATTTGATGCAGTCAATTTAGAAGGCATGTTCAAGAAACAACAAAGGACGGCGAATACATTTTTCTTGTATAATGAGGCAAATTTTTCAAGTCCAGCTATAGAAGTATGTCCTATCAGATTCTCTGTTTGGTAAAAGTCTCTGGTGCAAGCACAACAATGCAAGCAGGTTTGGTGTAAAAACACAGTTGATTGTGAAAGTAATTTACACAGTCCTAGAGTGGTTTATCAGGGATATTTATTGGCCTATACTTTCCTGCACATGTGTTAATATATTATCTCATTCCATGTTTTAATTGATGCTTTGTTTCATTATTTACGAATCTAGGAACAGATCCTTAAAGTGCAAGGTGTGTAAGGTTTGGAATATAATCTTTTTAATAAATGCTGAAGTATGTTTGATTGAATTATGACACTGACTATGGGATGGTACTATTGTCTGATAACCTGCACACCCTCCTTGAGATGATTTTGCACTACCTGACCATTATTATCTTACCTGCAATCTAATCATTGTAGCCATTGCGCCACCACCGCCTATACCACCATTTCATCCAATCATCACAATTCACCCGTAGCGGGCTGGCATGAATCAATACCTGATGTGGGGGGGTTGTTCCATCATAGCTGGTTGAGTGGGTCTTAAAATACAGAGGGCGATGAACCTCCAACATAAAACTCTTAGTGAACATTGGAGTCGATTAGAAATTCATTCGAGGGTGTGAACAGAGCGAAGTGGAGTGTGGTTCGAAGAGGCACTTGTGAGGAATGAACTATTGTCTTTGCAGGAAATTGAACAAATTGCTGAATACAGAACCAGTATTACACTATTGCAAGAATCTGGGTTCCTGCCATTTCTACAGAAGTTTGATGGGTTCGACATGGCAATGGTATTAGAGTTTGCAAGGATATTCAAAGAAGGTCGAGTCAGGGTCAGGTCCTTAAAATTAAAAATTATAGAAGAATTCATCACACAAGCCATAGGCTTGCCACATACAGGGGAGCACTGGTTTAAAAAAGAACATCTCACGAATAAGTGTTGGCACTAGTTTATGGTCGAAAAGAAAATGAAGGTTGATTGGATAAATGGACTTCCATAGACTACCATGGTCGGGTAGTGGTGAGATTTACTATTTATATTGCAGAAGTTTGTAACTGGAGAAGGACGCTATACCTTGGCATTTGTAGACCACCTCCGATCACATTTTGAGGAAGGAAAATTGATTAAGTTTCCTCATTTCTTGCTCAGAAACCTTAAAAGATGGAGAAAAACGCGCAGAGTAGCAGTGCAAGCCAAGGGTCAAACAAGCTCTACCATCACGGGCTTATTACAATTCTAGTCAAGAAAAAGTTAGAAGAAAAGGGGATAATGTGGGGAGCATTTCTGAAAGAATTCCGAGCAAGGTGTGCAAAAGAGTCTAGTAGCACCAGTAAATGTAAGAAGAGAAAGGTTGGGACATTGTCTCCTGCCAACTGGCATGGTAAAAGTTCACCAGTCCAAGCAGAGAAGAGGATCGTTGAGAACACTCCACCCGCGACAAAGAAGAGGAAGACTAGAACCCCAATGAGGAGGAAAATTTTCACCCAAGGGACGAACCAGTCAAGTTCTTCAATCATAATCGATGAAACACCCTAAAGTTCCCCCATAGTTCATAATCTCACAGTGATTGCAGACGGAGTAGCACACACTGTGAAATATGACGAGAATGCAAAAGATGATGTACTGTTGTCAACATTTGTCAGCAGGCTAAGGAGCAGAAAGACGACGTTGACACCGCATACTGGTGAAGTGCAAGTAGAAGAGAATGAAGAGGAACATCATGCAAAGGGTCTTGATAATTTCAATGAACCAAACATAGAAACCCTTAATGATTTTGAGGGTCGAGGTACTGAAATCCCTGTGATTTTAGAAGGTTAGGGTACTGAAGACCCTATGGCTTTTGAAGGTTAGGGTATTGAAGACCCTGTAGTGTTTGAAGGACAAGGTACTGAAGTCCCTGCAGTTGTAGAAGAGTGAGGAACTGAAACCCCTACTGATTTGGAAAGACAGGGTGTTGAATCCCCTAAGAAGCCGGGAGAACAAGGTGTTAAGAGCCCTGGGGAATTGAGTGCACAAGGCATGGAGATTGGTGAGGGCATCAAAACCCTCAGTAACGAGAAAACCCTGAGTATAGAAACCCTTGACGATGTCATAAAGCAGGCTTTCAACAACCTTGACCTTGATGATGATGGGACTTGTTTCGAGTCCATGGCAGAAAAGACGTTCACACCCAAAGATCTTAGCACATCACCCTCCACTGTTTTCCTTAATAGTAGAATAGTAGATCTGAAGCAACAAGTGCATGACCTGGAAGCTTTGAACTAGGTCATGAAAGAGTAGAGTTGGTAGAAACAGAGCGAGGTGGAGTTACTTGCAGAAGTAAAGAGGCAGAAGCAACAAATAAAGGTATGGAAGTATCGGGCTTCCAAATGCTATAGATGCCTCAGGAAGGTGACTAAGAAGTTTCAAAAAGGTTGAGACAAGAAGGCAAAGATAGTAATGATAGGAATAAACATTGAAGTTCAGGAATGAGGAGCTGACCATTCAATTTTGAAGTTCTTTTGTAGAGGTAAAACATTGTGTGAGGACACACAACAGATTAGGAATGGGAGTATGTTGGTATCCTAAATTGCCCTATTTTCTTCCCCATTTCCATAAAAATCAACCTCTGTTTTATCTCAATAAAATACCCTTCTTTCCTTTACTAGTACAAGAGAGTTACCCATTCCTGCACATGCTCATATTTTATATTAAGATTTATTACAACACTTTATTAATCATTTTATATGGATTTCATGCCTATTTACATATCTCTTGTAACTCATATTAATTTCATAGAGTAACCATGGAACTTAGTATTAATTATGAATGAGTATGACTAGTGCAGGTAGATTCCTGCACTACCACAAAGACTCTCTGAGATTTCCAAGAAGCCAAATCTTCCACGAGGATGGGTCTCGATCCTTGACTCCGAGTTTAGCTGTTGATAAACCGAAGCATGATAAAACGTGGTGTGCAATTAGGAAATATTTTCCAAAGTTAGGTTACAACCAAGCGAGATTCATGTGTATTATTACTGCTAGCCAAGTTTGTAATTTCAGTTTCTAAGTCTGTTCGGCCAAAAGGCCTAAACAAGAAATGTCTATAATTATTGAAAACTGCTAGAGCTGAAAGGATATATAAAATATAGATATAGGTAGGACGAGGCTAGCATGAAAGGATCCATAAATTGTAATTGTGTTTATGTAATTTGGTTATCGCCTCAACTCTAGGGCTGGACTGCTCTGTCATGTATATTTCTTGAATCAAGTAATACAAGAGAATTGCCATGATTTGCATACACAATGTCTAGTTTATCTTTGATGTATCTTTTGAAGTGTTGATCTTTTTCATTCCTTAGAAGGGGAATGAGCTGGTTGGCTAGGGCCTAGCTAGCCCAGCTCGTTTACCCCTCTCGCTTTCGTTATTCAGAAAGAAGATGTGGATATTTCATTTGCAGTTGTGTGATGTTATAGTTTTAATATTTATCTTTCAAGTTCTGATTTAAAATATCTTTTGTAGCTAACGTGTGAAACAGATCCATGGTTTGAGAGTTAGTTGTGTTTACTTTGTTTATGAGATATCTTTCTTGCATTTCCTTTATTCTCAATCTTTGTTTTAACTCGTTTTTGATTGGATCATGCATAGAATTCTTTCCTGCACCAATGTATGTTGTTGCCCGCACTTTGATTTAATCATTCTTTTGTAGCGAGTAGTGAATCACTTCTCTGCATATTATTTCCAGTTATTATGCAAGTGAATGAATCATTAATTTAGTAACTATCTTTAGTATTAAAAGTACATCTTTAAGAGGATCTGGAAGTAGTTGCATAAAATCATCATAAACATATTATACTTGCAAAGAACATAAGCATCTTTGAATGGATTACTAAAGTTAGTTAACACATGAAAAACCCTTAGACGACTGTTTTATTATTTTGAAGTGCCTTCATTTCATGAAGTTTATTTCCTTTGCAAGGTTTAATGAATTGAAGAATTTCCTTTTTTACTGATAATTTACTTCATAATTTTATTTATAGTTGCAATTCTTTTCCAGCACATCTTTCAGTATTTTTGAAAGTAATTTGGAAACTAGGTGAAGGAAGCTCTGCTTCGGTGCAAGAGCTAGTCTGTTGTCACAGAAATAGACTACTCTAAGCCCGTAGGATTAGAGCACCTCCACTAAGACACTAGTCTATAGTAAGGAAGGTCACATATACTTTTGCACAGAGATACTATACCTACACTAGTGCAAGCAGATTGTAATAGTGCAAGGATAGGTTGTTTGTGTGGAAGGAAGATCATAAGGAAGATAGAATTTTGCAAGGGCCCACTTGTTAGACTGTTAGCCATCCATCTGAAGATGAACATAGAATTTCATTACAACATTAAGATTGTTTCCATTGTGTGAAATTTTGTTACTTGATTTACATGCAAATTGTCTTTTACATTCCAGCACTAGAGTTGCTTTGGTGTCAATTACCTTTCCGATTGTTTTTTGTCTGATTCTGCAAAGCATTTCATTTAAGAAGTAGGATTAGGGATATGAAAATTTCATACCATTTCTGGCATTGCTTGTGCTTCATCTCTAAGTTTATGAAACCCTTGGTTTGACAATTAAGTGTTTAGGAGTTTGCTGAAGCATAATTCCTACACCCAACTGAGAACACCCTTATACAGAGGATCATGCAAAGGTTGAAAGTCAAGTGAATAGGACACAAGCTCAGCCCACCCTTGTTTTCAGGCCTACAAAAAGGAATACATGAAGAACAAGAGCAAGAGGAGTGGATAAAAATAGGGAACAATACAAGTTTCTATCCCCAAGAAGAAAAACCATGTGAGGAGCCTTGGGATGTGATGGAGGCCACCAGGGCCATGAGAGAGATACACTTGGATGATAGGGTTGCTCAAAGGATGAGAAAAAAATTCAGTACATGGGTAATGATGAGGCTCATCAATAGGTCCATTATAAGGGTCATAATGCCATCATCTAGGTTTAGAACTATCTATTTGTCACATTTATTTATATTTTTTGTTATATTATGCTTAGTGAGAAGGATAAAAGATGTTTTTTATGCCATGTGTCCTAATATGGTTTAATTGTAGGAAATGGAGCAATTTTTGAGATGATTCCTATGTAGGGGATCGGAATAGACAACAAGGAGAGAATCTAGGGGGTTGTCCACCTCCTTAAATTCCTCAGTCAACCCAAGATCACACTCTCTCTCTCATCATCTCGAGGTCATTGACAGGAAAGAAAGTGAAAGTAACGACATCATTGGCAACCAAGGAAGTGCAAGCAACGAGGAGCAAGATCCACCATTCTCGAGTTATGGGAGAAAAATATTCCTATTTTCTAAGGAGTTGTTAGTAGCTATCCTCTTGTATAAATAGGCATGTAAATGAGCTCATTAGGATTCAAGTTTTATTTTCATCTCTGTAGGTATCGAGATCAAGAAATTGGCATTGTTATCTTTAACTTTTAGGTCATGTATTAGACATTGATTCAATGATAATGAGAAGTTTGTTATTGATTCATCACTAAGTAAGTTCTAGAGGGAAAACACTCTTGGGTTTGGGCCCAACCCTAGTGGCTTAGGTCCCTCTTGTGTATTTGTATCTCTTTTAGTTCATACAACTTCTATTTTCTTGCAATTCACTAGAGAATAATTCATCAAAGTATGTGATTACAAGCTCTACCTCATCTCTCTCATGGGAGCACTGAATATAAGGATTTACAACGATAGTCCAAAATTATTATTTTTTATGATTAATTGGAAGAATATTTGTGTTATCCATCTCATTTTTCATTTTCTTGTTGTATCTTAGTAGTTGGTTTACATATTAGATACTAGTTTTGGCATAGATTAGAAAGCATTTAAATTCAACTCATCTTTTCCACTACTAGTTGTTTCATTTTATCAATGATAAATGGGTATATGCATGTGATGATTGTAAGGTTGTTTGGATCTATAGGCAAGGGAAACTTAACCAGCTCCATCTTTAAATTCCTCACCTCCTCTTGTGAACCCAAAAATCTATCCTAAAAATTATGTTCATGAGATCATTTTCCTAGGATCACCGAGAAAATCCCTCCTAGTGAAAAGGAAGCCTTCAAAAGTATTTGAGCTTGGATAGGGGCTTTGACCACCCTTCACTCATATACCTTAACCTCCATCCACATTTCCATACACTAAAACCATCATTTGCACCTCTTAAACCTTCTTGGTAGCCCTCCTGTAGCATTATAGGCCTTCCTGTGGCAATATAGGGCACCTGTAGTAGCCTCCTATAGCACACATATAGAAGCCTATTTCTTGACAAGTTTTGATCCTTGCTTCAATTTTGACTTAGTTTATAAGTATGTTGACTCCCAGCTATGACTTCATGATCAAGGTAATCTCCTAGGCCACACCAAAACTTCATTTTCCTTCACTACAAAAACACAATAGTGTTAGTATCCTTATCACAAATTTGCCACAAATAGCACACTAATTTACATGCAAGTGTGAGCTATTTAGATAGTACATAGAATCTTGAATTGTGGTTTTGTAGGTTAGCTTCCTTTCTCCAAGTAGATCTGATAACTAGATGGATGATTGCAAGATAATGTAGTTTCCTTTCTGCAAGTAGTTTAGCTCTTGGATTTTCATGAATTGTTTCTATGACATTCGCAAGTTGAAGTTAATAGCAATTTACTTTTCATAGTTAGAGGTAGCTTCTAAATTTCACTTTCATTAACTAGCTTTCATTCTAATTCAGTAGGAGGAATGGTCTTGGAACAATATTGATTAGATGTCTTAGTTGAGGATAACATGAGTAGAATCCCATCTACTGTGCATATAGCACTATCACCTCAAAGTTTGTATGAACCCCGGGTTGATAAATAGAGTTGAGGATGCCTTGGGGGTTGCAACACGCTTGGTGTAATACTATGGCTCACCAATTATCTTTCAAATTATTCTCAGTTTTGTGCTCTAACTCATAATTTCCATCCTTCCTTGATTTCCTATAACTTCATGGATCATTTCATTAACATACATGGTATGCCCACTTCCATTGTCTCAAATTGAGACCCCACATTCAATAGAAAATTTCTGTAGGAGTTACTTAAACTTCAAGGTACATAATTGAATATGAGCACAACATATTATCCTCAAACTAATAGTCAAATATAAGTGGTCAATAAGAGATGAGAAACCTATTAGAGATATTTTTCTTTTGAAAAGATGCACCCATAGGCACAAGGGCTTCTAATTATTAAATGGTGGTACAATAGTATTTATCATGGAGCTACCAAAATGACATTATATGAAATTTTCAATGACAAAATTCTCAATCAAAGCATCTTTTATACCAAGCACCTCCAAAATTCATGTAGCAAATAAAATACGTTACAGCAAAGATTCTATTGTCTACATCCTCAGGGACAATTATTGCACAAAATTGAATGAAACAACAAGGTAATTAGCATAGATATGAAAATTATTTTGTTGAAGGGGATCAAGGGTTTCTTTTCTTATATCCTTATAAATAGAAAGCACTCAAAGATAACTTTACCTAAAAGATATTTCCTAGGTTCTATCTAGAATAGATCATACAATGCATTGGTCACGTCACTTACAAGCTTATTCTCCCTACCCACTCCAAGATTCATTGAGTTTTCATGTATTCTGATTGAAGAAGATTATGGGATAAAATTATGAAGTGTATACCAACCTAACAAAACTTTATGAAGAAGCTTCCATTTGGCTCTAGCTAGAGGTAGTATTGGATACCATAGAGCATTATTGGTATCAATGCATTATTAAGAAAGTATTGTTCTAGTGGATATATGCAACGAGAAGATGCAACATGGGAACCAACAACGATTCTTATATAATTACATTACCTTCAGCCATGGGGACAACAATTCTTTTAAAGGGGAAGGATATGTTAAGGTCCTACCCTAAACCCCTTACCGACGATACTTTATTAATGTACAAGGCCACCTTCCTTGAGTAAGGCCCACTCAATAGTTAGTTTATAGTCACTCATAGTAAATTGGGTCATTTATATTAATATTAAACAAATTAGATAGTATGCCCTCATTATAATTGGGCTCACGGGTAATTAAGATTGAACATATATAATAGAGTAGAAAGTTATGTAATATTTTGTCAAGAATTGTTATTGTATTTGGAGCTTTTCTATTGGAGGTTTCCCCTTGAAAAGGCAAGTGAACATAACTCTCTAGATTTTATTATCAAGAAATATTTCTTAGGGTTTATTTATTTTCTTTCATATTCTTGGGTTTGGCACTATATTTTATGGGATTTCTCTAAATCCTTGGTGCTAATTATACTACAAAAAACATATAACAATGAAGAGAACAATGAATTCAATGCAATGTAACAAGGACAGACTACACAAATAATCATTTCATGTGATGCCTTCATCACTTTCTAAGAATGGGAAGTTGGGGGTTTTCTAAATTTCTAACTAAAAATACAATGTGACTTAATTATTCTAACATGGAATTTCATAAATGTTAGTAAACGTTGGTACATGTCGAGTAATAAGTGGGAGTGGGGTTGAATAATAATTGAAGCAAGAATATAGGTCGAGTAATATTTGGTAAGGTAGAGGATGGATTATGATGCCATCCTCTCATATTGATATTTATTTCAATAGTTATGTTGCTTTAGATAATATAGAGTAGTTTTTATATCTAGTTTTATGGAGGTTTTGTCTTGCTTCCCATTTCTTAAGACTATGAGTTATATTTCCTAGAAATTATTTATATTTTCCAAAAAAATTATATTTCTTTCATTTAATGATTATATCTATGCAAACCAATGGTAAACCATATGAAAAAGATGTATATCTTTCTACATCAATTGTAAATTTTTCAATGATTTGATAAGGGATTTTAATGAGTATTTCACCATATACTTTCATTTGATTGTATGAAAAAGCCTTACTATTCTTTTTTGAGATAAAATTAAATTTAAATCAATATCACATTTCAATCTGTTCAAAAGGGTGAGTTCTAATACTTTATAATATTGATTTTGAAACTCATAAATCTGTAATATTCATTTGTAACATTATGTTTTTGTATTAATAGTTTCTAATAAGCTTTAAAAAAAAAAAAAAAAAATATTAATTATTTAATTTTCTTAAACGATTGTGCAAACGAAGGTAAAATTTGAATTTATTCATTTAATAACCTCTCAAATTAATTTGGTCAACCCAATACTAAAAGTCATTCTGTATCAAAGGTACACACCATCATACTAAAAGTCATGCTCTATCAAAGATACACGTCATTATTTTCTTCGTGCTAATATACCAAAGTTCGTTTATATATAAATACGTGCAACTTATACTTGCATTTCTTTTGCCTTTCTGTTAATCTATACCTTTATAATAGTTGGTATACATTTTAGTAAACAAAAATTTTTATTTTGAATCTCATCATGGATTTCAAAACAACTTTGAATTTTATGCTTCTATTATTAAATTAATGATAACGTTTAGGGAGAACCCATTGATACATTGAATAACAATGTTATCATTTCCAAACTTAAATATATCGACAGATTGTACTCCATGTTTTTTTTTTTTTTTAATCGATAAAGACTAAATCTATTAAGTAAAATATAGTACAATCAGGAGAAGCAAGAGACCGGCAGACCGGAAATGATGGATCCATCAACCTCGGTCCTGGAGGGAAGATTCAATCTCAGAGCTACATGAAATAATTAGAGAGCAAAGACTGACTAACAGACTCTTACCCCAGAGGGTCAGAAACTACAACACAGTGTTTTTTCCCTTTCTTTTTGTTGACTTTTGTCCAGCCATCATGGGGAGAATGAGCTAGAACAACTTGAAGACTATAATTCTCTATCTTCGGGAACTCCTTCTCTGATTCAGAGGAGGAAGTCTCATGGGCGCGTTTCTGGGAGATTGTTGTGACATGGGTGTGCCCCTTAGTGTCCGTGGGCGGAACCATCGGCTGAGGCGCCTGGTCCGGTTCTGAATCGCTTTCCTCATTCTCCATACTTGGGGAGCTAGAGCTCCCAGCTGGCGGCTGTGGACAGGGAGCCCAACACTTGGGCTTGGATTTTGCGAAGATGCCCTTTTTCGTCCTTGCTGTCAGCGATGGGCAGGAGTTCTGCAGGTGCCCTGTTAGGTGACAATGGCGGCATCGGAAGGCAGTGTTTTCGTAATCTAGAAACTGGGTCCAAACAGAGTCATTGATCTTGAGATTGATTTGCTCTGGCAATCCCTTGCTTAAATCTAGCTCCACACATACTCTAGCATATGTATAGAGACCTTGCTGTTCCCTCTTGTAATCTCCCATTAAAAAGCAACCCAGGGTATTGCCTATTTGCCTGTATACTTTTGTGCGCCACAGGTGTATTGGGAGATTTGGAAGTCTGATCCATACAGGGGCTTTAGTGATGACTGCAGAAGCTAGGTCAAAGTCTGGGAACCATGGAGTTAAGAAGAGGCCTGTTGAACCCATGAACCAAGGGCTTTCTTCTAAGGCGTTTTCGTAGTGCTCGAGGTTATCGAACAGCACTATAAAATATCCCTTTGCACAGAAATAAACCTTGCAACGGTCAGTCCAGTTGTCATTGATCCAGTCATAAAGATCCTTTGAGCGTGGCCAGAGCCCATTGAATCTACAGATGATGGCCCTTTCAGCAAATTTTTGGGTGTCGTCTGCAAGATCAGAGTAGGAGATCTCAACAGAGGGAACCTCCTCCAATTTGTCAACCAAAAAAGGCTTGGGTTTGGGAGGTTCCGGGGTTGCGGGTATCTCAGAGCGGACTGCAGCTTTGTAGGAATATGGAGGAGTAGAAGAGGATTGCCCTGCAGCTCCACCTCTCAAGCGAAAGGAAAACACTAAAGAACTGTTGTTTTTTATGCTGTAAAAAGAGAGAGGAAGAGGATCTTCGAGCTGTTTACCTTGGAAAATAAGTCTCTGTAGGGCTGAGGGGATCCCAAGTCTGTGCTCCAGATTTGCTTTGAGGTTCTGCACCAGATCTGTAGGGTTTACCCATTGCAGAATGGTCTTGCCAGAGATCTGTGCTATTTGAATCTGAAAGGGGGCAGAGGAATTTTCAAAAGATTTCTGGAGCAGCACGGGGCCAGAATCTTTTGAGTCTCCCATCTCTTGACGCAAAGGAGGCAGCAGGAGAGAAGAAATCTTCTGCCTGAGGTATCTTTTGCTCCAGCTCGGATCTGCTGCAAAGGGAAGGGCGACCAATCTGTGGAGAGGCCCCTGATTAATGGAGGGGCCAGAGCTGCCATGGCTATGCGCTCCTGAGCTCAACGCATGGAGATTCGCCTCTTCCTTCGGCTCAACCTCCGCTTGGAATTTCAACTCGGGTTCACGCCTCCAATAGATCCTGAGTCGAGCCCTCCTTTCAGCATCAGGTCCACGCAGAGGCCAAGCGGCGGCCGAGGACAGGGAGGCGACAGCGTCTGCATCTTCACAGTTGGGTTTCGGCTCCGTAACTCTGCTCAATGCCTGATTCGGCTCCGGCCTTCTTATCTGGAATGGATCTTCCCCTTCAACGGCAGTGAGCCGAGGCCAAACGGAGGCCGAGGTTACTGCGGCGGCGGCAGCTGTAGGGTTCATCTTTCGCAGCTCGACTCGTCGTCGCAACAATCTTTTTAACAAGTGGATGCCAGATTGTACTCCATGTTAACCACAAAGAATACACCATTTTTTTTAAGAGGTTGGGACTATTTATTATAATATTAAATTATTTACACTATATATATTATCTATTATAATATTAAATTATTTAAACGATATATATTATCATAAGTTTGAGTAGGCTTAATAATTACAAATATGTGTTTTTTAATAAAAGGTTATATTTAAGATCCAGAGAAAGGTATAGTATCTACATCTCAATAGAATTTAGTAATCAAATCCATAGTAATCAAATCCATTAATATCAAGAAGTCAAATTTTTGTATAAAATTTAATCCCTTACCCAATAAACAAAAAATATCATATATTAATTTAATATTTATCTTAACCTTAATTTTAAATTAAATTAATCACATTTTTTAATCTTTCATTAATACCAAGCTCAAAAATCAATCACGTTCTATATCATTCATTAATACCAAAAATATCAACACATCTGAATTAAAACCTAATTCTACAAAATTCAATCACGTTCTATATCATTCATTAATGCCAAAAAGATCAACAGATCAAAATTAAAACCTAATTCTACTTTACTTGGGGTAATTTGCACCTGCATGTGTAACCTTCATTCATTGCAAACACGTTACATAGTGAGAGAAAGTGTTAAGGGCGTTCAATTACTTTTTCTCTTGTTCAAGTTCCGGCAGACAAAACACTTCAAAACGCAAAAAAGGTTTGGTACAAAAGGTTAAATCTATGTTGCCAGAAAACGTGGGTTCGGGGACGGGAACAGGGATGGGGACGGCATTTTTGGAAACAGGGTGAGTGGGTTCGTCGAGTAATATAATAATATTAAATTTTAATAATTATATTTTATAAATTATAAATTTATAATTAATAATATATATGAAATTTGAATTTGTATATTTTTTCAACTTTAAACAAGAAAACTTTAATGATAATCATTTAAACATGCACATCATTGAACATTCAACATTGACATTGAAATTTCAAAATTTATCACCAAAAAATTGTTCATTGTTTACATATTAACATGAATCATGATATGGGACAGATTTTGTCACACACAGCTGACTGAGATACACTAGCCAAGTTTCCTACAAACTCAGGAGTACGCTCAAAAATCCTAAAGTATTCTGAGTTCTCAAAGACTCAACATTTTAAACTTTATTTTATTGGGCTGCCTTGTGTGTTTTGTGGGACAGCAATGAAATATATGCTGTCAGCAGCCATAATTTATGCTTTAATGTAGCCACAAGCCTTAAAAAAACCACAGAATTTATATGTTAATGTAATGATTCAATTTTTCAAAAATTAAAATATATATACTATGAACTGTTTTACTTTTTCCTGAACAAATTCTGAACCATTTAATTGGATTTTGTTGATCCATGGTGAAATTACATTGCAAGGGCAAGCAACACCATTGATAGAGGGTAGATAATGAACTGGCTTGAATGTTGTGTAGATGATTGAGTTGAAATACATTCTCACTGAACGGTTTATATTGTAAAGAATAACACAGAGCTATATTCAGTGTATGAATGCATTTATGTAATGCCATTCATTAATGCAAAAAATGATGAAGATTTTATGCACTTTATTAATCTAATTGCAACTATTTCAGGTTAAAAGAACTGAAACGTATACTTCTCATATTATAGTATATAGTATAAAAAATTAAAAGTTTAACAAGTCTGGGCTGAGTAGAGGTAAGTTTGTGGCATTGTCATCTCTATTTAGGGCTTCGGTTGGGTACACGACTCTGCATAGGGAGGCCGAGGTCTGTTCCTTAGTGAACAATGAGCTGTTTTATGTAAACAGTGGCATGAATCAAGCCCTACAGCTCAACGTTTGACAACAACAAGGAGGAGGGACTATGCCGCAGCTATAGGAGGCAAATTGAGTGTATAAAAGTGGACTGACAGTTGTGGCTCATGTTGCAGACAGTCCAAAACAGCAAGAAATTGTGACATTCATTCCGGCAAGCCTTTAAAAGAACCCAACCCGAAGAACCCAAGAATCCAAGAACCCATTAAAGGAAAAGAACCCATTTTTTTTTTGAAGAACCCGGTTCTTCATGGAAGAACCCGGTTCTTCTGGGTTCTTCTAGGAAGAACCCGTACCCAAATCCGGTACTTGGGTGCGGGAACTCGGGACGGGTTCGAGAACCCCACCCCCGGGTGCGGGAACCCGTGTAACATAGGGTTAAATATATTTTGGATGGAAGCTTGTTACTATGTAGTTTTTGAGTTGCAGCGTACTACACAAAAGTAACCATGCCAAACATGGAATATGTATCAACGTGACTATGGATATTTGAAGAAAAATGCACATTTCAAATAAACTAATTTAAAATGCAGATGGAAGTGTTGTTTCTTTTCGGAAGATGTAGCTTACAATTCAGACTATCAGTAAGTTTACATGATTTGCTCTAGTTCTTAAAGTAACACTTGAAATATATTCCTCTTACTAATATGCCATTATTGACTTATATGAACACTATTATTGTCCTATGTTATTGTCCTATATGTCAATTTAAGCTTTTATATACAAATTTGCAACTTATAATGCATTTTCTTGGCCTCTACCAATTAAGCTTTTATATACAAATTTGCAACTTATAATGCATTTTCTTAGCCTCTACACCATTGCATGGTATACAATCATAAGAAAATGCTACGTTGAAATGACCAATCTAAATCTCCACTTTAAAATTACTCATCTGAAATATACTAGCATGAAATTGTTTGAAAAATATTGATAAATTGAAATGATACTATATTTTATAAAATGTTAATATGTACTTTTGTTTTAGTTATGAGTGGATATTATATTTTTTTATTAATTATTTTTTCAAGTTAATATATACCATGTTAGTATTGTAAATATGATATATCTATTGTTTTTTAACAATAAAAATTATTTCAATATTGAAAAACAATATGTTTCAATATCGAAAAATAATATGTAAAATAATTAAAAATATTATATATATAAATATATGGAGATAAAAAAATTAAAACTTAATATAGAGAAATTTAAAAATTATTTTAATAATTTGTAAAAATAAATTAAAAATGAAATTTACTTTAAATTTAAATATTTAGTCTATTGGGTTTTAGATTGATGATGAATAGGTAAGTGATAACACACTCATAATATAAGTAGTAGTTCAAATCTGATAGGGTGGTCCCGACTATGTAGATTTAAAAAAAAAAAATCATTTTTTTTAAATTATCTTTTATTAGTAAATTCTACATACATGAATTTGTCTAAGAGATTTGAGCATGGTAGATGCAAAGTTAAGATGAATTTAAACTGGTTTCATTATTAATTATAATCATAACTATTAATTTATTTTTTTAATTTTATTTTTAGTTTTATGTAATTTTATTGATAATTACTAGTAACTCCATATAGAGAGGAATCAAATCTTTTTTTACTCTAAAAAGGGTTTGCATCTCAAGAGATTTGATCCATCTCAACACTTGGTAGATAGATCCAAAGTTAAAATTGATCTAGACTCGTTTAATTTCCCTCTTTAAATAAGCTATATTCCACCTGAATATTATGGATCATTTTTATTTGTATTATAATTTTATTTTTATAGGGTTAGTTTTATTTTGTTATTTTTAATTTTACTTTTATTTTTATTTGAACCAAATTAAAATGTTTACATTACATTATATTAATATTTTGATGTATTTTATTTACTTAGACACAATAATTATTATTTTTAGTTAAATTTTTTATTTATTTATTTATACCAAACTAAAATATTAAACAAGACATTACAACATCTCTACCATACTGAGTTAAAAAACCTCTAAACACAAAATAATTAATCTACACTCCAATTATTATAAATATTAATCTAATATAATCATTTTGTTAAATAAACCCATAAAAATTAATTAAACTTAAAAAATAGCCTCTTGAAAAATAAAATTCACCATCACGAAATCATTTACCATAAGAACACGTGAGTACAAAACCACGTTTCATAGACACTTTGAATTAGTTAGGGTATTTACTTTCAATAATTTTTTATTATGTAAATTTTATTTATTTTTATATTTTATTGGGTAAGAATTTTTATTCCTTAAAATATTTCAAATTATAAATGGTTTAGAATATTCTTCATCTAATACATGATTCAATAGATGATATTAATGGTTTGTAAACAATTTTTTCCCAATAGATGATATTAATTGTTTGTAAACAATTTTTTTCGTTTGAAACATCATCATGTCCGTGCTTTTGAAATTCTTAATGGAAATTAATTATTTATAGAGTTATACAATTTTTTATAATTACAAATGGTAGAAAATGATTTCTACAGTAAGTTTAACAATTTAGATGCGCCTAAAAATATCCAATAATTTAAAAAATGAAAAATAATTGTCTTTTCATTTATCTAAGCTTCTTTTCATCCATTGTAATAATTGTCCTTTCATTTCTTTGTGGCTTCTTTTCATCGATTTGAATTAATTTTGTTCAGTTTGAAACTATTGCCATTGCGAGATGTTGCAAAATTTTGTTCAGTTTGAAACTATTGCCATTGCTAGATGTTGCAATTCTCTCTCAGAACGTATAAGTGAGTGAATGGAAATTTTATGTGGAATTTGATCCTTTATGGTAAAATCATTGCCTACAATTATGGAAAGATAGATTTATAGTGACAATTAGATCTCTACATCAAATAAAACCAACCCTTGGACCCTACTGTGTTTTTGTTGAAGAAGGAAAACACTATTTTGCAGTATTGGTATTGCATTATACTAAGAACCATGGTTACATTTTCTAAAATATCACTAGCTTGTAGAATTAGAAAGAAGACTAATACACTTTGTATGAATTGTGATCGATATTGGCTCGACCTGTATCCTATGCAGAGATAAAGAAAATCAAGGGCCAACACAACCAGTGGTTAATAGCATGTGTTTCCTCCTAAGAGGTCACTGTTTCAAAACTAGTGGGGGGTAGAGTATGTATGCCTTCGTAGACATAGAAGTCCAATCAATGCATGGAATTAAGCCCCTTGTCCCATAAACAAGGGAGTCTCATACATCATGTTAGGTCCCTATACTACTAGTGTACCCCCTTATTGTTATTAGTGCAATCCCTTTATTGTATTTTTATACCCATGTAGTCCCCATGGTGTTATTATTGTGCCCCATAGAAGCCCAGTATTGTTATTGTTGTGACCCTCCAATATTATTGTTATGTAGGATCTGATTATATTGGGACCCCTTAGACTCCTATATATAGAAAGGAGGTCTTGTCATTTGTATCATCCAAGAATTGTTCATTTGTGTAATGTAAAAGAGGTTTCCCCCTCGAAGAGGCTAATTTTGACGTCGTTGATCTATATTTTCTTATATTTTGTGAGTTGGTTGCATAGCATTTGGTATCAAAGCTTTGGATTATAGGGTTTCGCTACTTCAAACCGATCATCGTGGAATTTATGCTATAAAGTTTTTTCTACGAAGTTTCAGACATTGAAATTATAACCCATTTGAGTCAAAATATCGATGAACCTTCTGTCCAATTTTTAGGTCTTGTCTCGCTATAGTTTCGGGGATATGATCCGAGAAAGTTAGGGTTTTTGCAGGCCCCCGAATTCCATTGCAAACAGGTGACCTTGGGAAATTGTCACAACTTTCTCTCTGAGTATCGGATTTAAATTTCATAAAATGTGACAGAAAGAGGAGATACTATAATTTGTTGGGTATCATTTTTAGCGCTGAAGGTGAAAATAGTGGCATGTGGAACTTCATACAAGTTCCCTCCACTGAACTAGTCTATAATCCAATCATCCTAGGAAATTGGGCATAACCCTTTCTTAAAGAATCCAATATGGATCCGACCTATAGGGTTGGAAAGATGACTCAGAGGGCTACTAGAATATACAATTTTAGAATTTGGAGATCCAAAATTACAAAGTTACATTCATTTCAATATTGAGCTCCTAAAAGAAATAAAAATAGATATGAGGAAGTTTGATGGAAAGGATCCAGTAACTTGGATAGTATATATGGAAAAAAAAATTGATCTACATGATGTGAAATTGTTACAAAAGGTACATATTTCATCTTTATATCTAGAACTGAATTAGCTTGCATGGTATAGAGGACTTTGTTCATGTAAACCACTTGTCACCTACTCAATTTTCACAGAGGAAATGATAGCACATTATGAGGATACAAAGAGAAACACCTTCTTGAGGCAATTGTTAAATCTCAGACAAAAGGGTTCAATGCTAGAGAACATTAAGGACTTCCAAAAATTGAATATAAGGTTAAATGATATTCCAGAGAAGCATAGGATTGAAGTTTTCATAGGGAATTTAAAGATTAACATCCAACATGAGGTTCACCTTTGTGAACTTGATTCATTGGAGGAGGCATTCAGGGTGGCATGAAAAGATGAAATAAAAATTATGGAAACAAGGAATTCTACCATTCATAACTATAAACATGGAAGTGTTGCTTCTTTTAGTATTCCAGATCCTTCAATGTTTACACCACAACAATTGGAGGAAAATAGAGAAAAGGGGCTTTGTTAAAGTTGTGATAGAAAATATGTTAAAGGCCATAAGTGTGCTAAGAAGAAATTATTTTACATAGATTGTGAAGAGTTGGAAGAAAAGGAACTAGAAACGTCAAAAGAAGAGGATATACACCAGGAACCACCCCTAGAGAAAGAAGAAAGGAATCCGACCATATCTTGTAGTGCATTCGTGGGAATTAACACTCCTCAAACTCTCAAGATAGATTGACAAACAAAGATAGTGAATGAAAGTTTGGAAGGGTATATTTTTTTCTTTGTATATAATAAAAATATTCAATGGGTCAAGTGTTTACCTCTGGTTGAAGGGTGGTATAACGCTTCAGCAAAATGACCCCATTTATGGCACTTTATGGATGCCATACACCATCCATCACATCATATTTAAGAGAAAATTATAAGGTTCAAGAAACGGAGGATCACATCAAGCAAGCTAAGAAGGATAATAAATTATCACCAAAGTACTACAGTCTTTACAAGGTGTTGCAAAATATTGATACTATGGCATAGAAATTGGAGCTTCCTATATCTTCCTGAGTGCACCCAGTTTTCCATGTTTCACGCTTAAAGAAGCTTATAGGTGATAAGCTCCCAGTTGAAACAATATTGTTGGAACTTGGGGAGGAAGGAAAAATAATAGTGTAACCTGATGTAGTCATGGAAAAAAGAACCCGACAGTTACAAAATCAATCAATTTCAGAGTATCTCATTAAGTGGAAGAACTTACCCGTTGAATATTTGACATGGAAGGATGAGAATTTTATACAGAAGCATCAAAAACTACTCAAGCATTGAGGAAAACACTTTTTTCAGGAGAGGGGCATGTTAGGTCCCTATAGTACTAGAGTAGCCTCTTATTTTTATTAGTGCAGCCCCCTTATTGTATTATTCTGCCCATGTAGTCCCCGCGTTGTTATTATTGTGCCCCATAGAAGCCCACTATTGTTATTGTTGTACCTCTACAATATTATTGTTATAGAGGCTCTGATTATATTGACACCCTTTAGACTCCTATATATATAGAAAGGAGGTCTTGTCATTTGTGTCATCCAACAATTGTTCATTTTTGTAATGTAAAGGAGGTTTCCCCCTTGAAGAGGCTAATTTTGAAGTTGTTGATCTATCTTTTCTTTTATTTTGTGATCTAGTTTCATAACACATCAATTTGGTGTCTGGGTTGGCTGTGAACTTAAAATTATATAATATTAATAATAACATAATCAAAGGAGGAGGAGGGTGGCAACACTATTTGTGACCCTAGTTAAGTAGTTCACAAACTGGTTATCTTAATTAGAACCTTGGTTTCAGATATTATGCACCCAATGACATTGAGTTTATTATTGATGTGTCTTCAACCTTGGACTGAATGTTTAGTTTGTTGTTTGATTAAATCCAATCATAAAATTTATGCTAATCTATTATAGAATTCTCAACTTATTTTGGTGTGTAGATTCCTAAATCATTAGTGATCAACTATAGAAATTCTAACTATATATTAACCTGATTATGAAATATAACTAAAGAAAAATTCTTAATCTACTTCTACAATCAAACTTGCGGAAGCTGAATCAATTTGAGCAAGATCAAGTAGAACACATATAGTAGAGAAGAAGAATCAATACACATGAAACACAAAAGAATACTCTAGGGAAAGCCTCAGCTAAAAACCCCGCCATATGTATTATCATACAAGTGGAAATATCTCAGGATTACACATAGCTTTAGCTCTCATAGCTATCCAGTTCTCAGTACAATCCCTCACACTACTCATAGATCGAATAGACTGCTCATATGCCTTCTCCTCTGCCCTCCAAGCCTCCTATTTCCTTGCGTTGTTTTCCCTGGGTGTTCCAGCTATAACATTGTGTGACACTGATCTCACACACTGCTCCAACACACTGTAAAACTACACAAATCTCAAAGAATGAATTCCTTCTGCATGTAAGAGATTCTCTTATAGGAAAATTCTTGCAACTGATAGTATATTGTCGCTGCCTTTAATCTCAACTGGGTATTTGTCTGAACTGACATGCATGAGTTATTTACGAGAGAATCTTCAGTTATCTGGTGTACACTAGTTTCATACATGCATGCATTAACTGACTGACCTCACAATTATTTCCTCAACCTGTTTGGAACTAATTTAACTGGACTTAACTTAGTTAACTGAGCTAACTAATTACATCTCAAATACAACTCATCCTTATCTCCTTAATTAAGGGATAACTTCCTTAATTTAAGGGATAACTATTGTATGACTTCACAAAGACTTTTAGCTTGACTTTATCCAACTAATTAACTCAAGATGAATTAATTAATTATTTTCCAAGTAGTTGGTGAGACTAAATTCGAATTTTAATTCAAGGACAAATTAAAATTGGAATTTTCTTGTTGCCACATTTCAACACTCCCTCTCAACAAGAAAGAGATTATCTGCCACCCCGATCATGTCTCTATGGAACTTGAATTTACACTTTGACAATGCCTTAGTCAAAATGTCAGCATCTTGCTCCTTAGTCGAAATATATGCAACAACATGATCCTCCTCGCTACACAGTCTCTGAGATGATGATACCGAATGTTGATGTGCTTGGACCTGTCATGAAATACTGGATTCTCATAGAGTTTGATACAAATTTGATTATGATAATAGATCACAGTTAGATCCATCCTCTGATCAAACAAACCAACTAGAATTTTCTGCATCCAAATCGCCTCACATGTTGCCTGACTTGCAGCCATGTATTGAGCCTCTCCTGAGCTGAGTGCAACCGACCTCTATTTCCTGCTGTACCAAGAAACTGCAGCTGACCCAAGGTTAAAAATTCCTCCTGATGTGCTCTTTCGATTTGATGGACTCCCTGCCCGATCTGCATCTGTGAAGCCCTGTAGCTTCACTCCCTCTTTCCATTTGTACCATAATCCATAATGAGATGTGCCTCTAAGGTATCTCAAAACATGCTTAGCTGCCTTCCAAAACATCTTGGTAGATTGAACCATAGCTTGACTTAGCTTGTTCACCGCATAGCACAAATCTAGTCACGTGTTCACTAAATACATCAGTGAACCCACAAGCTGTCAATACACAGTAGTCTCTACTACTTCTCTTGAAGTAGCATCCTCCTTCCTCCAGTTACCTGCTAGAGGAGTCTGCATGGGCTTACACTTCTCCATGTGGAATCTACTAAGTATTATCTCATTGGCATACTTACCCTGACACACAAACAACTCCCCATCCTTTTGCCACACTTCCATGCCAAGGAAGTAGTGCATGAGACCCATGTCTTTCATCTCGAATTCTCTTGCAAGGTCCTCCTTGCAAGACATGATCAACTAATCATCACCTTTCAATATGAGATCATCAACATAAAGAACAATGATCAGCTGCTTACCTTTTACCATGATGTGGTACAGGTTCGCATCCACTTCACTCTTTGTGAAGCCTAACTTGGTGAAGTGGTTGTCAATCCTAGTGTACCAAGCACGAGGTGCTTGTTTCAGCCCGTACAAAGCTCTCTTGAGTCGGAACAAATGCAACTCATGATCGAAGGTCTCAAAACCTTCTGGCTGCTCTATGTACACTTCTTCCTCAATCTTTCCATTGAGGAAAGCAGTCTTCACATCCATCTGATGGATCTTCCAACCCATCTATGCTGATAGTGCCAACATCAATCTGATAGATGAGTACCTTGCTACATGAGAAAAAGTCTCATCATAGTCGATCCCTTCAACCCGTGAGAAACCATGGGCAACAAATCTTGCCTTATGTTTCTCCACACTACCATCAACAGCTTGCTTTACCTTATAAATCCAATGGGAACTCACAGCTGACTTGTTCTCTAGTCTTGGAACCACATCCCAAACACTATACCGAACTATGGAGTCATACTCCTCCACCACAACATCAACCCGAATCGGCTGCTGCACTGCTTCCTCAAAGGAAGATGGCTCGGTCTCAACACATTCCACAACAAGGGCCATGTATCCAGTGTACCTCTCAGGTGACCTCCTCTATCTGTGCTGAGAATATGGTTCTCCCACTTTCACTCTCGCATCCGACAATAATCTATAAACTTCTCTTGCGTGCTTCTGTCCCTCTCTGGAAGACTCTGCTTGAGTGGATGTCTCCACTCCTGGAACCTCTACATTCGGCTACTCTGCATCAGTCTGTAGCTCCTCCTCCTTAGGAACTAAAATTTCCTCCATTGCCTGTAGTTGGAGCTCCCTCTCAAGGGAAACTCACATGGCCTTCTACTCATCAAACTTGAGATCTCTGTGAACAACTGTCTTCTGACTGGTAGGCAAGTACACCTAATAATTATGGGGTGTATCAGTGTACCCCAAAAGTATCCCCAACTAAGCTCTCAGCTCAAGTTTCTTCCAGGCATCCTTGGTCACATGGAAATATACCGATGAGACAAAGATCCTGAAGTGACCCACAACTGGTCTCTTCTCGGAGAAAGCTTCCTCTAGTGTCTGCATCCCAAGTATACGATGTCGGCTTCTTTTCTGCAAATAGACCATTGTGTTGCATGCCTCAACCCACAAATGAAGGGATAGGCCTTGGTCATGCAACATCACCCGAGATGCCCCCACAATTGTTATGTTCTTCCTCACTTCCACCCATTATGCTATGGGTTATGAGGTGCAGTCAACTCCCATTTAATTCCTTCCACTGCATAGAAGTCCTTAAACTCTTGAGAGACATACTCTCCACCATTGTCGCTTCTCAAGGCCCTGATCTTCTTCCCAGACTCTTTCTCAACCAAATCTTTAAACTCACAAAAATTTGAGAAGGTTTGGTCCTTCTTCTGCATGAAATAAATCCAACATTTACGAGAAAAATCATCAATGAAAATCACATAATACCTTTGTTTCGTGGTCGATGTTGTCGAGAATGGTCCACACACATCAGTATGAACTCGCTCTAATATTGCTTCAGCTCGACTGTCTCGAACATGAAAGGAAGACTTGGAATACTTTCCCAAGGTACAACCCCTGCATGTGTCCACTTGCTCAAGTTTATCATTGGGAAGTCCGGTAGAGATTTGTTGCATTATCTTCAAGGCCCCATGATGCAAGTGGCCCAACTGCCTATGCCATAACTTGCCAATGTCTTGGCTTTGCACTAATTCTTCTTTCGAACTCAATGCAACACAGTCATCTTCCTCTAGCTTATAGAGATTCTTCACTCGAATCCCAATCCTCATGGTATGACCCATGGCTATGTGTCTTAGGAACGCCTTTCCTTTACTGAAGACAACATCATAGCCTTTGTCTTCCAACGTCGCTACCGATACCAAGTTCTTCTTCAGTCCAGGGACATACTTTACATCAGTCAAGGTGAGAGGAGCTCCATGCTCCCTCTAAAAAGCAACTGTGCCTTCTCCTGAAACACAGTATTTTCCGTCGTCACCCATCTCTATGCGCATCTTGAGGTCTTTCTCATCCAAGGTACTGAATAAACTTTTATCGCCCGTCATGTGGAATGAGGCTCCACTTTCCAGATACCAAACACAACCCACCATCGATGAAACCATTCATGCGATGAGGGTAAAATCCAATTCGAACTGAGAGGCCAGTGCCTGACCTTCTGATCCTTTTGAGGATCCCTTCTTGGATTTCTTCAATGGATAATTAGTTGCATAATGGCCCATCTCATGACAATTAAAGCATCTCACTTCAGATTTGTCAATCTTCTTCCCTCCATGAGAAGAACTCGGTTTGGAATGGGAAGCCTTCCCTTTCCCTTTCCTTGCCTTACTTGCTAAGGCCAGACTTTTTGCATCATCATGCTTAGATGAAGAACCATCTCTTGTGCTCCTCCTGCACCAGATCTGACCATAGTCATTCCCAATCAAGCAGTTTCTCTCTTCGATTCATATATTCCTCGTAGCTATTCCAGCTCTTTGGAAGACCGACAAGAGAAAGACTCACGATATCATCATTAGTTGTCGTTATTCCCACACTACCAAGCTAATCTCTGCAGGTGGTGAGCTTGTTTAGATATGTAGAAATAGAATTGCCCTTCTCCATATTGATTTTCCGAAGCTTATCCTTGAGCACCAGTTTCCTTTGGTCACTACTATTATGATATATGTCCTTCAATGTATTCCACATTGAAAACGGAGTCTCCTTCCCATGGAGACTTGAGACAATATGGTCTCGAATTCCCTACAGAATAATCCTTCTCACCTTCGCCACACACTTCTTCCATTCAACCAATTATTGTGCATTAGCTGTAGCTGGCTTAGGGATTTCTTGATCAATGAAATCCTTCAAACCATTGTCTTCTAATACAACTTCCATGCGATACTTCCATGCTATGTAATTCGAGATGCCATCCAGAGCATACTCGAGTATCAAGCTATTGAAAGCCATTGGTGAA
The DNA here is from genome assembly GCA_031772625.1 of Pinus tabuliformis. NCBI lineage: Eukaryota > Viridiplantae > Streptophyta > Pinopsida > Pinales > Pinaceae > Pinus > Pinus tabuliformis. Next base: position 194,377,571 of record CM062804.1, on the reverse strand, counting down.
CTTTGAGGTGTGATAAGAATTCAATTTTGCACCTGCAACCAAGAACTTCAAACTTCGAATTTCCCTTCTCAATATACTGTTCACAACTTTGATCACCTTTGCTTTGATACCATGTAGAAATTCTGATTGTAGATTAACCTAATTATGCAATATAACTAAAGCAAAATACTTAATCTACTTCTACAATCAGACTTGTGGAAGTTGAATCAATTTGAGCAATATCAATCAGAACACATATAACAGAGAAGAAGAATCAATACACATGAAACATAGAAGAATACTCTGGGGAAAGCCTGAGCTAAAAACCTTGCTATCTGTATTATCATACAAGTGGAAATATCTCAAGATTACACACAACTTTAGCTCTCAGTACAATCCCTCACACTGCACATAGATAGAATAGATTGCTCATATGCCTTCTCCTCTGCCCTCCAAGCCTCCTATTTCCTTGCGTTGTTTTCCCTAGGTGTTCCAACTGTAACCTTGTGTGACACTGATCTCACACACTACTCCAACACACTGTAAAACTGCACAAATCTCAAGGAATGAATTCCTTCTGCATGTAAGAGATTTTCTTATAGGAAAATTCTTGCAACTAATAGTACATTGTCCCTGCCTTTAATCTCAACTGGGTCTTTGTCTAAACTGACATGCATGAGTTATTTATGAGAGAATCTTCAGTTATCTGGAGTACACTAGTTTCATGCATGCATGCATTAACTGACTGAACTCACAATTAGTTGCTCAACCTGTTTGGAACTAATTTAACTGGACTTAACTCAGTTAACTGAGCTAACTAATTACAACTCAAATACAACTCATCCTTATCTCGTTAATTAAGGGATAACTTCCTTAATTTAAGGGATAACTGTTGCATGACTTCACAAGGACTTCTAGCTTGAATTTATCCAACTAATTAACTCAAGATGAATTAATTAACTATTTTCCAAGCAGCTGGTGAGACTAAATTTAAATTTTAATTCTCAATTTTAATTCAAGGACAAATTAAAATTGGAATATTCTTGTTGACACATTTCAACATCGCCTACATAACTTGTACCTCAAGACAATTTTTGAGAAATGTACTCTAGGGAAAGGTAATTTATTTTCAACAAGTTCAATGCATAAGATCTATAGTATCAATATCAGTAATCATTTGAATTTTTATTCATATTTCGTACTCGCTGCAATTTTCTCTGACCCAATCATATCAAAACCATATCCTTTTAGGAGTTTTCAGCTCATAAATTGTACCATATTTCATGTTTGATGTTCGTAGCGAAATATCTTACATGATAAGAAAATTTCCTTCTTGAGTTTTCCTTAACTATCATATTAACTAAACTAGGTATATAGGTATTCACTGTCCCTTATCTGCACAATTGTGTGATATATTGTGCAACAACTTTCAAATGTGTCTCTATCTCAAAGTCATAGAGAAATAACCATATGTTACTTATAAATTTTTGAAATTTCGAATTTAGAAATTCAAATTCATCTTCTTTGAGAATTTTATATATTTTAAGCATATGCTAATATATTTTGAAATTAAGATGTATGTGTATTTTATATTTCACAAGGTTACATAGAATCATATTAATTTAAAGATGATCAAATTTAATTATAATTGATATTATTTTATTTTTATTTAAAAAAACAACTATTGATTTCAACATTGAAAGAATATACATTTTTCTAAACTATAAAATGTACCATTTTTATATGAATACCATACAATTGAAATATCATTTAAATAACTCAGTCATAAGATTTATTAAATACATAGTTAATTTCTAGCCTTAAAAACTAGGAATTCAATGTTAATTGAAACTTATTTAACTAGTTTAGCACTTAACTTGTGCTTACTTATATTTAAATCTTAATATTAAAATCCAATATTTTAACATTATTGTTAATATTAATATTTAACCCCTATTGTACACCTAATAATTATTAATGTGTTTATTAATGCGTTTATAGAATATATTATTCTTCACATAATTTCAAATTTTATTATTATTATTTATTTAAATTTTTGATATAGTAATTAATGCGTAGATATTAATGTTTATTAAAATGGTTTTATTTCAAGAAATATAAATTTTTAATTATTAGTTATTTTAATTGTTGGAATAGTAATTCATGTGTGGATATTACATCTTTGCACAATGTTCTCTTCTTTTAAGTATTTCAAATAGTGGTTAATATTATGTTTATTTTACATACCTATAATTATTTTTATAATGTATTGTGGTTTAATTAGTGTATATTTAATGTTGTTTTAAAAAAATGAAAAGATTTATTTTTTATCTATATAAATTTTGTTTAATTAAATAAAGAAATGATTTTATAATGTTACTTTATTTTAGTAAAATATAAGGTTTTCATGTTAATGCGAATGATGGAATTTTTTTAAACAAAGTTATGTAATAAAGGAAAATTTGTATTTATGCATTTCTATAATTCCAAAAATGTTAATGTTATTTTTCTAAATAAAAAAAAATAGTGAAACCTTAGAGTTGCAAGATCAATACTTATACAAGATTTAAGGCCTTGAAATAATCAATCAAAGTTAATTTTTCTTGTTTGTAGATTATAGGCTTTTTTTGTAAGCTTTGTCAAAAGATTTCCATTAATGTGAAAAGATGTTACATTGATAGTTGATCATAGTTCCAAAGAAACACCCTAAGAGGTTATTCCTTCAACCAAGGGTATCCAAAAAGCACCATTATTTCCAATGAAATCTTGGAAACAAATTTTTGACTATCGCAGAGACAAGGCTACCCTTACATACTTGCTATACTTGTGAACTTATACCTTGAGAGTTTTAAAAAATTTAGGAAGACTATATAGAGACAACTATACCAACTAAGTGATAACATTCGAAACACATCTAGAAAACAAAAATTAGGCATGTTTGTAGATCATAGTTAGTAAAGCACTATATAATTATTTGTTAACATTAATGAGTCGGTAAAAAATCACAATACGAACAAATGAACTTACCATTTTAGAACTAAGATAAGAAAAATATAAATAAAAAATAGAGGATAAAGAAGAATAAATTTTTTTTGTTATTATTATCATATGCAAAATTCACATAATCGGAGTGTGGTATAATTTCATAAGTTGTGAAATTGTATGACCTTTTTAAAAGTAACATAAAAAATTGGAAAATAATGAAATTCAATTAGAAAATGAAGGTTTTATTGTTTTTGTTGTCCATAACACTAAGCTCATCTTACCAAATCCAAAGAAATCAAGCGAGTGAACATATAGGTAAAAAATATCAATATTGCTGATAAATTTAGATAATTTAGGATTCCAAGAACACACACATTCCTCTTACCTAACACCATTTTGAAATACAATTTGAAATCTCATAATTTTATAGAAGAGAATTTTCAACAATAAAAGCTTCCTTTAAGACCTTTAAACCTAGTTTTTTCCCTCAACCATGGTCAATGCCCCCCAAAATCATCATTCTTGTTCAAAAACTCATAATGTTTCCCATAATCCACTTGAGGGACAACATCCAATCTATATATGAAGACACAATAGTTGGCCCTTAAGCATTGAAAGACTCATTTAGGTTGCGAGTTCATTGTGTTCCTAGCCAACTCTGGTCAAAGCCCTTAAACCCATCTGTGGTGTGCAAAATCACCTAATAACACCCATATCCCACCAAGAGGACACGATACTTTAAAGATTATATGTATGGTGGTCCAAGGGCATGTTCATGGTGTTTGAGCCTAATAAACTTCATTTAGAGCATCAAACCCTAGTTTTCCTCCCCAAACCAAGGTACAATCCCAAAACCCCTTTTTTGGTGTGAAAACCCCAGTAATGACACCCATATACAAAATTGAACGACAAATATCACCTACAAATATCTTATATGGTGGTTCAAGGACTCCATAATGCATAACCATGAAGGTTCATATAGAACCTATAGAAATTTTCCTTCCGTAGCCATGGTTAAGGGCCCTACACCTATTTGGGGTATGCAAAACCTCATTATGGTTCCCATATTCCACCCATAAGAAAAATATATTTTATAGAGAATTTTTGTATAGAGAATTTTTCTCATGGTCTAAGGAGTTGTTATTGGTGGTTAAGCAAAAGAAATTTCATTTAAGGCCTAAGATGCTTGTTTACCTTCATCAACCATAGTAAAGGCCTTAGACATTAATTATTGATTTGCAAAACCTTATAATGGCTTATAAATTAATAATAAAAGATCAGAAATCACTTACAAATTTTCTATGTTATGATTCAAGGACTCCTTCACAATGCTCGAGTCCAACAGGATTCAAATACAGTCACACCATTGTTTCCTCCCTACCATGGTTAACTCCCATCAATGGTGCTCAAAACCTCATATTTACCTCCATATCCCACCTAGAGGCTAAATATCCCCTACATAAGATACAAATAATTATTTGAATCTTTGCGCATCGCATTTGAGATTGTGAAACTTCATTTAGGGCCTAATTCACCTTTTTCCTCACCTAACCATTGCAAAACTCATGAGCCTTACTATTAGTGTGTAAATCCTAATAATAGTGCCCATATTGATAACTAGAGGCCAATAATCACCTATAGTGCTTCTATGTCGTGGTTCTTCATGGAGTTATTCACAATTCTTGAGCTTGACATACTTCTTTTAGGGTCCAACACCCTTAATTTTCTCACCTAGCTATGGTGAAGACTTGAGACCCATTCATAGTGCAAAAACCCTCCTATTAGTGCCCATGTCCCTCTCACGAGTAGATCAATTCCCTTTTGCACCATTTCCCCTCAAACTTCTGTTTTGCCCAGTTTACAACACTGACGCTAATGACCTTTGTCTCCCCCACACTGATGTGCAGAGATTAGCATTATCCCTAACACCGACCAGAGTGATTGAGCTATGTTCCAGTCACATTGGTCCTATTATAGAAAGTTTTTTAAATTAGGAGCCGAAGCTTTGTAACGGATGTCTGGTAATTGGTTTGGTTGGATGGGGTCGAGGATCTCAGTTTGGGCTCCTTTCCCCTATAATAATGGAACTACCTCAAGGGATAAGACCTTCTCCTATGAGAAGAGTATCCATCTCCCATCCATTCATCCTATATAAGCCTCCCTTCTTCCCAAGCACAAGCTAGTATTAGAGTGTTAATGTCGGTGTGCTAGTGCTATTTTGGTTTGGAGTAAACAACAAGTTATTCATAATTGTAGCTATCTAGTTGTGTGCTCTGAGAAGTGTGATTTGGTTTGGTGTGAAGCCTAAAGGGAAGAGCTTTAAAACTATTGTTGATTGAGGCCATCATGGAATGCTAGCAGAATTGTGCTGGAACCTGGTCTTATCAAAGGAGAACCGCAACGTCAAGATAATGGTTGTAATCTCTATTTGATATCAATATATATGCAACTATCGATTGATTTCCTACATTTCTTGTCATCTTACATATTCATGGCTTAATGTTTCTTGACTTTTTAAGTAGGTTGAATTACAATTTGTCTATTATCATGGTTGTTGTTTGTTGTTGTTTACTTGTTGCAGGTGCTTGAAGAAGGAAGCGGGAGATAGCTAGAGCGAGCAAGGAAGGACATCATCAAACGAGATAAGAATACTAAAAGGTAGGCCCTCTTAATTGGTTCTAACCTAAGGAAATGTTCCATAGAATGTATCTGTTGTGGCTAGATCCATCATTGGGCTAGAGGAATTTGTTTGTGTCCACACCCATAATTTTACTTCACCTTGCGTAGAAAAATTGGTGACTCCGGTGGGGATTCCATCCTTTTGTTTGTGTTGGATTTCATGATTTTGTGTGAACTTTTCTAGTTCCACTTTTTCCCTTTGGTTCTATTTCTTTTCCTTTTCTTACTAGTTTGAGGTTGAAATTCATAGTAGCAGATCTGGTCCTAGCTTTAATTATTTTTTTTCTTGGCTCCCTTGCTCAGCGTGCTTAATTCACTAACAGTTGTGTCGATCAGCATGATATGCTGAGAAACAATCGCGTTGACCTCCCTCTAGTGCTTTTTGTCAGTTAGGCAGTCGCATTGATGCATGTAAGTGAAGATTAGGGTTTCACCCCAATCTTGGCCAATGTATTTTTCTCTCATGATTTCAACCTTGTAAGCATTTTAGACCGTCTTATCCCTGACTAGAGAGCTTCATAGCGCTTGGTCTGTGTGCTTACTTGGTTTAGCCCACCCTCTGATGTGTTAAGTTTGGCCCTTTGTGAAGTTATTTTTTATTTTTTCTTTGAATCCCTCGATCGGCACTATTTTTTGCCAAAAAGTCGCGCCGATCAGACCTATCAGCACTAGTTTTAGCATGAACATCGTGTCGGTCATGCTGATTGGCGCTACTTTTGGCCCAAAAGTCACTTCAATCTCTAAGCTTTAAAATAAAAAAAATTAGAATTTCTCCCATTCTAGTGCCAGTGTGTCTTGACCCTTAGATTCTCTTCTTCCTTCTAGAAGTGACTAGGATACTTTGTTTGCTTCATTTTCAATTGAATGAGTGAAAGAGTCTCATTTTTTCTCTTATTTTAAGTGTCTCTTTTCTCTTTCCAAGCATAGATTACATTGCTTGGTTTGTCAATTGAAGCATTTGTGTGTTTGGTTTGTTTGGTTAAGGGAAGAAGTTGCTTTTAGTTTCATTTATCATGCTTTGGATTTGATTGATGCTTGTTTGTTCGGAATTGTGAAAATTTTGATTAAAGTGCTCTGTGTGAAATATTCATTTTGCATTTTATTAAAAGAACAACATCATTCTAGCTTACTTAAGTGAAAATATTGCATTAGTAGTGATATTGAGAAGCTAGAATTGCATCATCATAAGCATTGGAAATAAAATGAAACTTCTTTTCTTGTTAAAGGAAGATTAAGTGCATTTAAGACATATATTAGTGAAAGATTTCATTCTTCAATTGTTGCATTAATTTTTTGTTTTTTATCTCTCAATTAGTGATAACATTCATCGAAGACAAAGATCTCTTTCCTCATATAGCTGCATGTAGGTGTTTTGTCAAATGACAGTGGTAGGGTCTTGTAATTGAAACCTAATTCAAGATCAGCCGTTAAAATATATTGAATTAACCTAAGGAAGCATTGAAACTTAACACTCACATTTAGTGGCCTAGGCTAGAGACATGTTTTGGCGTCTTTAAACCTAGCAGTTGTTGTTCACTTTGGCACTAGATAACGCTAGTATGGACCTGTGCTCCTCGTATTGTCATGTATATAAAGGGAGACCCCACTAGTTTTGCAATCCTTTATCCATAGGAAGCCGATTCTATCGCCTTGTAAACGTGATACATTGAACACTACATTTGGGGAGATTGTCTGCTCGTACCTCTCGGTTCACCAGGAGGTATTTTGCAGTTCACAGTTACCTGGTAATCCTTTTGCCTAGATTATCCTGAGTAGTGATTTTGATCTTTTTGACTCTTTAAATTTGAAAAGATCATCGAGCACTCATCCTTTCCAGCTCATTAATTCTGAAAGCAACTAAAGTCATCTTTCATCCTTTTCTTGACTCTTAAAATATGAGAATGCCAAGTTTTGTTTCCATGTCTTAAAATTAACTTCACAGGAAATATTCCTAGTAAAAGTTATATTCCTTAGTAATTCTTTAGGGTTGATTCCAATGGAAACCATTCCAGAGTCTACCAGTCAAGGATTCCCCTCAGATGGGAATCTTGGTCCTTTTCCTTCCATTGGAAATGCTGGTGCTCCTTATATGGCAACGTTCTCCCTCCTTGGGTTAACCATTGGTTTACCTGTCTGGTTATTTTTGACCTCGTTGGTCCTGAGTGTCCAAAATCCTGTCCTGCCATCTCCTTCATTTGAATCACATCACAATGATTCTAAGGTTGATCCCTCACCTTCTTCCCCCATTTCTTCACCCTCCTCTTCTACTTTCTTGGTGAAAGTTTGAAGTCCAGTAACCAAGAGGCTAAGAAGAAGAAGATGAAGATGAAGAAGAAGAAGTCAAATAAGCGAGAGGCCAATCGTGAAGCTATTAATCCAAATGCACCCCACATTGACAAACCTTCTGATCCTTCATAGAAGGTAAAATTCCCTTACAAGCTGTGTAAGGGTGACCATCTCCTTCGAGACTATCCTGGCATTCCCATAGTCTTAGAGGTATGGTCTCAAAATCTGGATCGACCATCCCCATTGACCTCTAGAGATCATATCGATGTTTCACCTTCGGTTACTGATGGTAAGAAGAATGAGAATATTAGATTCCCCTATAATTTATGTGAAGGAGAGCATCTTCTTCACCTTTTTCATCTTATGGATAACGCTTCCAAAGTTTTGGAAAACCTTACAGCTCCTCAACCCCAACTTCGTGTTGGTTATCAGAGGCTTTCTTCTGACCCTCTCTTAGTTGGTAAAGAGATTGACTTGGATTCATCTCTTGCCCATCCTGCTCTTCCTAAGAGAGACTCTATTGTGTTTGTTCTCGACCAACCATTGATCGAAAAGAGTGTCGACATGGTTCCACCACCAGTTGCTCACTCTATTCCAGAAGAGAGTAGTGATCATACTGCTCATGTTCTTCTCGTCTCCTCATATTCTCATGAATCGAAGTGTGAACCTCCCATCCCAGTTGTTCAAGAGAGTCCTTCTCCTATCCTTGTACAGCATGGGGGCAATCATATGATAGCCCTACCAAGTAGTTATATCATCTATTTCAATTGGGATCCATTGACTTCTTTCTGCCTCCCATCTTATGTTCCTTTCCAGATTGCAGTACAAGCCTATAATATGGTAGTACATGGCACTATATTAGATGAAGGTGCATCTGTTAGCATCATGTCTTATACTACTTGGCAAGCTTTCGACTCACCACAGTTTGTTCCTGTCACCCAAAATCTGTTGGCGTTCAACAGAGGAACCAATCAACCCTTAGGGATCCTTCTAAATTTCCCTATTACTTTGGGAGGAATGGTCATCTATATAGATGTGATGGTATTCCAAGGTCCTTTAGATTTCAATATTCTCCTTGGATGTGACTATGTTTATGTCATGGGAGCTCTTGTTTCTTCACTTTTCCATGTGGTTTGTTTTCCACATGAAGAGAGAATAGCAATCATTGATCAATTGTTGTTCCCTGGTCACTAGGCACCTCCTTTGCAACCATCGTCCCCTATCGGCTCTTGTTTGCAAGAGGTACTTCCCCACCAAAGGTCAATTATGTGCCTACCTATTCCATCTCCACACGCGCTCATGATTACACAAATGGTAAAATACATTATGTACTGGGGACATTAGAACCTGATCTATCATTTGTACCAAATGACATGTATTCCTCCCATAGCATGGTTCTTCTATCTCATGAAGATCTCTTGGGAGCCATGTTCTCGTATGGTTCATGAACAGGGTCATGAGGATAGTTCCTGGTCTTGTGTCAACCTCGTTAAAAAATTAAGCAAGGAATCGTGAGCATAGTTCCTTGTGTCAAGCTCATAAAAAAATGAATGAAGGGTTCGAGAATAGTTCTTTTACTGTGTCAACCTCATTAAAAAATGAAATAGATGTCTAAGGATAGTTCTTTTACTATGTCAACCTCGTTAAAAAATAAAACAGATGTTCGAGGATAGTTCTTTTACTGTGTCAACCTCGTTAAAACAATAAACAACTCCCTTTTCCAAATCGAGTCTTTGATTAAGATCTCATAAAATCACAGTCGATTCTTTCTTGGACATTGAAAGTGAACCTTCATTCCATCCACCTATTCATTGAAATGAAGCTTGGGGGGCATGTACCTTGATTGAGTCATTATGCCAGGGGCATGCAAACTTATTTCAAGCAGAGTTCCCCATGGTTCAAGCTTGTGTAAAAATGAACCCATGCCCGATTTACATCTCGTGATTGTCATTTTAATCAGCTGATTTCTGCTATATGAGCCTTGGTTGTTTTATTCCATCTCCACCATCTCTTTGGCTAATCATATGCTTTCACATGGTTTCTTTTCCTTTCTTAAGGCACTGTAGCGATGAGTGGTTTTATTAGCCAGCCTCTTGACCATTTCATGTTTTGAGCAGTTCCTTCATTATCAAAACTAGTTGCTCTCCTTTATACCACTTGTTCCTCCAGGACAAGTCACCTTTAAGCTCATATCAAAAGATTGCTGAGTATTTTGTCCCTTTTGACTCGTATAATAAAATAAAATGGGGGGTCTTCTTTCAAGCTCTTTTCTGACCCTTTAAAAGTGAAGAGATGGTCGAGCCCTTGTCGTTTTGAACTCGTTAATGGATGCGAAACATCGTGTGCCCAATATAAGTTTACACCTTTTTCGGGCTCGGAGGCACTATTTACGAAAAAGTTACTCCTTCACTAAAATGGTCAAGCAGTTCTCTCAAGTATCGTTTTCTACCTTTTCGAGCTCGAGAGACACAAACATATGAAAAGGGACCATGTGGAGTTTTCTTTTACGTGTCTTTTTCAAACTCTCTAACCATGAAAATGATAACGAGTTATACCTTTGTTGGACTCATTAAAATATTAAACGACATCAGATTCGTCACCATGATGAACATGAGCTTATCCTTCTTAGGGCTCGTTAAACTTACTAGTTCGGATTCATCCGAAGGGTGAACTTATAGTGCAAGCATATATTATCCCCTCCAAGCTTGCGATTAAAAATAATTGGGGTACCTGCCAGGAATGGTGGGGGAAAATTTGGAAATCTATCAGTTGTGTCGGCAGCTCACTCTTGAACATGACACTTTCTGCTTCGTGTTGGGTTGGGATATCCTCCTCTGTATCGTTGACTTTCCTGGGTTGGGCCGTCCATTTTTGCCTCCATTTGATCTCTGCCACTTCATTATGAACACCGATCCCATGGATCCAAAAGCTGCCAAACTTCCAGTCGTATCGCCGATATGTTCAAGAGTTTTCCTTCTGTAGTTACACTTACCTCTGATTCTCTATATCATCCAAAATCATTTTGCATCCTTTTGTCTCGTGTCGATGATGTGGGAAAAATTATGGCCCTCCTTCGACACAGTTACTTTCCGTTGACTTCAACCCATTATTCACGAAGTTTACTGAGGGATTCCCTTCCAGTACCTTAGAGCTTGCATTCCCTAATGGCAAGTTCTTCACACTTGATAACAAGTTCACATCATTGGATTTTGATCGAGTGATTTCACGAGTGTTCAACTTCAGTTCCTCTATTTACATTCCATGAATTGTGCTGATAGTACCTTGAGGACCATTGTCATTATTGGTGGTTTCTCTCATGCTTGTTAACAGTTTACATCATTGACTGGTGATCAAGTGACTTTCTAGCATGTTCAACATCAACACATCTATTCACATGTTAGAATTTTTACTTTGATCGAGTCATGTTGGAGCGCAAGACCCTCTGCTCAGATCACAAAAGTATAGGTTGCGAAGTGACGTGACATGATTATGTTGATATGCATGTCTCTTTCAAATGGATGGCTGCGACCATACATTGGTTTCATTATGATCCTCTTTGAAGGATCGTTACACCCATACCTCGATCCAGTTACATGATCATTCTCTGGATGGTTGCATCCATGCCATGATCCATGTATCATTTGATAGAGTTGTTAATTATGTATATGTACCTGTACTTGCTTGCAAGTTTTCCGACGACAGACTACAATTCCCCCCATTGATTCATAAAGCATTTCATCCCTCACTCTAGTTCTACCTTCACACTTTAGGGGGCATCTGTTACACAAAATTTTGTCACTGTCCCTGTACTCCCCGTTCCATGATCCTGGAGGACTATATAGTGAACCCCACATACTTTCTCTTCATGAAGAAACTCCCATTTTGTCCCTCTTCATGAGCAGATCAATTCCCTTATGCAGCATTTCCCCTGAAACTTCTTTTTTGCTCAATTTACAAGATCGATGCTAATAACCTCTGTCTCCTCCATGCCGATGTGCATAGATTAGCACTATCCCTAGTGCCAACCAGAGAAACTGAGCTGTGTTTCAGTCATGTTGGTCCTATTATGGAATGTTTTTTAAATTAGGAGCTGAAGCTTCCAGCTCTAGAAGCTTCGTAATGGAAGTCTGGTAAATGGTTTGGCTAGATGGGGTCGAGGATGTCAGTTTGGGTTCCTTTCCCTTATACTTATGGAACTACCTCAAGGGATAAGACCTCCCATGAGAAGAGGATCTATCTCCCATCCATTCATCCTATATAAACCTCCCTTCCTCCCAAGCACAAACTAGTGTTAGAGTGTTAAAGTTGATGTGCTAGTGCTATTTTGGTTTGGAGTAAACATCAAGCTATTCATAATTGTAGCTATATAGTTGTGTGAGGGAGAAGTGTGATTAGGTTTGGAGTGAAGCCTAAAGGGAAGAGCCTTAAAACTATTGTTGATTGAGGCCATCATGGAATGCTAGCAGAAGTGTGTGGGAACCTGGTCTTGTCAGAGGAGAACCGCAACATCAAGATAATGGTTGTAATCTCTATTTCATATCAATATATATGCAACTATCAATTGATTTCCTACATTTTTTGTCATCTTACATATTCATGGCTTAATGTTTCTTGACTTGTTAAGTAGGTTGAATTACAATTTGTCTATTATCACGGTTGTTGTTTGCTGTTGTTTACCTATTTCAAGTGCTTGAAGAAGGAAGTGAGAGATAGTTGGAGCGAGCAAGCAAGGACATCATCAAATGGGATAAGTGTACTAAGAGGTAGGCCCTCTTAATTAGTTCTAACCTAAGGAAATATTCCATAGAATGTATCTATTGTGGCTAGACCCATCATCGGGCTAGAGAATTTGTTTGTGTCCGCACTTATAATTTTACTTCACCACACCCCTCACAATCAGACATCAAATTTGGTTATCTACCCTAATAAAGAGTTCATAATTGTTCATATGCAACATTCTCTCTTATGTATAATACAAGCAACATTATACAAAAATAAAAACCTTCTTGGGCAACAAGGAAAATAATTCATGAAGTGAAGCCAAGAAACCAAAGTTTTATAAAATTATGATCTTGATTTTGTAGGTTTTGAATTAATTTCTTGTAGTGAAGTTCTATCAAAAAATTCGAGGAAAGAAAATCCTCTTACGAAATATGTTTGAAGGACCATTAAATAAAATCACTTGTATTGAATAAAATAGTTTTGCAATAAATGAGTCAAGTATGAAAGAAATTGAACATAGGTTATATATATTCCAATTATATAGATTGCAAAATTTCTTCTGTTATCCAAGATATTGTTTATTTGACTTATTTTGTGTTCTTCTTCACTTCTGTTATACCTTAATTGAAATAAGAGAAGGAATTGTAAACCACTTCTACCACTTATGACATCACTTAATTCATTAACATGATGTTTCTTTGCAATAAATGCATATCCTAATATCTCTTCAGTATCTTGAGGACCTTCACCATGTTACTAATGTTCAAACATAATTACAAGGATTATCTACACCTTATTTTGTTCATGAATTCTACAATTAACTTATGGTGACATGTTTTTTGCATCAAATGGTTCTTTAATTGGTTTTCATTTATAGTTAATGTTTGGCTATTCATAAAGGAGAAACTATATTTTTCCTTTAATTAAGACCTCCATGGCTATAAGCATAATATTTTTCTTCATAACCATAACCTTGCATGTGGAATTTTTGAATTTATTTTGTTATATCATACAATAGACATTCTAGATCCAATTCTTGAAACAATTTCTTTGTGCATCTGTCCATACCAATGCCCATCCATGCATTTTTTCATGATGTCCATTGAGTAATTACTATTGGATCATGGGTTCTTGATATATGGTCACATTGTCAACGATTTTAGCGACTCATTGTTTGAATATATTTGTAGACTTGTACCATGGATTTTTATGTTTATTATGAGAAAAATAATTTTAGAGACCTTTTACAATGTCTTCATTCTAAATGGTATTAGATATATTATATGCTTGGAAAAAATATTCATGTCAAAACTAGTGACCAAGAATAATGTATAAGTTATTGGTAAGGTTATATTATTAATTTATCTATGTGATATGTAGATGCACATTAAGAGAGAAAAGATTTGTGAATCCAATGGATATGTGAAATACTTGATGTTTTATGCAACCATCTCTCAAAATAGAAGAAGAGTTAGGTCAACGACTTCAAAATTAGCCTCTTCGAGGGGGAAACCTCCTTTACATTACATAAATGAACAATTCTTGGATGATTCAAATGCAAAAACCTCCTTTCTATATATAGGAGTGTAAGGGGTCATAATATAATTAGAGTCGACATAACAATAATGATCAAAGGTCATGACAATAACAATAGTGGGCTTCTATGGGGAACAATAATAACAACATGGGGACTACATGAGCACAACCATAATAGTAACGGGGCTACACTGACAATAAAAATGACGGAATACACAAATATTATAGGGACCTAACATGCCCCTTTACTTCAAAAAAGTGTTAACCTTAATGCTTGAGTAGTTCTAGATGCTTCTGTATAAAATTTTAATCCTCTCATGTGGTATCTTTAGTTGGAAAGTTCTTCCACTTGATGAGATAATCTGAAATTGATCGATTTCTTTGCTATCGAGTTCTTGTTTCCGTTATTGCTTCAGGTTCCAATATGATTTTTCCTTCCTCGTAAGGTTCTAGAAATATTGTTTGAATTGGGAGCTTGTCACCTATAACCTTATTTAAGGATGAAACATGGAAAATTGGGTGCACTCGGGAAGATGCAGGAAGCTCCAATTTGTATGCGATACTACCAATATTTTTCAACACCTTGTAAGGACCATAATAATTTGGTGATAATTTATTATCCTTCTTAGCTTGCTTGAGGGAAATTTTTTTGTATGGTTGTAGCCGTAAAAATATCCAGTCACCTACATAAAAAATTCTTTAGCTAGGATGTTGATTTTCTTGTTTTTTTATTCTATTATGCACCAAAGTGAGGTTATCCTTTAAAAGTTGGAGAACTTGTTGTTGATGCTTGATGTGATCTTCGACTACTTGAACCTTAGAATTTTCTCTTAAACATGATGTGATTGATGATGGACGATATCCCGAATGAAGATCCAACTTGGTGAAGCAAATTTATCCATGTAATTCATCCACTAATTCATCAATGAAAGGAATGGGAAATTTATCTTTAATAGTGAGATTTTTGAGCTCCCCATAACCCAGACACATGTGCCCTGATCCGTCCTTCTTGTGCACCAATAATACTGGAGTAGACAAAAAACTTTGACTAGGTTGAATTATACTAGCCTATAGCATTTTTGCAACCATAGATTTAATTTCACTCTTTTGGGCATAGGGATATATCTAAGGCCCATTGTTTGGAGGAACACTTCCTAGACTCAAATGAATAAACTTATCATGATCACAAATAGGTGGGAGGCCTTTGGAAGTCTAAAATACCTTGGAATGATTATCCAATACTTTTTGGAGATCTGGAGAAATATATGATTTCGATGTTTGAACCTCTAGTGAACATAATTATGCAATTACACCCCGTTTTTAATTCTTTAGAATATTTCTCATTCCATTAGAGCTTATTATCTTTCCTAGTTTCCTTGCAAGATGCCTTAATTGAAATTTCTTTCCTTTAAAAAAAATATCAACAAAGTGTCTTGAAAATTAAAAGCTATCTTACCCAACGATTGTAACCATTGGACTCTCAGTACAAAATCAACACCACGCATTGGAATGGAAATAATTATACTCTTCAATACCTATTCTCCCATGGATATCTTGATATTATGGCCTTTCTACAGAAATTTATGGTTCCTCCATTTGCAACCATCACTTGACACTTTAGTGTTGGATATAGGAAGAAATTCAATTCCTCAGCTATCTTACAATGAATAAAATTATGGGTACTACCAGAATCAATCAACACTATTAACTTTTTCTTCTTTATATGTCCTTCTATATTGAGAGTTTGAGGAGTGGTAATTCCTTCCAATGCATTACAAGATATGGTCAGATTCATTTATTCTTTCTTAGGGGTTGGCTCCCAGTGTTCATCCTCTTCTTTTTCTCCCTTTATTCCTCATCTTCACAATATATGTAAATTAATTTCTTCTCAGCACACTTATGACCTTTACTGTATTTTCTATCACAACTATAACAAATCCCTTTTTCTCTTTTTCCTTCCAATTATTTTGGTGTGAACCTTGTAGGTTATGGAAGGCTACGGGCAAAAACACTTCCATCTTTATAGCTATGAGTGGTAGGCTTCCTCATTTCCATAATTTTTCTTTCATTTTTTCTTGCCAACTTGAATTCCTTCTCCAGTGAATCAAGTTCCCAGATTCGAACCTCGTGTTGGATGTTATCCTTTAAAGTCCCTATGAAGACATCAATCCTATGCTCCTCTAGAATATCATTTACCCTTATATTCAATTTTTGGAAGTCCTGAATCTGCTCCACCATTGAACCCTTTTGTTTGAGATTTATCAATTGGCTAAAGAAGGTGTTGCTCTTTGTATCCTCATAATGTGCTATCATTTCCTCCATAAATATTGACCAAGTGACAATTTGTTTATGAGATCAAAGCCATCGATACGATACAAATTGATTGGATTCTAAATATAAAGTTGCAATGTGTACCTTCTGTGTGTTTTACACGTTATGGAGATCAAAATAATACTCCATTTGTAGTATCCATGTTATGGGGTCCTTGCTATCAAAATTCACCATATCAATCTTTGGAATATGATGGGTTCTCAATCTAATGTGAAAGTCTATGAAATCATGATTCGAATTTATTTTGTTCTCATCATGAGTTTCCTCTACTACCTTTTCGCCATTAGGATGGATTTCTTGTAGAAACTTTGTCAAACCTTCCTTCAAAGCTTCCATGTCTTTCTTCAAATCTTCCATGTTTCCTTTCAGTTTTTCTTCTATACCATGGATCTTAGCTTCCATTCCATTCTTCAAACCATCCATCATAGCTTCTATTACATTTAGTGAGTGTGAAACTTGTTGCACTTGGTCTCGTAATTTTGATATATCATGTTGCATTTCTTCCTCTTCTTCACGTGTCATAGTAGATATTTTGGGTTTCTTACTAGGTGTTTCCATTTTCTTTCATCGCAGCATAAATTAATGATAATTATGCTTCACTATTCCCCTTGAATCACTTCAAACTAATTTTTCAAACAAAACTTATGCAAATTTTAAAAACTACACACCTTTTTTTCACTTTGTAGGAGCTCGATATTGAATCTATTGTATCTATGTAATTTCGAATCTCCAAGGTATGAAATTTCATCTTGTGGTAAACATTTGAGTCTCCTTTCCAACCCCACAAGTTAGACCAAAATTATATTCTTTAAGAAAGAGTTACGCCAAATCTTCCACGATGGCTAGATTATGGACTAGTTTAGTAGAGATAAGTTGTGTGGAGTGCCACGTGTAAGTGTTTTGACCTTCGATCCCAAAATTGCTACATGACAAACTAAATTATATGAAATTTCCTCCACTTTTTATAGAATTCAAATCATATCCTGAAACAAAAGTTATGACGATTTTCCCTAGGTCTCCTGTTTGAGATAGAATTCTGGAGCCTGCAGAAACCCGAACTTCCTTAGAACATATCTCTGAAAATATAGTGTAACAAGATCTAAAATTTTTACATGAACTTATCTAATATTTTAGCTCCACGTGGTAAAAATTTTACCTTATGAACCCTCCTATAAAAAATGTTTAAAACGAAAATTCCAATATAACATGTTTAAAGAAGCAAAACCATAGAACCAAAAGCTATGATACCAAATGTTATGAAACCAACTCACAAAATAGAATAAGAGTTAGATCAATGACTTTGAAATTAGCCTCTTTGAGGGGGAAACCTCCTTTACATTACAAAAATGAACAATTATCGGATGGTTCAAATCACAAAACGTCCTTTCTATATATAAGAGTCTAAGGGGTTACAATATGATCAGAGCCAACATAACAATAATAATGTAAGGGAACAACAATAATAATAGTGTGACTCTATTGAGCACAATAATAACAATATGGGGACTACATGGGCACAACAATAACAATAATGTGGATATACTGATAATAAAAATGAGGGAATACACTGGTATTATAGGAACCTAACATGATTTCAACATATACATCTTGAGTGGAGAAATGTGAGATAATTATTTGAGTCTTTTACCTTATGTATCTACCAATGTACACATCACATGCATATTTTCATGCACTTTTTCAAATAATAATGTAGAGAATACTAGACAAATAAGGATTGTTCAAACAATGCTTGAACCTAGGTCACAAAAAAAACTTGCAATATCGTGTCCACCATACCTTCCAAATGTTTTTTTGAAAAAAATCCAATGTTGCTACATATTGTTCTCAATTAAGCTATTTCTCAATTAACAATAAAATGTAAATAAAAAGTTTTTAAAGTTCCTAAGCATTTCACACTAACAAAACAAGAGTCTCATTCTTTGTCATTGGGAAAATGCAACAACATCAAAATATTTATTTCATTTTCCAATCAATCCAACAAGCAACATACTCGCTTGCATAATTTGGAACATGTCATATGAATGCAAGGTCCCATGTTATACCAGGTAGAGAAAGGGTACATACAGTCAATTAAAGAAATTGAGACATATTTTCAAACGATACAGGGCACACCTACATATGAATGTTGTTTTTGTGAAAAAAAATCATTTGTAAAATACATGTAGCTCATCAACAATATCACATTATCAACCTTTAAGAACCTCATGCCTACAACATAACTCAAAAACATTAAAATCAATTAACAAATTTGCAAATCTTGTAACACTGCAATGCCCAATGAGAAGTTTCCTACATTTGCATCACCTCTACATATTCATCGAAGTAATAAATTATTTTTTGTTGATAAGTTAACAATCTTAGAGGAGATATTAGTGGCACGAAGTTTGACTTTCGCACAAATAAGTCAACTTGGCTACAAAAGATCGGATTTTGAATTAACAGGAAAAATTATAAATGTTCCTATTAATATGGAAAAAGTTCAAACAACTTAACTAGAAATATTGACTAATGCATGATTGTTTCAATTATGCTAAAGAGAAAAATGAAGTACAAGAATGCTTATTTGTCTGGAAAGGTCTGGATAAATTTGTGATGGATGCTTTAAATGACTTGTGTAGCACCACTCTGTACAAAAATGAATGAATAGTAATCAATAATGAATAGGATAAACATTTTGATCACTATAAACAAAACCATGATAACATTGTTCCAAATATAGATCCACTAGACTCAACAAATGTTGACGATGATCTAGAGCCAGAACACAAAACAGTTTTGCATGGCTGTTCAGTTTCCCATCTAATGCATGATATTCATATAAGAATAATAGAAATCACATCTTCTTAAGAATTTCAACCACTGGGCATCTTCTAGGACACATTTTTTTAATAACTTAACTTTTCGATATTGTTTTATGGCTCTAGTCAACCTATTGATGTCATCAAATGCATCTCCTATCAACATGTTGTACAATGGGAGTTGTTTCATATGTTTTTTGACTTATCAACACACATTATGAATAATTTTTTTAAAGGAATCCATATATTTATAAACCAAATTTTAAACTCGACTTGGATTTTTATTTGCAATGGAGAGCTAAAAAGACAAAAACAACTTGCTAAAGATGACCAAAATAAAAATCATCATCAAAGAATATTGCAATCACCGATTGAATATCGATTTCTAAAAGAAATTCACACATCTCTTGACTACTTTTAAGGCATAAAAAAAGACATATTTCCAATGATATGACAGCTTGGTCCAACAACATTTTCTTTGAAGTTCACAAGTTCTGAGCATCTCTAGGATCCATTGACGAATGCATTGGAAAAATAAATATCAAACTCTATAGCTACTTAGAATAACATCCATTTTGATGAATGCATTAATAAATTGATTAAACAAGAGAGCACTTGCTTGAGGGTGCCTCGCTGGGATTTATTTAGGGTGCGTTAGCACGCTCGACTAATAAGGCCGCCATCGCCCCTACTCCTTTATAGGGGTCGCTCGACCAACGGGCCGCCATCGATTTCTTTAGGTTATTTCTTTAGTTAAGAAAGAAAGACTGGTAGGGGATTTCATTCCATTCAATAAAGGTATAACCTATTGATAAGTGGCTGGCTGTTTTCAAATTCTTATTCTTATATAGGCTGTCAATATTATATCAGATGCAGTTGGAACTCGAACCGAGCCGACCACAAGCTGCTTCTGGTCGTCGTACGTAGCAATGAATGGAACGCAGTAGCACTAGAAGCAGCAGTTTCACCCAGTCATTTGTAGTTGATATTATATACATAGAATCTCTTCACTTCGTACTTTGAACGCAGAAAATAATGACTTGTTTCGATAGGTATAGGGTTATTTTTTTGTCACAGAGTTCCAAATAAGAGGAACATAACAAGATCATGGATTTATTTAGAAAATATATATATATATATATGTGTGTGTGTGTGTGTGTGTTATCTTCGATGTTATTCCTTTATCAGCCACTATTTAACTTGTGATTCAACAAATGTTTCCAAATGAAATGTTTGGAATGAAAACTCATCATCACACAAAAAATTCGTAAATCATAAACATTAGAGTTATGTATTTGGTTTTACCTTTCCCACTAATTGATGAAACATGTATCTTTCAACCTTTGCACAATAATGGAAATGACAATTAGAAAATGCAAGAAAAACATTCTTCTATTTTACAAAATAGAATCCTCTTCATAAAACATAACATTTCATATTTTCCTAACTTATATTAGGATTAGAAAGAAATAATATATATATTCCTCCTTTTCACTTGTATTGTTTGGCCTATCATACTATTGAAAATAAATCGTTGTGATTGTGGATGAATTCATTGGTAAAAGAAATGCATCCATTGTGGAAAGAAAACAAGAATGATCGATTCAATTTACATGCCTATGCGACAACAACATATTTCAACTCATATATGAAAAACATGGGCCGCATAATGACAATTTCTTTTAAAGAATCCGAGAAGATTTCCTATGCAATAAAGACAAGAAAATTGAAACTATTCGTGGGATTGGAAATATATTTCTCAATATGTAATAGACGTCAAGTCAATAGGATGTTCACATTGTTCGTTCATTTTCTTTATATTTATCATATAGAGAGAAAATATTCGTTAACACTTCTCTAGCTAAAAAATGGACATATGTGCTTCAAAGACCTGTTCTCTTCAAACAAGAATCTAACAACTCTAAAAATATTATGTACATGTCAGCCATGGATAGATATGTCACACGACTTGTTGAACTTCAAAAATAATTCTTACGATAGCATGCTTCATTCTATTTGGCCATAAAAAAATATACCAAAATAAGAAAAGATGGATGTGTTATATCATTTATTTGCTACAATGAGAAAAAAAGACCCTGAAAGCCATTATAGAGAAACAATGATGCTCGATATCCCATAAAAATAATCTGAATACATACTAAAAATATATAATGAGACATGGAATAAGGCATACGTGTCCTAAAAACACATTGTTGGTGCTATTCAAAAGAATTTTTTCCCTTTAATCATGACATAGGGTGATATGGACCTTGCTTTTCCTATAATTGCATTAAAAAAAAGGAGATTTTTATGCTTAACTTCCCATTTGAAAATGACACCAATACTTTTCTTGGTGAGAAATATGATGCTCAACATGACCTAATAGAGAATGCAATATAGGAAGATCTAGAATTGTTATAAAAAAAACCATTGAATTCGTTAGACATCCCTTTATTTTAAACACAATAGCATGTCATGAGATCACGAAAAAAACTAAATGAGGAACAAAAATCTATAAAATAAATAATAATACTATGGAAAATACCATTCCATGAAACCACTTTTATTTATTTCTTACTGGTGGTGTGGGAATAAGAAAAATATTAAATGGACAAGCACTTTACCATACACTATTACATATTATAACAAAGACCTGCGAAGCAACCCCCAACAAAATGGGCCTAATAGTTGCATTTAGTAGAAAATTTGCATATAATGCAAATGGTGTCACAATACATTCATATTTGCACTTGCCACATATTCACCATGTAGCATAATTCCACTAAATTCTAACCAACTTTATCTATTAAGAAATGAATATGAACCACTTAGACTTTTTCTCATAGATGAAACATCATTGATCGACTCTCAACTGTTATATAACATTTTCAAATGACTCCATCAAATCACGAACACTCCAAATATTCCATATGGAAATATTTACATAAAAATTGGTGGAAACCTTTATTGAGCACATACTGTAGACGATCATTGGATATTTGAGCAACCAAGTCTTAAAGCAACTATGACCCCTTATAGTTTCTAAAAAGACAATGTCAAAACTTATAAACTATAAAAGTGATGTGATAAGAAAATAAATACTTTATGTCCATCTTAAATAGACTTAGAACATGTTCACATACTGATGAAGATCTTGCATGGTGGAACAAGCATTGTTATAGATTCCCACAAAATGATCCAACATTTCCATACCACTTCTACTTGAACAAAAAGGTACAAGAATATAATGAAAACAATTTTTCCCTCATCAATATATAAACGATCACATTAAATGTGTATGACAAGACAATTGGATCCAAAAATACAAATTTCCATAGGAACATGAAAAAGAAATTACCATCTAGCATTTTGATAAAAAAATATGCATGTTTAGTTTATTGGTGACAACTATGACATTCAACATGGCTTGGTAAATTGTGCTGAGGGAATTTTCAAAGAATCCATAGAAACTAAAAATAACACGATTTGGATTGAGGTTGCGATCCAAAAATTGGCATTATTAAACAACAAAAAAAATGCTCCACTTGTCCAAAGTTGGAATAATGTCTAATTGGACACTTATTACTAGAGTTGGTAGGCACAATGAATCAAACACCGACAATTGTGTCACAAGAGAGCAATTCCTTGTTCAATTAGCATGTGCATGAAATATACATCAATCACAAGGTTTGAAAATGGATAGATTGGCTGTCGAACCAAAAGGAGTTAGACAACATGGAATTGTTTACTCTACGCTTTCTCATGTCTAACATGTGAAATCCTTGTATCTACTAAGAAAATTGCAACAAACTAATCTCTCTCCCTATGAAAAAGTTGTTGCAAAGCTAAAAACACTTGGGGAGAATACTTCTTATCAACTTAAATATAGTTTATTTCCAACTGAAGCAAAAGACTATTTGAAGATATGTTGATTGAAAACACAGAGCGTCTCATTGAATTTTAGAAATTTTGTTTCTAACTATGATATAATGAAAGCTAAGATACTTCATTTCCAGAAAATCAAACCAAGTTTGCCTCCATCAAATACAATGTTTCGCAAAAAATATGAGTACATACATCTATTACACTTACATGGAATTCCCGTGTAATGCACAAAAACCATTGCAATTGAAAGTCAATTCACCTACATAACAAACTATATTTAATAGACAATTTCCACTTTCCATTTTCAAGAAAATGTTATAAAGCCGCAAATTTTTAAATTACACCAAATGCAACAATTGAAAAGGTCATTTATTGTATCGAGTACATTTTAGAACATGCACCTAGAAAATATCCATTTGTAATTCTTGGTGACATCAACTTGGATATGGCTAAAAATAACCATAAACAAAAAAAATATTGTTATTTATGCAATATAACAACTTCAACTTTCATATAACATAGCTAACAATTGATTATGGCTCCATATTTTACTACTCTTGGATAAATTTTGTAGCGAATAGTGTTTCCTTTCATATCTTAAATGGCTATTGGATAGAACATCATACTATCTACCTTATTGTACCTTCATTATTGGCTTAATCCATGCAATGTCAATGTGACTCAATCGAAGTGTCCAATACTCACAATTGTTGTCATATTCACAAATATCCACCAGCTAGACATTAATGCAGGAACTTCAATGTAACACTCGCTCCTATTTATACTCAATTAAAATATATATTGAAAAAACTTATAACTCATATTATAACATCTAGAAAATTATAAATTTCTATCACTATCAGTCTCATAACTATTGAACATATATAAGCTATATCATGAATAAATTATACCAATTAACAATAACAACAATGTTGATTGTATTGACAATAAAAGAAAATATGCTTTCATCTTATCCTAGGCTCACAAGTACTTGTTTTTGTAATCTAATTGCAATTGCTTCTATTGTCACTCTAGATTTACAAATTTGTCTTATAGCATATACAAATTTTAAGTGATATAGAATAACTTATGTTTACAAAGTTACATTGCTTTTTGTTTAGTTCATTTGTGACATATATTCTCGAACTAGTAGAGAAAATAACAACTAGCTCTTCACCTCAATTTTTTTATATTCATTATCTTGCACTATTGCAATAAACAGGCCTTATATAATCTAACAAAAATGTACATGACAACCCTCAATAAGAATGATATAAATTACTATACACATTGTATATAGAAAATACATAATAGGACTAACTACTATAAATTGCTTTTCGTCCCTTGAGTTGCGGGAGAAGTTTGGGGAAGGGCTCTCAGACATGCATGCCATGGATGATACCAAGTTGTTTAGTGAGGTGAGCATTACTTACATTATTTTCACCATTACAATATAAACATAAACGCAATTTCAATGCATGATGGGTTCTTAAAATATTCAAAAGTGTTACAATGAGACCTCTATATAGGTATAGCCTAAGTGGGCCTACCTATTAAGAACATATATTTCTTCCATAGAGACCACAAATTTGAATTTAAAGGGGGCTACAATATGTACATCTTCATAGACTAACCAGTTAAATCTCTAGGTGGAGGGGTTCCTTGTCCCACAAATAAGAAGGTTCATAATTCAATTTGGTGTCTAGATAGTATGTTACCTTAAATTATGTTATTACTATTATACTTATAAATTATAATATTAATGTTAATCATTTTCTTTGGTAGATATGCTTCTTATATTCCCATGAACAAAATAATGTGTACAATTAAAAATTTACTAAACCGATAGTAGTAATTGCTAGAGCCATAATTGATAAACCAAGCAATATGTACACTTAGCCATTTACTAAAAATTGGTGCGAGTCTGGCCACTACCATAAAATCACAATGAGGCATAAAAAACTTTTTCTTTCAACTTAAGAAACTAAAACCAAGAAGGATCATTAAAGACTAGAAATCCCCATGGAGATCTATTCATAACTAAGAAATCATTATTTCAAGGACAACTACCAAAAATCGATAATAGAAATTAATGTTTTCCCTCAAGGTAGTGCATTAGAAGAAATCATTGCATTATAAAAATTCAACCATGGAATACCACAACTACAAGATCCTGATCATCATCCTTAGGCCTAGATGAGTTAGTCATATGGGTAGTTCATTGATAACTAGATCACCCTATCCATAATGCTCCACCTTTGGTTGTTTGACCTCTTCTAAAATAAAGATAGTTACAGAAGATACTTTGTCATACTGCATCAACCAACAATCAGTTAATCTGAACAATTAGATCATAGTCACCAGAACACTGTGTTGAACCCAGAAACCTACATCATTATTCGGAACTAGCTACAACCTCAAAAATCATACATCAGAATGCATATGCTACTTTACTGAACCCTACTTGTGTGTATACACTACTTCCTTTAACCAAACTTGCATATACCTTCAAAACTACTGAAACATAAAATTTCAAAATCAAATATGTACCAACCAGTAATATTCTGAACATCTACTATCAATTTACAAAGATTTAGACAATCAGCAACAAAAATAACCCTTCTGACTTAATCAATCAATCAATCAGACACCAACTCCTTATGCATTTTTTTTTACTTTCAGATCTAAGAAGACTTCAATGACAGACAATAGTAAAACAATAGAATTGATCAGATAGATCAGCTATTTCTGAACAACATGATTTTCTTTTGTGACCGCTACTTGGAAGAGTTGAACCTGTGTGTATATGAACCTTTACCAAGGTGAACTAGCGTATAGATCTACAAATATTAACTTACAAGTTCATTGTTATTCCCGACTTCAGACATACCTAGATCATGGCATTTAAAGAATGAGACATGTAAGCAATCAGATCTAGCCCAAACAATATCAAATCATTCAATGATAAGCCATTTCAGGTCTCAAGATCCAGATCCAATATTCAATTCAAGGTGCACAAAATATTTCAAACCATATCATAATCATAGCCCCTACAACATAAAATATACTTCATATATAAGTATTCCCGAGAAACCATTTCACTTGCACACCTGGCCTTTTCATCTTCTCCTCCTTATAAAGCTTTTGGCCTTTCTCAGTACCTCGGAGCAAAACAACACTTAGAACCTGTGGTATTCTTGGATGGGATCAAATATTTGTTACTCCGCTCAATATTGTGGGATAATACCATGGTATTGACCCTTGGTATTCTTTACTCTTGAATTTCCTTGATTTTCCTACCCATACATGCTTTTCCTCTTGTGAAAGTGTATGCATATGTATATGCTCTTTTTTTCTGTGAACCTACATGTATACACACGCTTCAACAAGGTGAACCTGCGTATACAGCTTAAACTATTTGAAAACATCATATTCCTTCAACTTCTTGATTCTGATCAGACCTTTGTTCCAACTTCTTGTTCTTATGTACCAATGCCCTGTTGCCTCTGAATTGACCTGTTACACTGTGAGTTTCCTTTTATCAAATCCGAGTTGACCTGTGAGTGAGTTTCCATAAAGGACAACACATATACCATAATGCCAACAATCTCCCCTTTTGGACTTGATGGCAACCATATTGGTGTTGATTACTGGAAGCTGTAGAAACTGTTAGAGATATCGAGCAACACCAAAATACTCTCCCCCTTTGACATCAAGGGCAAAGGGTGGACCTAGATATTCTCCCTTTGAGATACACTATGTTGTCCATGCTCCCCCTGAGTACATGCAGAGTCTGCAGAGATATTTTTCGAAAGAATAACATGACTCTATAACTGAACTATGTGAGTATGAACTTCCTATAACCAATCACTCATAAATACATGAATTACCCAACCAAGTGGGGATACACTAAATTGACTCAGTCACCCAACCAAGTGGGGATATACGAATTGTTTATTCATGGTAGAAATATAACAATTATTACATCATCCTTCCTATGTATAGTGGGGATACAAATTACATCCGTGTCCAATAGGACTCATTCAAAAATAGATTATGACAGAAGGTGACATATTACGCCCTAGATCTTTAAAAAAAATGAATATCTAAAACCATAGCTGAAATCAAAAACCATAATGCCAACAATATAGAATGTTTATGAAGGCTAATGCTCCCCCTGAAACTACGCTACCTATGCATTATCAACAAGCCATTCATCAAGGCATCTTCATCAATCATATAAAAATCAATGAACAAAGCATACCAACAGACAATAATCATCAATATCAGACTGAGCACCCATGTCAGAGTCTGACCCACTTTTTTTTTATCGTAAAAACATATACACTCCTTCAACGATAGAAACTCGGGTATATACACGACTATCCTTCATGAAACCCACATATAGGAACCTTCTTCTGAAAAACTGGATTTAACAGCAGGATGATGCAAAAACTACTCCCAACTTTTGTCTGAGATATTCAAATGTTTCTCTGGGAAGCGGTTTGGTAAATATATCAACAACCTGTTCATTGGAGGGAACATACTCCAATTTAACCTTTTGTTCAAGCACTTGTTCTCGTAGAAAATGGTACTTAATGGGTATGTACTTGGTCTTGGAGTGCATGACAGGATTTTTCGAAATATTGATGGAACTTGTATTATCACATAAAATGGACATGGGTGGAAAACATGTGATTTGAATATCTTGCAATGTTCTCATCATCCAGAGTAGTTGTGTGCAACAAGATGTAGCAGCCACATATTCTGCTTCACCTATAGATAAGGCAATCGAAATTTGTTTCTTGTTCAACCAAGAAACTAACTATGATCCCATATAGAATGCACCTACACTAGTACTTTTTCGATATTCAACATTTCCTGCCCAATCTGCATCTTTATATGCATGAAGAGTAAGATCTGTATCTTTAGGATACCATAGACCAAACTTTTGAGTTCCTTGAAGATATTTGAATATTCTTTTACTGCCTAAAGAGTGATTCCTTTGGATTTTCTTGGAATCTCCCAACAATTCCTACTGCATGCATGATATCAGGTCTGGTACCTGTTAGATAGAGTATACTTCCAATCATAGATTTTTATGCTGGTTAATTCACTGTAGGTGATTCATCGTTAGAACTAAGACTGAATCCTGTTACCATTGGAGTAAACACTCATTTAGAATCTTTCATTCTGTACTTCTTCAGAATCTACCTGAGATATTTAGTTTGTGAAATAAAAATACCATATTTTTTTTGTTGAACTTGTAGAGAAAGAAAATAAGTAAGTTCACCAAGTAAGAACATTTCAAATTCTTGTTGCATAACCAAAGCAAAGTTCTAACTCATAGATTCTTCATTGCTAGCAAATATGATATCATCAACATAAACAACAATAATTAGCAGTTATCATTTTCAATCTATATATAATTTGTTGTCTATAGAACCTTTTGTGAAACCTTGTTGTTGTAGATATTTCTCAACATGATAATACCAGGTCCTTGGAGCTTGTTTCAGACCATATAAATCCTTTTTGACCTTGCATACAAGTTTTGCTTCATTTCCCTGAATGAATCCTTCTATTTTCTCAATATAAACTTCTTCTTCTAAATATTCAATAAGAAAAGTTGATTTTACATCCATTTGACATACTTTGAATTTTTGAAAACTTGAAAGACCAAGAAATGTTCTAATGGCTTCAAGTCTGGAAACGAGTGAAAAATTTTCTTCAAAGTCTATACATTCCTATTGAGCATACCTTTTACAAACAAGTCTTGTTTTTTTCCTAATAACCTCTCCATTTTCATTCAACTTATTCTTAAATATCCATTTTGTTCCTATAACATTTTTATCATGAGGTCTAGGAACTAATTTCCAAGTACCTTTCTTTTCAATTTGGTCATTTTCTTCATCCATGGCCTTAACCCAACATTCATATTTGTTAGCTTGATTTACATTCTATGGTTCTATGGAGGATAGTAATGTTAGATAACTTGAGGTTTCTGTAAGCGTTCTTCTTGTCTATACTCCAGACCCTTTTTCTCCTAGAATTTGAGATTCTGGATGATTCTTTTGAACATACATGGATGGTGTCTTTTCCCTATCTATTGTATCTTCTTCTGATGCTTCATTGGTTTCTTCCACTATATCATCTTGATTTGATATGGGAAAAAATTCACTGTCTTCCTCATTGTCATATTCATTTTTTTATTTATTTGTTCTAGATTTCTGCATGCTTCATCAATTACTAATTCAATGCATTCAACGATTTTCTAAAGTCTTTTATTATAACATTTGTATCCTTTACTTCTAAATGAATAACCAAGAAGAATTCCTTCGTCTGCCCTGGGATCAAACTTACCAAGTTTTTCACCAGTCTTTTTGATGAAACATTTGCTTCCAAAAACTCTAAAGTGTTTTATAGTAGGAGGCTTACCATACGAAAGTTCATATGGAGTTTGATCACTATTTACCTGAACATTAGCTTTGTTGAGAATAGTCACGACAGTAAATGCAGCTTCACCCTAGAAGGTGGAAGTAGTTCCAGATTCATCAATCATAGCTCGAGCCTTTGTTGAACTATTTTGTTCATTCTTTCCATTATGGCATTTTGTTGAGGGGTTTTGGCAATAGAGAACTACCTTTTTATTCCATGTTGTTCACAAAAATAAAATAAAAAATCATCTGATATGAATTCTCCCCCTTTATCAGATCTGATACATTTGATTTTTCGATATGATTCATTTTCAAGGAAAGCTTTGAAGGCTTTAAACTTTTCAAATATTTTATCTTTATGCTTTAGCAAACCTATCCAACACATTCTAGAAAAATCATCAATGAATAAAATAAAGTATTCTTCTCCACGAGGTGACTTTTTCCTTGTTTGTCCACACAAATCAGTATGGATGAGTTCAAAAGGCTTACTCATTGATCCTTCTTTTTTACTAAAATGAACTATGGTTTTCTTATCGACTTGACATGGTTTGCATATGGTATCTTCTGGGATACTGATACCTAGAAGATCACGGACCACCTTGAGCCTGCATGCTTTTCTTATTTGAGAAAATCTTAGATGCCCCATTCTTTTGTGCCATAACCAATTTTCATCTGTTTTTCTTATATAAATTTTTTTTTGTCCTCCTTTCAGTATGTAGATATTGTTTGGAGTTCTTGTACATTTGATTACGCTCTTTCTTGTATCAAGCTCACGAACCACACATCCGTTTGATCAAAACACAACTTCATTTCCTTGATCACACATTTGACTGACACTCAACAAGTTATGTTTTAAACCATCAACATACATGACATTTCCAACTTTAACCTTTTCTTTGAAATAAACAAAACCTTTACCTTTAATGATAGTTGGTATGTCATTTCCAAAGGAGACATTCTTTTCCTTTTCTAAAGCATTATATGAATGAAGTTTCTCTTTATCATCTGTCATGTGTTTGGAGCATCTGCTGTCAATGTCCCATTGATTTTATTGTCCTTCTATAAATAGAGCTATGCCACATCTTTCTAATTGAGATTCCTTCTTTCTCCATACCTTGGAATTTGATGATGTTTTCTTCTTTTGAAGTGTTGGCTGAAATTTTCCCTTGCATTTAGATTCTTCATGACCAAAGTTATTACAGAACAAACATTTAATTTCATCTTCAAGAGGAGAAAAGTTATTATAGGAACTTTTCTTGATTCCTATTGTGCTCCTTTGATTTCGTGCTTCTCTAGTCATGATAGTTTTGTAAGCAACACATTGAGCAACCTTATGCCCAAATTTATGGCATGAAAAGCATTGTCCATTAAAGAAGTTTATGTGATCACAGAATATTTTGGCATTGTTTACCTTTTGGTTGATGCTTCTATTGATGTTCATCCTTGGAGTAAATTGAGCATGATTTATCTGATGAGTACTTTCAGGATTTTGCTAATGATTGACATAATATTCACTGGTCTTTGCTGCATCAAGATAGCTTCTAGTGGAGGCTGACGACTTTTGTGATTGGGATGATTCTTCAGTATATCCAAGACCTGTCTTTATAAGAGGAGAACACTAAACCTTGATGATTTCATTTAAAGTTTCTAATCCTTTAGCAAATCGAAGATTAAGAGATTTTGTCTTCTTAAGTTCTTTTCTTAGACCCACAACTTCACATTCTAGTTTTTCATTGTGCTTTTCTCTTTCACTGAGTTGATATGTCAATGTGTCTATGATCATATTCTTTTCTTTCAAACAGATTTTGAGTTTTGTAATTTCTTCAAGAAAGTCTTCCTCTTCTAAAGAATCCAAAAAATAATGATTGTCATAAGCCATGAGTACTTTATAATCTTGTTCAATTTCATCTTTATCACTATTAGATAATCCATCACTATCTTCATGAGTATAGTAACTTCTTCTATTAAAACCTGTTTTCTATTTCCTTTTGCAGATTCCTTTCCTTTTTCATGATTATCTTTATGGGGACATTTTCTAGCATAATGGCCAACTCTACCACAAGTAAAGAATTTGAATGGTAGCTTACCTCTGAATCTTCCGGAACCCCGTTGAAGCTTCTTAGCAAAGTTTACCTCATCTTCTTCTTCTTAAATATATCCTGATTCATTGCACTCTTCCTTTTCTTTTCCCTTTGCTGAAGCTTTGAAAGCGACTTCTCTCATATCTGATGGACCTCCTTTCCTCATTTCAAAGATAGTTAGAATTCCATGAAGTTGAACAACAGTAATAGATTGAAGATCTTGTTTTTCTTCTATGGAAGATACTTTTGACACAAATTTAGAAGACAAAGATCTCAAAATTTTCTCTACTAAAGTAGCCTCCTTTATCTCTTCACCAGGGAAAATTTTAAGAACCCCCCCAAATTTATATGTATAATAAATGGGTGAATCTCCATGGTATATAGGAAAAATGGAAGGCGATTTTATCAATAATATAATATGTATATATAATGTTTTGGTGAATCTCTCACCAGGCATGGCGAATATTTTACTCAATTATAAAATCTTGTAAGATCTTGGTGAGTCTTTCACTAAATAATAAAACTTTGTAAGGTCCTAGTGAATCTTAGCATTGTGAACTCTTAGAGAATTTTTTGAAAAAGTATAAAACCATATATGACAAGAGCCACATGGTGGCAATATCACTGTTTTTTTCACATTTCCACGAAATGGAACTTGTTTATAAAATTACAAAAAAGCCAACCAAGTCCCTTATAATATGCAGGTAAGCTTATAACAGAGTCTGATACATCTACTATGCTTGTCTTCATTCAAGTGTCATAGCTGCTATACTTAACACTATGAATCACAACTCTCTCAGAGCTCAACTCTATAGTGTAATTAAAACCTTTGGAAATTGAATCTGACAACTCTATAAAAAGGATTAGTGAAAGAGAAGCTTTTGTGAATGAGCCCACTAATTATCACTGCTAAACAATCAATCCAGACTATGAAGTCTTCCATCTTGATCACAATCGTGCTCACAATCAAGGGAGTGCGACCACCTACCTTGACATAATGGCCATCATAGCTTCCAATAATCAACAACCACCTTGCAAGGACATCCTAGCTCATGTCTCATGAATTTTATTCATCAATCTTAACTAATATAAATCTTATAAAGATAATATTAGAATCCTCTCCGGATTCACTGTTAATACAAGGGTAAAGGAAATTTTCTAGCTCAAGGCACTAGCCAATACCAACTTTTGTATTTGTGACCCCTTTGTGGGGATGCATCTACCCTGCCCCGTTGGGTTTCTGCCTTGTAACATAGTTCAAGGATCACAAGACTTTCCAATCTTCCTACTCCATTAGACACACTTTATATGCTATACATAGTGAATGGAAAAGAAGCATTATATAACACACAATTTCACAGAAGGAAGAAAAATCTTAGCCAGTTCAATATCAAAATCTTAACCATTGATTAATAAAGAATAACAAGTAGTGTAATGAATTGTTCCAAGTTATTTATTTACAAACTGTAAAGAATGTAGTGGAATGGAAAATATTACTTAGGCAACCCTTCAATATTTTCTACTAATATGTCTGTGCATGTACATATGAAATTAAGAGCATTGTTGAATACAAAGTTTCCTTTTCTCTTGCCTCCATTTTGACAAATCAGTGTGAAATCAGTGTCACTTTGAATCTCCTTTCCTGTGTGGATGTTTTGACAAATCAATGTGAAATCAAAGTCACTTTGAATTTCCTTTCCTACGAGGGATCACATCCACAGTTGATTAGTAAGATATAATCTACTATATGTTATGTTCAAGAAACTGACTGCAATCTACAGTGGAAATGAGACCTCAATTCTTATTCTGAATTTGAATATCTCAGGACAACATAAGAGATAAAAATGTATATGGCCTTAGTAGCTAGAAAACAATCACTCCATAATTACAAGACCACCTAGATTTTGGCACTTAATCTAAATAATGGCACTAGTTGTAGTGCTTATTTGCATTAACACCATGGAAAAGCAACAACAATGTTTCAAAGTACACTTACTAGAAAAGTTGTAACGTTATGAGAATATTTAATGATAGCATCTAAACCTCATAGCTATGGTGGGGAAACTAGGGAACCCAAATATTGGAAGATATCTCATACCAAATCTGAGAAAAAGATAAAAAAGGGAAAAAATCAAAATCTATAAATCAAGCAATGAATTGTTTACAAATCAAATACAATTCCTTTAACTAACAGTTAAATTGTGGTGATATATTTAAATATTTAGTAAGATGGTAACTTCAAACAATGGAATATTACCTTTGTCATTACTATCATCCCTCAGTGACTAAGATTACAAATCAATACTTATGGAAAGATTGTAAGAAATTTTGTGAAATAGTAAAGCGTAACCTCTATTAAATCAAGACATTTTTACATCAAGAGCCATAATAATTGATACATAATCAATGAATCAAGTCCTTGTATGGCACAAGCTTGTTTCACAACCTCTATTTTCTCAATAAAAAAATCAAGACATTGTATGTGGTTATTGCCAAAAGGAAACTGCATTCTAATTTGGAAGAGGATCTTATCAAAAGACATGGATTTATTCAAAGCTACAAAGCCTAATGGGTTACTAAAAAATAAGTTGGAATATGGGATCATGATACTTAAATTGAAAAAATATGCTTTCCTTTTAGAAACATTATAGTTATACGATGTTTTTTGAAAGCATTAGAATTTGAAATTGGGCCTTTCTATCAAGACAAATTTTCATTAACAGAATGTACTTTCCTACCTGAAACGTTGTAGATATCCAAGAAAAACTTAAAAAGCATAAGAGAACTTAGCATGATGTACTTTCTTTCCTTCCTTAACATTCTTAAAGAGTTTAGGTTCGCCAAGTCATCAGGTAAATTTCAAAGGAAATGACAGTTAGTAATAGTCCAATTCACAACTGAATATGTGTCAAAAATATGAGGGGGAATCTCCTCCAAATCACAAAAGTGCTCCAGGTTAAAATCTAGCATTATTGGAAGCTTAATGCTCGACTGGTTGTTATTGAACCCAGACATTTTTCCATTCTTCACTAAAAGCTTAAAGATAGCTTCTCTAAGTTCTACATGACTTTACTATGCTCTTGAAGTGGGAGCACATGTAGGCTCTCTAAGTGAATAGTCTTAAACTAAGTGAAGATAATGCCGATAGATCATTCAATGTGGATCTCTTTAACCCATAATTGAATACTATGTCTCTCTTGACCATAATTGAATACTATTAGGACTTTCAAATTTTTCATGGAACTCAAAAATGTTGGAAGAAAGTATTTGCTTCCAAAAAGAGTAAAACTAAAGCCTCTGCTTGAGGACAATTGATGTCACACCACTAACACTTCTCCATGGAATCTATATAGGTAAACCACAAATGTAGAATTCCATTAGAATATTGTGTTTATTGAATACACAAATGAAATCATTGCATTTCCTTAAAATATCCTTTGAAATCAAAATTACTGAAATTACATATCGATAACCTAGTGGGTGTAGGATAAAATTCACCCGTGTCATTCACAGAAAGCATGAGAAAAAACCTAATATTATATATAAAACCAAGAAAAATTCAAATTCATCACTTCTAGGGACCTCATAACCACCCTGCCAATACACAAGTATGTTCCTGTTTGCAGTTAGAAAAATTACCCAAATTACAATCTGTTTACTCCAGCATATGTTGGAAAGTTATAGAAGGATGACTAGTGCAATCAGTCCATTCCTTTTAGCCCTAGATTTGTTCCAGTTTAAAACAGAAGTATACAAATATACTTGTCCAATGTCTATGCTTTAACCATTCACCTTAAGATGTTTTTACAATATAATTTCCTAAGTCTATTTAATATCCTCATTATCATAAAAACCAACCTATATCCATCTTAACTCCACATCTACCACTCTTAGGGGGATGAAATCTATTTATCCCTCTGAGCACTTGATCTAAGATGATAGAATTTCCCCTTTAAATAGTCTATGCTCACATGAATACCATAGTATTACCATGGGTCAATACCATGGGTTATCATAAACCTAGAGCTTAAAAATTATTATTAGTAATTTATAAAAATTAATAAAATTAATAGTTAAATTTTATTTTATTTTTTATTTTAACCAAGCTAAAATGTTTAACATACATTAAATTACAACATCCATTTTTACTCTTGATCCACCAAGCCCCGAGAGGGATCAAATATTTTTTCACTCTATGCTAGTTTGCATATCACGATATTTGATACCTCTTGGGGGTTAGTAGATCTAGAGTAAAGATGGATCTATGCTGGTTTAATTCCCCCATTTAAATAGGCTACATTCCAGGTGAATACCACGGGTCAATACCATGTGCCATTTTGGTGAATACCATGGGTCAATACCATGTGCCATTTTTATTTTTATTAATACTAATATTAGGGTTAATAATGTTTTTTTGCATGGTGTTAATAACAATCTAGTCCATGGTATTTGTCCCATAGTATTTTTCCCATAGGTTTCACCTAAATATAATGGATTTTTTGAGTGTTCATAAATATAAGGTGACTTATGGAGTAAATATAAAAAAATGTTTTATTTGTTTACCATACCTCTCGTTTATTTATATTTTTATTAATTTACCATACCTCTTTTACAAATATGGTATTTGGCCCATATAATTCACTTAAATAAAACCTCTTTCTTGAGCCTTCATAAATAGAATGAGGGTTATGGACTAAATATAAAAAGAGGTTTTATTTATTTACCATACATCTAGTTTATTTATATTTTTCTTTATTTACCATACCTTGTGAGTAAGTATAAAAAAAAGTTTTATTTATTTACCATACCTCCACTTTACTTATATTTTTATTTGTTTACACCCTTGCATGTATATAAGGTGACTTATGGAGTAAATATAAAAAATGTTTTATTTAATTACCATACCTCTCATTTATTTATATTTTTATTAATTTACCATACCTCTTTTATAAATATGGTATTTGGCCCATAGGATTCACTTAAATAAAACCTATTCTTGAAAATGGGCGAATGGATTCACTTAAATAAAACCTATTCTTGAAAATGGGCGAATGGAAGGTTGTAACTCCTAGTTTCAAGGGCTAAATTTACCTTTTTTACCCTCTCCCTTAAAATAAGGTGGGCTATTTGAGGTGATTTGTAAAAATGTGCTATGATACAAAATATTCACCCACTAAAAATTTAAAACCCCTTAATTTCACCAAAGGGCAAACATTCGCCCCTAAAATTTTCTATGTTGTTCACCCAGATTCTTCATACAATTAACAATCTCATCTACACTTAAAAAGTAGCTAGCAATACTTTCATCACTATGCATCTTAAGAGTTTCATACTGAATTCTGAGAGTTTGGATCTTAGCACGTTTTACCTGGGAGTCTCCTTCATAGCTCTGAATTATTTTGTCCCATATCTCTTTAGATGTCTTGAGCTGCATGACTTTGAGAAATTCAGATTCTAACAAACTTCCCAATAAAGTATTGTCTGCTTTGGCATTGGTTTCATATAACTTCTTACCTGTTGTTTGTGTAGGTATTGCTGCTGGAAACTGATATCCTCCTTTCACAATTTCCTAAACATCAGCTCCAAGTGACTGAATATAGGCCTTGGTTATTATTTTCCAATATACCAAGTTGTTCCCATTGAATATTGGTGGTCTGATAGATCTCATGCCTTCGTGATTGTTCATCTTGAAAGATCTCCCTTCAAGTGATCAAGTTTCTTTTGAAGGACCTGCTCTGATACCAATTGTTGGAAATAATACTAAGAGGGGGGGAGGGGTGAATTAGTATTTAAAAATAATTAACTTTTCCATTTCCATAATGAGATTTATATATTCTACTTCAGTGAAGGGAACTCCGTGTGCACGGAACTATTCATAAGGAAACCAACGTATATTCAGTGAAATTATGATTCAGTTAATTCATCATATGTTGATCTTTAATCAGTGCATCAATACTTTATTAAACATTAAACACTAACCATGTGCAGTAATAACAGAATAAACTATCACACATAAGCAACACACATGAACACCAAGATTTAAGTGGAAACCCAATGTAGGAGAAAAACCACCTGTTGTTGTCATCTCTGTCTTCTTTTAATATAAAGAAAATTTGTTTACAATCTTGTACTGGTGAAGACTCATACTAGTACGCAGGCACCCACCTGCAGAAGGCTAAAACCTTCTCTCATTTTCCAACTTCTACTGGAAGGGAGCTACAACCCCCTAGCTGTTGTACTAGCCGATATGTTTACTAGTACGTAGGCACCGACCTATAGAAGGCTATGAGTTTCTCTCCTCCTCCAGGGACCATGTTTCATTAATTTTCAGACTGGATGCTCCTCATACACAACAATATAATATGAAGGCCTCGTTTCATCAAATTTTCACACTGGACCCATCAAAAACTTTGAAAACTCAAACTACATCAACCAACAATTAGTTAATCTGAACAATTAGATCATTGTCACGAGAAAACTGTGTTGAACCCAGAAACCTGCATCATCATTCAGAACTAGCTGCAACCTCAAAAATCATATATCAAATGCATATTCTACTTTATTGAACCCAATATCCATGTATACACTACTTCCTTTAACCAAACCTGCGTATACCTTCAAAAATACTAAAACATAAAACTTTGGAATCAAATATGTAGCAACCAGTAATATTCTGAACATCTACTGTCAGGTTACAAAGATCTAGCAAATTAGGAGCAAATATAATGCTTCTCACTTAATCAATCAGTCACACACTAACTCCTTATGCATTGAGTTTTACTTTCAGATCTTAGAAGACTTCATTGACAGACAACAGTAAAACAATAACACTGATTAGATATATCATTTATTTATGAACAATAGGCTTTTCTTTTGCACACGCTACTTGGAAGAGTCAAACTTGCATGTATATGCGCCTTTACAAGGCAAACCAGTGTATAGATCAATGTATAAGTGCCTTTAATCAAGAATTTCATTAATCTAATAGTACATCAATGGAACAGTATATCAAATAAATCCAGATATGCAAGTAAAATAACTAGAGGTTTACACGTGCCTCAAAATAAGTAAGGTTTTGTGTGAAGAGGTATAAACACGATATGATGATCTTATCTTCCAAGTATAAATGCATGTGAAATATTACAAAGTAGAATTATACACAAGGTGATTGTAAATGGGACTACATAAAAATAGTAAAGCACACTTGATGCACCAAGAATTCTTACCACGTCAGTCACATGTCTGATATGCTAGTAACGATAATAATTAGAAATTAAATACAATGTGAACATTATAATTTACACGGGATGTTTCGATTACTATAGTGCATTATGGAAACAAAGTCATTGTCCACAAAGTATATAGTTCTCCACTTAAATACATAAAATAATTCTCAGCAAGAGGAGTTTTCTAGGAGTTGAGGTCTTGGAACCCCAAACTTAATATAAATAAAACATGACTTAATATACGTAAAACATAAACTACACAATGATATCAAACTAATATTACATGTAAATTATTAAATACTATAAAGGAGCATAGTAAGCTCAGCTTCAATCCAAAGTATTGTTCTCTTTGTAGGCGTTATGATCAGTCACAAAGGAAAAATAAATAGGTTCCCTTAAAGCATAACCGGTATTATAGGAGTAGATCCTCATAATACTGAACAAGTGGATAATCTGCCATCCAAAATTGCGAAACCCCTGTAGCTAGTTACTGGAAAGCTAGAGAAAGGATTAAATGAAATGAGTTGAACACTTGACAAACATAAAAAAAATCAACCATTATGAGGAGAGGGGGTCGAGAGATATTGCATACCCGACGCTATAGATGATACGACTAATTCATGTGAAGAAAAGTAAGAGAAAGAAAAGCCCTAGTGGGATTACGACAAGAGCAGTAAAGCTACTGGTGGACATATCCAACATTCTCCCCATAGACATATCGTCAGGAAGTAGTTAAAGAGAAATGGTTTCAAGTAGCCTTGCAAGAAATCCATAATGAGAAAATGGTTATGACAACATTAAGAAATCAATCCTACAACCGAGTAACTATCTTCCTGTAAGGAGGGAAGCATTAGTTCTCCTCGCCCACAATCCGAATATATAAGTGCAATAACACTTCATAAAAGTGGAAACCCTATATTTGTGTGGTGAAGCCAGTGCCCGAGCTATAGCATGGAAAACAAAAGATAAAATCTAGAAAAAATACATACTACATAGAAAGAAAATAGGAAAACCTTCCCAACCTACTAACAGAGAAGCATAGTCAGTATAAGGAGCACAGAGGCTGACATTCCGACATCCAACCCAAACTCCACTATTCAAACATATTGAGGGTTACACAAAAAAAAATAGAAATAAATAAATAAATGGCAATTTTGGAATCAATTAGAGTACATTTTAAAAAAAAAGGAAAGGATCGTGAGTGAGTAATGAATCGGGAAACCATTCGAGTCTATCTTAGGAAAAATTAAGCCAAAAGGGACATAAATGTGATATAGAGGAATGGACATGGATATGTTACCCATATTCTCGCGGGGTAGCCCACTTTTTCCCTCATTCCTGTGACCACAACAAGCGAAAGGAACGTATTAGCATCTATTACAATCTCAAATGACGATTTGCATGACATAAAATAATTAATATGTTGAAAATAAAACAGAAGAAGAGGTCTTTGACCTAGGGGTTGTGGTAGTTTCATAAAACATCGTGTACGCATCCAAACTTTGGTGAAATCTAAGATGCCTCATCATCACCCTGTAGAGAACCTACAAAGGGAGCCAAACCTTATCAATACATACAGAGGAAAAAGCTCGCCAAAATAAATCATTTTAAGATTGATTCAAGGAGGTTAAGTGTACCTAGTCAATGTAGTTCCTATTTTCACCATGGTGTACCCCGCAATCTAGGTGCTAAGGTAAAACCAGAGGAGGAGCTCTCTTTCTATCAAGCGGAGAAACCACCAAAGTTGAAGGGTCGAATAAACACCGTCTAGGCTTAGGTCGTGACATATGTAGAATTACAGTGATTTGAACCGTTGAATAGCCTCAGTGAATCTCGACCATCCCTTTCCATTGAGATTGATTGTAGCCCAGCGAACCATGTGATCATGGATACGTGGAAGGGACTGAGTGGTACACATGAATTCCCAAGGAAGCACACCAACAAGGGAGTAATGACGCCCATTTAAGCTCAAATCCCAAGTGAAACTTAAGTTAATGGTAGCATAAGTATAGTCCACACATTTAAAAACTAAGGTATATTAATGTACATTGGACTAGACACATAATAAGGTTTTGAACTATACACATAATAAGGTTAGTTGATGTCCTGCATGATATTATTATGATATATAATGGAAATGCCTAGGTTGATAGCACAGTAGGGGTAAAAGTTTTAAGTGGGGTGATGCTTAGGTTGCTGGAAATGAGGTGGTAAAGGTAAGATGATCAAGTAATGAGTGATGTAAAAGGGGAAAGGGATGAGTGCAAGTAATCACACTTTTAGGACAAAATGTAGATGGTTAAGAAAAAAAAATTATGAGGTATGTTACAACACCTACTAACACTAAATGTTCTACTATGAAATGATGGGCTCTTGTAGCAAAGATGATGGTCCTAATACAACAATATGGAACTGATATGATTAATCTCCTTATCGCCACTATGTTCAAGCTTATCCATTTGACATGCTCGAGTTTTATACTCCTCCTCCTCCTAGATCCACTGCCCCACTATCTCCTTTCAACTCGAGTCCCCGGTTTGGACCCTTCCTTTCTTTGAAACTTGCACTAGACAACTCACAATTCCTCTGGTAATTGCACTTCCTCCAGTAATTGGTAGTAGATCTTCTTCCTAGATCTACACTTTGACTAACTTGCATGACCTCCTCTAGTAATCTCATATGGTCATCCCTGCAGAGCTAAAAAATCTGGAAACTCAAAACTGTAGAAAATAAATTGAGATTTCCATCTTTCCCTTTTCTCAGTTGCTTCTCTACTACTCGCACTCCCTTCTAGAATGTGAATATCTACTAGCTGCTACTGCCAATCTGCAATGGAAAATCGAACATCTGAAACTCGAAGTTCCTTGAGAGAAATCTTCCCTCTGCTATGTATCTTTTTCTCTTCCACTTTCGCTTCAATCTTCTCAATGATTTTTCTGCACTACTCTGCAGAAATACTTCCTAGCTCTACCTATGCCTGTTGGATTCCTTCTTTGTGCAATTTGATCTTTTCCTTCTTGCTACAGCTGGAAATAGAATTTTTACTCTACTACTCACACTACAATCCCTAGAAAAATTATGTTTCTACTCCCTTTCAATAATCAATTTCTTCCTCTTCGTCTCTAAGCTACTGATTCGATCCTTGCTCTAATACCATTTGAAAATTTCATCTATCACAATAACTAGAAATTATTCTTCTAATTGTTAATTTATTTAACAATTCATCTCTTGTCTACTATGACAAATACCAAATAATTCACACTGTGATTTTCACAAATAAATTACAGAAGAAAATAGCCCTGGAAACTGAGAAAATCTAGGACACACACACACATAAATTTTACACAGTTATTTTTGGACAAATGTCCCTGAAAAAACCTAATGTGGGAAAACCGGTGCAACAATGAGGGTTTTTATTATGATGCAACACTGAAATTCTGAGTACAATCCAGATGCCAAAAACTAGCAATCCAAAAGAAGAAAATTTGGCAAAGATATTCATTAAGCAACCCTTGTACTCCTGCTACATGCACTCACATTCCTGCACTTGTGTGTTCTTGTACCTACATTTAGCACTCACGTTCCTGCACCGGAAATAACTCAGCCTCCTTTTTCTGCCTCCGAAAGCTTCATCTGGATTACTGTTCCTACCCCTCATTGACATTGTGCCCCTCTCCTGCTCGAACTTTACTACTGCTATCTCGATCTGCACAAGGAATTGCTACTCTAGTGTCTCTCATCAACATCACCACATCGATAAATTCTTATATCTTCTTGTTAGGACTCCAACAACAAATATTAAATCTTAATCAATGGCTCAAATCATTTATGTATTCATGCATATGACTTTCTAGAGAATTCTCACCTTGACTTAATCAATTCTGATTAATTAACCAATTTATCGAAGTTTAGAATTAGGAAGCATTAAACAAATAGGTTAAAAATCTAATTAAGTCATCTCTAGGTGGAATTTGCAGAAACAATTTAAGGTTTATGGAGATCTCATGCATTCTAGCCTCTCGACCAAGTTTCATGACTATAACACATCCAATGCTACAAAAACTAACAAATTTTATATGTTTAATTGCTACATTTTTATTCAATTCTAAATAATTCGTGTGTAATGTTTTGTGCAACTTCAAAGATTTTTCTAAGACATTAATATTGAGAATCTTATTTTGGGTCAACCTAAAAAAGATGTTACTCCATAACTATAAAACAAAATTCACTTTAGAGGTTGACCATGATCATGTGTAAATTAAGAAAGAATTTTATTTAAATCTATTTGAATTGGAAGTATGCTAAAAATAAATATATATATATAGTAAAGAGTGAAACCATTCAATTGGATTTAACTATTTTACATATTTCCTCCCACTTGTGCTATTTATTAGCAACATACCTTGTATCGATGGTTAAATTGATGAAATTCGTCCTTAAGACTAAGAAGGAAAAGTTCTATTATATGTGTCACTTCATTATTTTGAAGGAAATTTATTATCTATCATGTAATTCATTTTCTTTAATACCTTTAGTACATTGTTGAGATAATGATTAATTATCAAGTTAACTCTATGTTTAACATACTTCATTGGATTCTTATTCTAGTCGGAATTTAATTAATTTTTTTTTTAGTGTTAACTTTTTTTACGTGATTGAAGATTGAGTGGTAAATAATGTTTTGAGGAAATCCATTGTATTATACTATTTCACCCCTACCAAATCAAATAATAAAACCATCTCATCTCTACACACATGTATGCTACTCTTATTGATACTATATTTAAATTTTCTAGTGATTTAGTCTTTGACATGAATACCATATCATTTCAACTAAACAAACTAAAATTATACTCACGAAATTCATCTATAAAAAAAATAATAATATGCCACCATTTGACTCTTGTTATTATTATTATAGAAGGAAATATTATATGAGGTAAACAAGTATATATGGAGAATTAACCCACTTTACTATAAATATTTTAAGCTTATAAATAAATTTTGTGACAATACCATGCCATAATAATACTACATATCCAAAAAATCTGGGCAGGGCCTAACCCCAAGGGCGTCAAGGAGAATAACCCCAAGGGCCTCGAGAAGAATTGACCCTCTGAACTCTTGATCAAGATACTTAACAAAATCTGAGCAGGGCCTAACCCCTAGGGCATCAAGGAAAATTGACCCTGACCTCTAGATCTGCGAAATAGATATTTAACAATATAAACTCAACCAATTGAACTAACCCTTGGGAATAACAAAAAAACACACTTATCCACATGAATGAAACATAAAACAAACCTTAGTCAAATACTTAAATACATACTAAAACCAAAAAATACTTTAATATAATAATCAAAACCGAAATACCCTGTGAAAAAAGTATGATAAACGCGACAGTAATACCTATAACTAACGCATGCCATGGCTAAAATAATCGAACTAAGTTTAAAGAAAAAAATCCAGGTAATACATGTTTTCATATTTTCTTCTGATGGAGAGTTGGTAACTACATCCTCTTCCGATACAGTTGTAACGGCAACAGATTAAAGAGGCAAAATAAAGTATTTA
Source organism: Pinus tabuliformis (assembly GCA_031772625.1). NCBI lineage: Eukaryota > Viridiplantae > Streptophyta > Pinopsida > Pinales > Pinaceae > Pinus > Pinus tabuliformis. The sequence goes on along the minus strand of CM062804.1, from coordinate 194,333,034 downwards.
AACGGCTTCCCTGCAAAGTGCATCCTTTGCAGACACGAAAAACAAAAGGGGAAAACTGAAACTTGAATCCAATTCGTTACAGAAGACAAAAACTGAAACTTACATGCATGTGCAATACTGAAGAAGAGGAATCAATACCTATGTTATTAGAAGTATAAAACCTCTCTTTCTACGCTGGCTTGATCGGCTTCTGGTTCCTTCGTAATGGGATGCATGCAGAGCGGGATACTGCACCGAAGGATGACTTCCCTGACAACGGACTGAACTGACTGGCAAACGACATAACCGTCTATTAATTGCAATTCTAATAACCAGTGCGTCATGTCACGTCATGTAGGCAAGTCATTCTTGGCTGAGTAACCTGCTTTACATATTCATGCAACACTGCGCATCTATAGCACGCTGCTGTTCGAGCAGAGCAGAGCATGCGATTAATATCACAACGAGGAATGACCGGACACCATATCACGACTCTCACCTTCTATATATCTCATTCGAATCGACAGTCCGAATAGGCAATATTCCACGATAAATTATTCTTTATTTTCTGGATTTCTTAGTGATGACTACAAAGGATAAGTTATTCTTCACCAACCGACACTCTGAAAGAACAGTGAAAGGTAGAAATTGCAGCAAGAATGTAGGTGGACGTGTGAAGGTCAAGCCTCTCTATGTTTCTGAAGTTAAAGTTTTATATGAAGAAGAAAAACAACATTCAACTCTATCTTTCCACACGACGCCCATTCACGATTCTCCCCCTGATGACAGAGCAGTTGCCGTTATCGTTAATAACAATATAATTTGATGGAAACAAATATGTGGTTTCTTAATGGGTATTAAATGAGGGAGAGTTGTATATATTGTTGATAAAGAATAAATAGCAGACATTAGATAAGGTTTATTTTTAAATAAAGAATAAGAGACATTGGATAAGTATCCATATTAAATAAGAGAATACTGTATATGCCTGTTGTTGAATAAGTAATGCTGAATAAGTAACTTGCTAAAATGTAATGGTGAGCCTATACAGCCCCATTTAATACCTATTCGCAAGCTAACCGGACATTAAATGAGGGAACACTGTATATGCCTATTGTTGAATAAGTAACTTGCTAAAATGTAATGATGAGCATATACAACCCCATTTAATACGTATTAGTAAGCTAACTGGACATTAAATGAGGGAACACTGTATATGCCTATTGTTGAATAAGTAACTTGCTAAAACGTAATAGTGAGTATATACAACCCTAGCTAATACTTTTTAGCGAGCTAACCGGACATTAAATGAGGGAATACTGTATATGCCTATTGTTAAATAAATAACTTGCTAAAATATAATGGTACTATATACAGCTCCATTTAATACCTATTAGCAGACTACTTATTTTTAGCGTTATTCATTTAATACCCATTAACAAATTGCTTATTTTCAATATTATTTAATCATTTATAATAGATATCCATATCATTTAATCATTTATAATAGATATCCATATCTATGTGAATGCCTGAATAATACAATGTACAGATTCCTTAAGATGTGCTATTATTAAGTCAACCTTAGCAAGCCATCGCTTCATATATGGAACCAAACAACGATGGTAAGAGTTAGACAGACTTTCATCGAAGCAATGGAGGTAAGAGTAAGCCATACTATGGTTTTCTTTTACCTGATAATCTTCGAGACTAATTATAGCATAAAAACACGAGCTGGAAGGGCTTAGGATAAAATAGTTAGCAGCTTTTCTTTTCCAATTTCACAGGCGCTTCGTAAGTCGGGGATAACGAGGAATTTATGAGAATGTCTAATTTCAATGCATTTAGAAATGTGGATAAAAAGGAATTTATGAGAATATATTGATTGAATGCATTTAGAAATTCGACATGATCACATGGATAACGCCCGAAAGGACAACACCAAAATAAAGTAAAGATTCGACGTAAATATTCATGGCTACCACTTTACCTCTTGGTATTTTTTATTGCATCCTTCTTTTTGTTGGCTTGTTATTATTTTATTTCAGTATAAGGGATTGTAGTGTGATTAGTGTATATTAAGTGTGTATATTCTACCATTGTTAAATAATATTTCTAATCACTATGCTTAACCAAATTAATTATACATAATGAATTGTTATTATCCCCTGCAGCGGCAGGGTATAACACATTAGGTAGACGTGTTTACCTTTATTTTATTTTTTCATTTGACTAAAAATTAAAATGAGATTGTAATGTGAAACTTATAAAACATAAAATAATTTATTTTGTTAATTATTTTAAAATTAATTTTGTTGTTTTTTATTGGCTGTCTAAACTCTCCTTTTATTCAGTAATAGTGTCAATTGATACATGGAAATTATTTAATGATCACTAAAACATTGTAAAAATCATTAAACGTGGTGGGCATGATGAATGATTAAATACGTCTGACCTGTCTTGCTGGTAACTCGATTAAATTAATAATTAATAAAAAAAAAGATAACTTTTATCTTAATAATTATTTTTTATATTTAAAATTTAACTATTTTAATATTATTATTATTATTACTAAAATGTTATCATAAAATAGAATTTTAAATATTTCTAATAAGTTTCACAATATTAAAAAACAAACATTGTAGTTAGTGTCAGTTTGACTATATTTAAAAAAATAAATTGAAATTACCGTATTTTATGTTTATAAAATATCTAATAAATAGCCATTTTAAGTACACTTAAACACAATATAATAATATATAGAGTTTGCTACTCTAAATTTATAAACCAAAATTCGATTACTATAAAAGAGAGTTAAAAATCCACATGGAAGTACTGATAAAATGGAATGAAGACTATAATTAGTCTACAAATTACAGGAGGGGCCATTGTTCACGAAAGAAAATACCAAACAGGAAATTAGAGACCAAGAGATTAGGGGCTTTACTTTTTATTATGTTTATTTTTTTTTCAATCTATGGTGTAGGTTGGAAAACTTTGGCACAGATCATCTCACTTGAGAATGGGTTGCCTTGAGAGCACTTTGAGAGACGCAAATCTGCCCTTTCTTCTACATAGCGACCATCCTCTGCCACCACCTTCATGAAAGTACTAATGTGAAAAACAACGTTCATAAAAGTCCCAAATTTGGATTGGTGCATCAAATCTACAACTTCAGCATGCCCAAGCACAATGATTTAACCGACCATGCCTTTGGTAGACCAAAAAATCTCAATGCTTGATATCACTCATTTTGCAATTTATTTGATTGCAAATCCAATTCTACTTCTTCGCTAACACATTGGCAGTGATTGCCCTCTGGCAGTGATTGCCCTCTTTAGGGCTAACATTAAATCTATCGAGAGCATATATATGAAAACATAAAAAAAAAAAACAATGAACAAAAACTAGAGAAGTTCGGTTCTCCATGCATGAGCTCAACTCTCATTCGAATCTCATATCATCATGGAAGCAATGAATACATTATTATATAGCCAACATATTTCTAATTGAATTATCAATTATCCATTCGAATCTCATATCATCATGGAAGCAATGAATACATCATTACATAATCAACATATTTCTAATTGGATGATCAACTATCTCACTAACTTATTCTAATCTACTATCTCTAATAATTTTCTGAATAATAACTTTGAATGTTGACTACATCTATTTCTAATTGGATGATCAATTATCTCAATAACTTATTCTAATCTATTGTCCCTAATAATTTTTTGAATAGTAACTTTGAATATTGATTACATCTATTAATTTTCTGCCCTAATTCTGGTAACTCACAAACACAAAATCTAGTGACTAATTTGTTAGCAATTACATAAAATAATTAAGCATTATCCTGAAGACTCCCCCTTAATGCTTGATGAGGTGATTCCAAGAATATCCCTCATGTATTGAAACTTCCCTTTTGGTAGTGCTTTGGTGAATATATTTGCAAGCTAATCATTTGTTATGCAAAACTTTAGTGGAATTTCACCTTTTGCCAGATAATCTCTTATGAAATGATATTTGGTATCAATGTGTTTGGAGCAATTATGAAACACAAGATTTTTAGTTATGGCAATGATAGACAAGTTATCATAGTAAATAATTGTGGTATGTTTATGTTCTTGTTTCAGATCTATTACAACTTGCTTGAGCCAAATTGATTCACAAGTTGTTGTTGTTGCTGCAATATACATTTCCTCTGTAGAAGACAATGAAATAGTTGGTTTTTTCATTCAACACCATGGTACTAAACCTAATCCAAGGATGAAGACATGACCTGAAGTGATTTTTCTATCATCAAGAGATTCATCCCAAACACTATATGTATAAGTAACCAAACTGTTAGGCTCCTATAAATTATAGGATCATGAGTTGATTATCTATGAATTTTTATGATAGTGATTGTTGTAAATAATGTTTCATTCTACAAATTATTTCCAAAGAAAAAAATAGAAAAAATAGAAGAAAAAGGAAAGAAGGGTGGTACAAAAGAAAGAAAAGATATATCCATGAAAAACAAAAGAAAAAAAATAAGAAAAAAATAAAAATACCCCAAAAGAAGTGAGCAAGTCTAAATGCCCTGCATTTCAAAAACAAAAAAAAATACGTATGATAAATGCCTTTAGAAAGTTTGAATAATGTGTAGCCAATTAAAATTCCACATTAGAGTTAGATAAATATGATTAGTTAGTTTAATCACATTGTTTAAGCATGATTAAACTTGTCGAATAAAATTAGGTTAGTCAGAATAAAAATTGTTTGACCATATAGTTTAATCGTGGTCAAATTTGGTTTAATTAGGATTAGTTAAAATTTGATTGATTAAGCACACTATTTAAATGTGGTTAAATTAGATTAAAATGAAATAAATATAATAGTGTTATTATAATGTATAAAATATGATTTACAATATTAATAAAGTTTAGTTTGACGCAACATGTTTGTCACTTGTCATAAAGGACGTGTAACAATGAACAACTGAGGTTTCACTTGCCTAGATAACCAGCGTGGGATGAGTTTGGACGCCCCCCCGCCCCTCCGACGATTAACCAAGGGTGGGGGAGTCCAAAAACTGGTCTTCCCACTTACCGCCCGTGTTATGTGGCACCTCCAGGTTTATTGCGGACCCCCTGTGGCTAAAACCACATACCATCCCACCCCCCTCCAGAATTTGCCTTTCAACTTCACGCCTATGCGATAGTTGACTCCTCCCTATTCTCTCGCTCCACTACTTTTCTGCCATATGGCGCATCCTAGTCCCCACTCTGCCCCAATGTAATTCTATCACATGGCACTCCCTACTTCGATGTTATTCCATCATGGTCACCTCCCTCCCTCACTCCATTACCATTCTGACACATGGCACTATTCCATAACCATTATCTAACCACTCCTGTGATAATGGACATGCTCTATTAAACAGCGAAATTACAACCATAATCATACTTTTGCGAATAAAATAAACCATAACCCATTTGTTCACCCTCCTTTCACTGTTCCAAAGCATTTGAATCTAGAATTTGCTTTAGCACTCAGTCAACATATAGAGACTATGTCCATAACGTCCAGTCATCAAACCAACCTGCCACTGTGACGAGTCAATGATCGAACAACCTTTGCATGCCCAACGACCATTTTTCGTTCAATTTTCCTAAGTAAACTCTAAATTCACAATTCTTTTCTGTCTACTATGTCTCCTAAAGGCAAAGCTAAGATTACAGAAGCGAACCCTCTCCTACCCCTTGTCATTGATCTCGACCATCAACCTCTAGTAGATTAGGAGTACAAAAGCAGTGAAACCAAGTGTGAGTTTGAACATTATGAACTCCACAACTGGTTAAAATAGAAATTTATAGACATTGGAGATGAATTGAACCTATGGGATTCTTCCCTACCCCAATTCATTTTCCCTCAGACTTACCGCTACCCTGAATTTGTCTCATCGTGCCAATTTAGATATATTCCTAGTCACAAGGAAATTATGGCCCAAAATAATGACATTCTTTTCACCATCACCTCTAAATCCATCTCCCAGATGCTCCAAATTCAAAATTATGCACCTCTGAAACTTTTTACAGTAGATTCCCTCGTGGAACTCTAGAAAAACCTAACCTTTCATCATAGAGCAAGGATTTTTGAAACATTTCTACCTAGGGATGCCCAATTACTAAACAACAATCCCTCTGTTCATCCTCCATGTTCCGTAAGATGAATAAACAAATCATCTCCATTGTTTCTTGTTTACTAGGATACCAATATGATTAGTAGATTGATGACATCATCATTGGGTTTCTATCAATCTTCTCAACATATGAAAAACCCTAAATTATCTTCAACTACAATGAGTTTCTAATAGATGCCATCCATGACCAATTCTTAAAATTTTCCATAGAAGGAACCTTCAAGTATGCATAAGTTCTCGTTTATTTGTTTTTGTATCATTAAGGAGACAAATTTCAATTTCCCTTGCAAAGATTGGATGAACAAGGTAATGCCCAATCTATAATTCATTGGACTTCGTTGGTGAGGAAGCATTCAAATCAGTTTACTTTCAATGATTATGTTGATAAATTTCTATATATCGTTTGTTGTCTATTGAAAACTGAAATTGAACCTAGCATAGCACCTGAAATAAGAAGGATTTTACACCTTAGTGATCAAACCAGAATAGGTCATTGATACCTGTACCAGAAATACACATAAATTAGGGTGTATGGGTATGAATTGACACCTTACAGGTTGCCAAAGCTTGTCCTAGTGAGGATTTTCTCGTTAGAATACACTAGACAGATGATTCATATGGATGATCTCCATTTTGTAACAAAAAGGAGAAAATCACAGTTTAATATTAAAGCACGGGTCGGTCCTTTTATCTGCAACACAAGACTAGCAACTAAAGAAACATACATTCTCCTAAAACAAATGAAATTCAATCTCATCTTTACCTAGTCATATGACCCCTTGGAAGTGATTTGAAAGCTAATATTAGAACATAACACTACTCCATACTTTCACACTTCCAGTCCAGAGATGGACAAATACATGAACCAGGATCAATGGCTGGAGAACACTTTGGAGGAGGTAGAAGAGCAAGTAATATCAACTACAACAGCACAAACTCCTACATCATAGGAGAAGCAGGACAAGAGGCCAAGGTAAGAGGTTTCGCCCATAGCCACATAAATTTCAGAGAAAGAATTTCATATCTACAAGAAGAGGCAAAGGACTAATACAACAGAAGAAATATTTCAAGAAGAGAATACATAGTCCACCATTATTCTGACATATCCTCATGCTTCAAAGAGGACTAAAGATATTTTTGTAAGGTCTCCATCATCTTCGATCTCCCAAGAGCCATTAGACACCTCTCAGTCAAGGGAATTGGTTCATGATGAAGCTGAACTAAACATATTTCCTAAGCATAGAGAAATCAAGAAGAAAAATGAACAGTTAAAAGCTACAACACATACACAGTTTCAGAAGTAGATAACCTCTTTGCAACATAAGATGTTCTCTACCTTTGAAACAGAGAAAGGAAAATGCATATAACATTCCTACATGATGAGGTCCCTTTCCTGAAGACTCATGAAACTTATAAGAAATCAATTTTTTCTTTCAATACTGATCAAATTCACCCAATTGATCAAATAGACCTACAAAAGAAAATAGGGGAGATCTTGTACTCCACTTTGACAACTTCAGCAATGGCAGCTTCTAGGCTGCAAGCCTCTGTAAATAACATCCAATCTCATCTTAAATTAGAAAAGGTCCCTTCTGTAGCCAAATATACAAAACTCAAATCATTGGAATACCTTGTAATCATACTGGGATATGATCCCAACAATGTGAAAGAAACAAAATAGATTATCAATAGAGAAAATGCTGAAATTGCAGAGCTTAAGAAGTAGCTCAAGCTTCCCTCCATAGAAGACCCACAAACTAAGGAAGTCAAAGAATTAGAGAAGGAAAAAGAAGATTTGTTAAGAATCGTTATTGAACAAAATGGACAAATTAAAGCAATGGAAGTTGAAATGGAGAAATTATTAAATGAAAGGGAACAATCCACACAATTGGCATCCATTCCACTGACATCAGTTCCCATTGCATCTACATCAGTAGCAAGGGAATCAACTTCAACAACCATTACTCAGGGGCAATCAAGGCAATGGATGACCTATCAATCAGAGGACAAGAAATTGAGAAGATGAAAACTCAGCTGAAGAACCTTTAGGAGAAGAAACTAAAGGTTGACAATGTATACTTGGCTGAGTTGTAGAAAACTCATAAATTGACATATAAGATTGCACAATTGTAAAATGAATCAGTAATGGCACAAACAATGGCATAGGAGAAATAAAGTATATGGGTAGAAATAAATGAGGCCATGACTGAAATATGGCCCTCAATTCAGATTATTTTTTGGCAAGAGAAGTGACTTCATTGATATTTTTGTAAGGTCTCCATCATCTTCGGTCTCCAAAGACCCATTAGACACCTCTCAATGAGGGGAATTGGTTCATGATGAAGATAAAGCACTTGGTCATTATTAAGCCTACATTTCAAAAGTATACCAAGGTAGATGAAACTTACAGGTAACTAGTCAAACTCACCACTCCAAGTGAAGACAGATGGGACAAATTGTGCGAGTTACTTGGGTAAACAAATTTTTAGTTTCAACAAAAAGGAAACACTTGTTCAGACCAAGTCATCACCAACAATCCTCAAAGATAGTGCCACAGCACTGCAACAATTTTAGGTGCCTACATTTTTGTACTATTTTTGTAATGAGTTTATGATATTTTGTAAAAATATTGATGTTTTTACGCAAGATATTTTTGATAATATTTGTATAAATGCTTCACAAATCAAATTACAAATGTTGGGACTTGTATCAAGAAAGCACATTTTGATGTAAAGTTGTTCACTGAGCTAAAAGTGATCATTTCAATAATACAGAAGATTGTTCCAGGATTCATGTGTCAGGATAATTGGTGATGTCTTTCCTTTTGTAAACTTGTTATATCTATGTTTTCATATGTTTTCTTATCTGAATTATTTAAAAGAAGAAGAAGGGATGAACTTGTTTAATCACACTCTGTCCTGGCTTTTAAGTAATTTATATGTTTTCAAACTAAAGTTAAATATATAATTCATGTTAAAATGCTCTATGTTTAATGGAATCTGAATCTATTCCTCCCTCTCACTCCACAAAGCTTCAAAGATCCAAATAGCCTGCCTACCTTGCCCTGTTTCAATATTTTCTAATATTTCTGTTTTTGATCACCTTAAGACTTTGAATCCATTTCCCAATGGCCTTTCCTTGCAGTTTCAACCAAACATTTCAAAAACAAAACTTTGAACCTAATATCTAGCCTAAAATCCCAAAACAACAAATCTAAATCCAATAGAGAGATCCCTCTCTGAGTTTAGAAGGGCTAGCTTCTAAGCTTAAAAGTGGTTCTATGGTTACCTCTGGGTTTCTTTCACAACCTTAAGAAATTACAGATTGCTAACATCCTAGTGACCATACTGGGGAACTTCGAACAAATCTTATTTGTATTAAATTTTCCCTGGTCAAATTTTTTATTTCAATGCGCCAAGATATTTCTATGTTTGTGGCTAATAAATAGATTTGATTTAAGGTCATTTTCCACTTGTAAGTTGTACATATTTTATATCTGTGAATATACTATAGTAGATCTAGCTCCTAGGAAGATATATACTAGAGCTAATCCAGATCCAAATCCACCAAAAATTGTAGATAACCCTGAAAAAATTCTTAGAAATAAAAGTTTAGCTAAGAGCCAGGCAAGTAATAATCCTCTCCTTAGGGTCAATTCGAAACCTAGAAGCTTTGAAATAATAGAAGGCATAGAATTTGATTTACCTTTTGAACATAGTCCCTTATGAACTAAATCTGACAGATTTATAATTGAAACTATTTTTTATGAAAACATATTAAAACCCTACATTTCAAAGAATAACATTGTGAAATAAAATTCTGATGATGATGTCATCAAACAATTTAACAAACGTTAAGTGTTGGTATCTGAACTAAATCAATTTGTACAAAAATTTCTTGAATCACACAAATCCTCACATTCTTCTTCTATTGCTTCATCCCCAACCCCACCATTGATTTCTCCTAGTATTTATATCACACTTAAAGTTCCTGCTATTTATACTACCCTTCCAGAGGTTCCTCCTATTTCAACCGTTCCTCCAGAAATTCCTCTAGTTTTGATTGTTCCTCCATTTCCCCCCCTATTTCTAGTACACCCATTTCATCTACTATCCCTACCACCTTTGCATCAACTCAACAGAGTTCTACTCCACCTCCTTTAATCCCTCCCACATTCACACATGTTATAGTTTCATCATCTTCCCATTCTCATTTACCAATCATGGCAGCTCATTATTCTCCCTTGGTCCTACCTGGACAACTAAATGAAATGTCTCAGTATTATAAGGTTAGGATACCACAATATGATGGCATAGGGCCAATTACTACTCAACAACATATTGATAAAATGAATGATTACTTAGGACTCTAAGAGACTGATGATGATGATGTTAAAATGAGATTGTTTGCTCAAAGTCTCACTGGAGAGGTTAAAAAATGGTTTAAAGCATTGTCAGCTCGTTTTATCCCATATTTTACCCAATTTCATGAAACTTTCCTCGAAAGATGGGAAGTGAAAAGGAATCCTCTAGAAATCTTAACTAAGTATGAGAGTATTAAAAGAGCCCCTGGTGAATTAGTCCAGGACAATTGCACCAGATTCAACAGCATTTGTAAGTCTATCCCCACTGCCATACAACACCCACCAGGAGTGGCCCTAATCAAATTCCCAGGTAGATTTGATCTAGACATGTCTTATCAACTTAGAGAAAGAATCTTCCTACCCTTGACGAAATGTAGGGAAATGCAGTTAGTGTAGAAGCTAATTTGTTAGCCAAAAGAGCTCGGCTAAAAGATGAAAGCAGAGTATCTATTAAAAAGGAACTACTTCTTCCTCATTCGATACTAAGTTGGATAGCTTAGTTAGGTCTATGGAAATAATGGTAGAGAGAATAATTTTAACTGATAGAGCTCCTCCAAGAGATAATCAAGGTGGTCCTCAAAATAGAAATCAAAATCTTAGGAGGAATCCACCCTTAATCAAACAAAGAGAACAATGAGGCCCAAATGATCAACAATAGATCATGCCTCCCTTCTAAGAAAACTATGTTGATGAAGAAGTTGAGTTGACAGAAGATCTTGAAGTAAACCAGATAAAATTATTTGAAGAAAGTGAGATAGATCATATTTTCTTGACCAAAGAAGAGCAATATCTGTTCTTGCTATCACAACCAGAAGCCCTCCCTTTAGAGTCAGATGAGTATAAACAAGGATACCAAAATTCTATAATGGAAGTGCATAAGAAATATAATCTAAGAAGAAAAAATACTGTTGGAAATCCTCCCAACAAAACTCAAAATGATGCCCCTTCCACTAGCCAAACAAAGGATGACTCTCAAAAAGAGGCTCCTAAAAAACAAGATCAGAATACCAAAGAGATAGACAAACCTCAAACCTCTTTCAGCATTGAGACTGAGTTGTCTAAAGTTAAAATTTCAATTCCTTTAACAGAATTAATCAATAAAAATGTATATAGGTCCCAAGTTATGAAAGCCCTCAAAATAGGGGAAGGGACAAACACAGTAAACCTGACTGATGACCAGCCTAAGTTGTTATTTGGACCTGAAGTGGAAGGCAAATATCAGGATGGAACTGTGCCTCCTTTCTACATTAGTTTGAATATTCATGACTGTAGGTTTTAACCCCGTACAGAAATTACCTGCATACAAATTCTAAAACATAGAAAATAAATAATGTGACAGCAGAACACATAAAACACATATAAACAGAGATTTCCCCTAGATCCAAAAACTGGGACTACCAGCTTGATTTTTCATTATGTTCCTTTCAATGTTATAATACATATTTATACATGCCGAAGCATTCAATACCATGGATGGAAAACCATCGCGTCCAACAACCATCGACCGAAAAACCATCGCGTCCAAAAAACATGTGCGAAAATCATGCACAAAACCATAGGTGGGTCCGCCCAACCTAACATAGGGTCCAAAACCAAAATTTTCTAGGGGCTGCCCCGGACCCCATAAAGTGGGGTTACAGGTGCCCCTCAAACCCACTATTAACTACGTGGAAAGAATATAACACAACCCAACATTCTCCCACTTGTTGTTTTCTTTCCAAAGGGGGCCACAAGAGAGCTTAGTCATTTTCTAGCCCTGAAATGCCCATTGTCTCTCTACACCAAGAGAACTTCTAAGAGCTCATGGATTTTTTCAATGCATCTGCAGTATTCTTCAATGTGTCCACCTTTACGAGCAACACCTTTTTGTCTTTTATCATATCCCACACAAACTGATACTGAACATAAATGTGCTTTGTCTTTGAATGATATGCGAGGTTCTTTGCCAAGAAAATTGCACTTTGGTTGTCACAGTCTATCCTTATAGCTTCTTGTACTAACCCCATACTTGAACACAATCTTGTAACCAAACTGCTTCCTTGCTTGCATGAGTGGTTGTCATGTATTCTGCCTCTATAGTTGACAGTGCCACTATAGATTGTTTCTTACTCATCCAACTAACTGCACCTCCAAATAGGTTAAACACATACCGACTTGTAGATCTTCTCTGATTTAGATCTCCAGCCCACTCTGCATCAACAAAGCCATGAATATACAACACTCTATCCAATCTTGGTCTTCCTTGCTAGCACAAATCATAATCATTAGTGCCATGCAAATACTTGAAAACCCGCTTCATTGTTGTCTAGTGCTCCTTCCCTGGTTTTGACATAAACCTGCTCAATACTCCCACTGCATGTGCAATGTTTGGTCTAGTATAGACCATTGCATACATCAGGCTACTGACAACACTTGCATATGGAACATGGGACATGTCTTCTTCCTCTTCTTGTGTCTTGGGACATTATTCAACAGATAACCTCACACCTACAGGAATAGGAAGCTTCACTGGTTTACTATCCTGCATATTAAACCTCTGCAATATTGTCTCGACATACTTCCTCTGGTTTAACCAGAGGTTCCTCTTTGCCTGATCTCTTTTAATTTCCATGCCCAAAATATATTTTGCAGCACCAAGATCTCTCATGTCGAATTTGGAGGACAATTGGGTCTTCAAATCCTGGATAACTTCTTTGTCATTTCCAACCAATAACATATCATCCACATACAAGACCAGATAAGTAACATGGTCACCAATTAATTTAAAATACACACAGTGATCTTCTTTGCTTCTGGTGAAGCCAAGTCCCCGTATAAATGTATCAAATTTCTGATACCACATCCGTGGTGACTGTTTTAACCCATATAGAGACTTCTTTAACTTACATACCAGTTCTTTCTTATCCTTCACCATAAAGCCTTCAGGTTGCTTCATGTAGATCTCCTCTTCCAAATCCCCATGGAGAAATGTTCTCTTCACATCCATCTATACTACCTCAAAATCAAAAGTATCAGTAATAGATAAAAGTAATCTAATAGAAGTTACCTTGGCAACAGGAGAAAAAATATCACCCAAATCAATTCTCGGCACCTGGAAATAACCTTTTGCTACCAACCGAGCTTTGTATTTCTCCACTTTTCCTTCTTCATTTGTCTTCTTTTTGAACACCGATTTGTTGCCAACGGGTTTCCTTCCAGCCGGCAACTCCACCAAATCCCAAGCCTCATTTTTGTGCAAAAATGCCATTTCATCAACCATGGCCTCTTTCCAGAGTTTTCCATCCTCTAAATCCACTGCTTCCTTCACAGTTCTAGGATCATCATCAGTAATAGACAAAGCAAAATTTGAATAGAAACCAGATGGACTATAGCTTTGTAGTTGCCTTCCTTCTCATTCATTTTTTGATTCCTCCTCTGCTATAGAGTCTGATTCTTCCTCCTTTAGCTCAAACTCTATCTTCTCAGGTTCCTTTGGTTGGACTTCATTTTTAATAACATCTTCTACCTCTCTGAACACCACATCCCGGCTATACACAACCTTCGTTGTTACTGGGTTCCAAAGCTTATAACCCTTTAAACCATCCTTATACCCAATAAAATGCACTTTTCATATTTACTATCCAACTTGGTTCTTTTCTCCTTTGGAACATGTACATATGCATCACATCCAAATACCCTCAGATGTGAAAAAGAGGGTTTCTTACCAGTCCATACCTCTTGTGGAGTCTTATCCTCCAACGTTGATGAAGGTGACCTGTTGACCAGGTAACATGCAGTATCCACCGCCTCTGCCCAGAATTCCTATCCTAACCCAGCACCACTGAGCATGCTTCTTGCCCTTTCCATCAACGTCTTATTCATTCTTTCTGCAACTCCATTTTGCTGAGGTGTATATGGAGTAGTCTTCTGCCATGCTATACCACACTTCTTGCAGAATTCTTCAAATTCCTTACTGCAAAACTCTCCACCATTATCTGTCCTCAGCACCTTTATCTTCTTCTCTGTCTGATTTTCCACAAGAGCCTTAAATTCTTTAAACCTGTCAAAGGCTTCAAATTTCTTCTTAAGGAAATATATCCATGTATTCCTTGAGAAGTCATCTATAAATGATACATAGTACATAGACTTACCCAGTGATGGAACCTTCACAGGTCCAAACACATCACTGTGCACAAGTTCTAATATCTATTTCACCCTCTTACTACCAGAGGGGAAACTCACCCAATTATGCTTCCCATATACACAATTTTCACAAAAATCAAAATCTAGAGAGCTATTACTCATACCTTCTACCATACCTTTACCATGAGTATTCGAAGGCCCTTCTCTCCAATATTTCCAAGCCTTTGATGCCACAACATGGTATTTTCTCCAGAGACCACTAAATTTTCTGCTCCACTTTCAGGAACCACGGAACTGTTGCACCCATCAACAACAGTGCTACCTTGCAACTTGTACTGAGTTCCAATCCGAACTCCCTGCATCAATACCAGTGCTCCCTGAACCATCTTGCAGGCATCCTTCTCGAACACTGTTTTTACATCTGCATTATCCAGCGTACTAACAAAAATCAGATTTTTGGCTAATGCAAGAATATGCAGAACACCCAGAAGTGTTCTAACCCTTCCACCTTGCAGCTTCAACTTTACTTTTCCACGACCAATGATTCTAGCCTTCCTATCATCCCCAGAAGACATCACCACCATCATATTTATCATACTCACAGAACCACTCTCTATGGGGAGTGAATTGAGAAGGATGCACCTAAGTCAATCAACCATGCCTCATGATCTACATTTGTACTTGAAGAAGCTAAGTACACATCCCCACCTTCATCTGAGGTGGTTTTCGCCTCTGCAGAAGGAGCCTCATCACATCCCTTTCCTTTGTCAAGAGATTTAGATTTACAGTCCCTTTCGAAGTGGCCTTCCTTTCCACATTTCCAGCACACCACCCTTATAGGTTTTCTTGGAGATTTAGATCTCCCTCTAGATTTAGATATCCCACTCGATGACTTATTTTTGTTTCTTTTCTGGGACTGTCCTCGTACAGACAAGGCATCACCATTTTGGTTCTCCATATTTTTTCATCTCATCCCCTCCGTCAGCAAGGCTGATACTATTTCATCAAACTACAAGGCAGTTGCACTGCTACCTATTGCAATAACTAGACTATCCCACGAATCTGGTAGAGAACACAACAAACTGATGCACTTCTCTTCATCTGAAATTTTAATATCAACAGATGCTAACTGACTTACCATAGTATTAAATGTGTTCAAATGCTCTGTCACTGAGTCTCCATACTTCATCCTCAATTTATACAGTGCTTTCCGCAGGAACAGTTTATTCACCAAAGACTTCGTTTGGTACAAAGTCCCTAACTTGTCCCACAAAGCCTTTGTTGTAGCTTCCCCTGATACATTCAGCAATACTGAATCTGAGACACACAATCGTATTGTGCTCTTTGCCTTCCGATCCAAGTTCTTCCATTCTTCATCGGACACTCCCATTGGTTTAGTACCTAGATCTACCACGATCCACTGATCTTTATCCACCAACAGATCCTCCATCTTGAGTTTCCACAACTCAAAACTCTGACCATTAAATTTCTCTATCTCTATCTTTCCACTGCTCTCCATCTTCTTTCACCACTAGAATCGATCTTGCAGATCTCCCACTGAACAGGGTCTACCACAAGCCTGAGCGAAACCCCTCAGAAACAAAGGCGTCCCCTTGAAGCCAAATCTGTTCTAATATCAAATGTAGGTTTTAACCCCATACAGAAATTACCTACATACAAATTCTAAAACACCGAAAATAAATAATGTGAGAGCAGAACACATAAAACACATATACACAGAGATTTTCCCCTGGATCCCAAAACTGGGACTACCAGCTTGATTTTTCATTATGTTCCTTTCAATGTTATAATACATATTTATACATGCTGAAGCATCCAATACCATGGACCAAAAACCATCGCGTCCAATACCATGGACCGAAAAAACCATCGCGTCCAAAAAACATGTGCAAAAATCATGCACAAAACCATAGGTGGGTCTGCCCAACCTAACATAGGGTCCAAAACCAAAATTTTCCGGGGTGTTGCCCCAGACCCCATAAAGTGGGGTTACGGGTGCCCCTCAAACCCCCTATTAACTACATGGAAATAATATATCACAAACCAACAATGACAAGATTCTACATAACGTAATGCTTGAGTGTCGTGTGTTCCTACAATTTGATGTCTAGAGCAATCATGGAAAAATTGGGTTTAAATATCACAAGACCTTACAAAGATCTATATTCCTTTGATTCCAGCATGGTTATATGCTTAGGTTTCATCAAAGAACTGTGTGTCACGTTAGCCCAAATCCGGGCCAAAAGTCTAGTCATGGACATTGTAGTAGCAGACATACCTCCTAAGCATGGAATGTTACTATCAAGTTCTTAGGGAGAAAAGCTACAAGGTACTTTGCAAAGGATATGACCTATGCTACCATTCCTGTTTGAGGTTAGGAAAGAAGACTATACAGGGAGACTCTCATGAAATGCATGGTTAGTAGCCAAGAAAAACCAAACAATTACCCCATGTACTCTATGCATTCAGATTTAGACTCCTTTATTTTATACAATGATGAATCTGTAGAGGAGGAAGTTTTAGATTTAGAAGCTAAGCAAAGCAAGACAGAGGAAATGAAATTTTAACTTGGAAAACCAAAGGAAAATAGTGAAGCCCTATGGAACATGGACTTTTACAAGGCTGTAAGTAAGGAAGGAGCAAGGGCAGGTATCTGGATTCTAATCTCACAAATATGGATAACTAAAGGACACTCTTACAAACTAAACTTTCAATGTACAAACAATATAGTTGAATATGAAGCATTAATCTTAGGACTACAACTTTTAAAGAGGTCAAGGGCTAAAATAATTTATGTGCACGAGGATTCATAACTCATAATTAACCATATTAAAGGTGAGTATTCATCCAAACACCCTAGATTGAGAGGCTACGGAAATGAAATTTTAGATTTTCCTCAATGTTTCCCTGAATATCAATTGTCTCTTATTCCTAGATGTCAAGATATTTTTGTAGATGGTTTAGCTACTTCAGAGACTACTTGTAAGGTGCCATTCCATCCTAAAATAGAACATGAGGTTGAAATAAAACATAGACCAGTTGTCTCGGATAATGTAAGATATTGGAAAGTTTTTGAAAGTGGCAAACAAGTAGAGAATTTTTTACAATAAAAATATGATTTTGAGTTGATATAGATAATGATGTAGATAAAAATAAATAAGAAATAGTGTTAAATGAAATTGATGAATCAAGAACTTGAGGTTCGGCAACTAAAAGACAATGTTTTTCCAAGAGGATTGGTACCATTGGAAGAGCTTTTTGACTTCAATGATGTAGCCAAAAATCCAAAAATAGAGCCAGTAGAGCCAAGGTAGAGGACTATAACATAGGAACTGCAGAGAATCCTAAAATTTTGAAACTATCCAAATATTTGCCTCCTAATGAAAACAAAAATACATTGAGTTACACAAGGAATTCTCTGATGTGTTTTTCTTGGAGCTACGAAGATTTAAAATCACATGACACTAGTGTCATACATCACACCATTCCCATTAGAGAAGATCAAAAGCCCTTGAAACAGAAATTGAGGAGAGTGAATATAGTCTTATTACCTTTGATAGAAAAGGAAGTCAAAAAACATTCTGATGCAAATAGCATTGTATGCCTCAGATTTTTGAAATGTGTCTCTAATCTAGTACCTACCAGAATGAAAACACGTGAAATTAGGCTCTATGCGGATTTTAGGAATCTAAACAAGGTCTCTCTTAACGACAACTACCCTCTACCCAAAATGGATCATATCCTATACAAGGTAGTTGGTTCCAGCATAATTTGTTTGTTGGATGGTTTCTTAGGATACAACCAAGTTCTAGTCCATCTTGATGATCAACACAAAACAAAATTTACTACACCTTGTTGGAATTTTATGTATGTAAAAATTCCCTTTGGCCTTATGAATGCTAGGGCCACTTTCCAAAGAGAAACAAACATAGAATTTTCTGATGAAATATATATATTCATTGCGATTTCCCTAGATGATATAACTATGTTTTCAAAAATAACTGAAGAACACCTATTGCATTTAAGGAAGTTTTTTAAAAAATGCAAAAAATTTGGTAATTCCTTAAACCCTAAGAAAACTTTTTTTGGTTTAGAGGGAAAACTTCTAGTTCATATCATTTCAAAAGAAGGTATTAGGATAGATCCTAACAGAGCTGAAGCCATACTAAAAATTGACTCTCCCAGAAATAAGAAAGAAGTTCAATCTTTCATTGGTAGGATAAAATTTTTCCGACAATTTATTGCTAACTTGGGTGAAATCTTAAGATCCATTACAAACATGCTAAAGAAAGATATTGAAACAAAATGAAATGCTGAAGCCAAGAAATATTTTAGTGAAGTGAAGTTAGCTTTAAACATTGCTCCTGTTTTGATAATCCATGACTTTACAAAGGATTTTATGATTTTTTCTTTTACATCTAGGAATACTATTACAGTTGTTTTGCTGTAGAAAAATGGTGAAGGATATGAAAAACCCATAGCCTTTTTCAGTAGAGCTTTAAGGGATTCCTCATTAAATTATAACGTCATGGAGAAACAAGCCTTTTCTTTCGTGAAGGCACTGAAAGAATTCAGAGTGTTTACATCCTACAATCTCATATCATTGCATTTGTCCCAAGTGTTTTGGTAAAGGATATTCTGACACAAACTGACCTAGATGGTAGGAGAGGAAAATGGGTTGTAGTCATCCTAGAATATGATATTGAGATCAGACCTACCAAGCTCATCAAAGGTCGGGGATTGGCTAAGCTAATGGATGAGTCCAATTTTCATGCACTAGATATTAATTTTATAGCTGCACTTGATGAACAGGAAGAGTTGGCGACTCCACAGGTATCAGAGGCATTTTCTACCTCTCCATGGTATGCAGATATTATTTTTGTGTTACAAAATTTACAAGCTCCTTCGGGTTTAACAAAGACAAAAGCTAGGTTTTTAAAAATGAAAGCTATGAAATTATGTATTTTAGATCAGATTATATATTGGAAAGATGTTGGAGGTATTTTGCTAAACTGTTTGTTGAAAGATGAAGCAGATAGGGTCATGGAAGATTTTCATCAAGGAGACTATGGAGGCCATTTGTACTGGAAGACCACAACCAACAAAATCCTGAGGGTTGGTTTTTACTAGCCTACCTTGTTTGCAGATGTGCATAAGAAAGTCACCACTTGCCACCAGTGCCAAATTTTTGAAGGCAAGAGAAATCTTTTGCCTTTACCATTGAAACCCATTTCAGTTGAGGTTCCTTTTCAACAATGGGGTCTAGATTTCATTGGTGAAATCCATCCAATCTCCTCAGGTCAACATAAATGGATCTTGATAGCCACTGACTACTTTACAAAGTGGTTTGAGGCTATTCCAACTAGACAGGCCACAAACACTGTAATCATTAAATTTTTAGAAGGTAACATTTTGTTTAGATTTGGATGTCCACATAAGATTATTATTGATGATGCTGCTACCTTTAAATCAAAGAAAATGGTTGATTTTTGCAACAAATACCACATAAAATTAGGACACTCTACTGCGTATTATCCACAAAGGAATGGGTTAGTTGAGTCTTCTAAGAAAATTCTAGTCAACATTATCAAGGAATTAATGGAGGAAAATAAAAAGTCCTGAAATAAGAAGTTGATTAATTCCCTATGGGTTAATACAGTTAGCATAAAGAAATCTATTGGGATGTCTCCATTTCAATTAATATATGGAGTAGATGCAATTTTCCCTACTTCCTTGGGAATCCCAATGCTAAAGTTACTGTAGGAAGCATAAGTAGAAACAAGTGACTTATAGAGAAGGATCAATCAAACTATACAATTACAGCAATCCATGGAGGAGGTATACAATAAGACTCAACTCATTCATGATAAAATTAGGAATATCCATGATATGAGGACAAAGGCATATGACTTCCAAATAGATGACCTAGTGTTAAAATGGGACTCAAGGAATGAAGACAAAGGAAGGCATGGTAAATTCGATAGTTTGTGTAAAGGGCCATACAAAATTGAGACTTTCAAAGGTAACAATGCATTTTTATTAACATACTTGACTAGAGAAGGACTTGCAAGTGGACCTATCAATGACAAACTACTCAAACATTACTTCCTTCCCGAATAGATCAGTTTCATTTATAATCATTGTAAATATCATTTTATTATCCTACTGCAACATTGAGAGTAGCTCACATCAGTAGTTGAAGCCTAGAGAGAAAGCCCTAACCACCACATGATTGCTTCCCATATTTATGAACAACAACTAGTAAATCAGTTCAAGTATAGAATAAGGATAGCTTTCCCAATGGATGAAGGATATTGATCTACAACATTCTTGAGACTTGATAAGGAGGATGCCATCCCGATTGGAGCCACTGTTAGGGTTCTATAAATTATAGGATCATAAGTTGATTATCTGTGAATTTTCATGGCTATGATTGTTGTAAATAATGTTTCATTTTGTAAATGATTTCGAAAAGAAAAAAAAATTAAAAAATAGAAAAATAGAAAAAATAGAAGAAAAAACAAGAAAGGGGATACAAAAGAAATAAAAAATATATATGCGAAAAATAAAAGAAATAAAAAAAAAGAGGAAAAAAATTGAAAATACCCCAAAAGAAATGAGCAAGTCTAAATTCCTCTACATTTCAAAAAAAAAATATGCATGAGAAATGCCTTTACAAAGTTTGAATAATGTGCAGCCAGTTAAAATACCACATTAGAGTTAGATAAATAGGATTAGTTAGTGTCTAGTCAATTTAACGTCTTAAATTGCTCTACATAAATTATCAATCCGGGTATCGTAAACTGATGAAGTGTGGTGCACTATATGTGCTTAGTTAACCTTTCTCTTACTTCATTGTTTTATAGTTTATGTCATTTTTGGGGTTTTGTTCTAAAATGCAATAATCAATTAATGAGAGAATGACTATGAGACCCAGTATCCTTGCTACTTCAGCAAAAGGACAAGATGATTCTATCACGTCATTAGTTCATTAAAAGGCTATGTGCATCACTAATCTACAATCAACTTGAAAGCAATTTATGTACAATAATATACATGTTAAAAGGAAAATAAAATGCAGTAATTCAAACTGTACATTAATATACATGAAAATCAGAAAAAAGAAATGCAAGAAATTAAAGTGACAACTATACAAGGCAGGGGCCCCCTTCGACCTATGAAATCAAATGCTTAAAGAAAAATAAAGACATCAAATAAAGGACTAAATGACATCGGCCCAGTATCTCTGTTGCTGATTTAAAATGAAAATGAAATGTGAAATCTAAGTGACACTACATAAAGGAGACAAATCACACTACTTTAACCTTTTCTTAACCTTTTTGCCTTTCAGCTAGATTTATCATGTGATAACAGTTATGAACAAGTCAGCAATGTGAGTCTTAAAGCAAACTAAACCAAGCTGTACTAAGTGATATTTTGGCTCCAATAAAGTTATTTGATTATGGAAAAAGAACCATCAATAGATGAACAACTTGATATCTAAGAGCAGAAAGTAAAGTGCAAGTTAAAGAAATGATACTAATGGAAATCAAACTAGAAAAATAAAGGTCAGCAACATAGACAAGATGATCACATATGCCATTATTCATGAAATCAAA